>CM019721.1:19957638-20557638 GCA_009760885.1 Achatina immaculata
AGGCCTGTATTCTCTCTTTCTCTCTCTCTCTCTGTGTGCTTCTCTCTCTCTTCTAGTTTTCTCTCACTTCAAGCACAGACCTGCATTCTCTCTCTCTCTCTTCTAGTTTTCTCTCACTTCAAGCACAGGCCTGTATTCTCTCTCTCTCTCTTCTAATTTTCTCTAATTTCAAGCACAGGCCTGTATTCTCTCTTTCTCTCTCTCTCTCTGTGTGCTTCTCTCTCTCTTCTAGTTTTCTCTCACTTCAAGCACAGACCTGCATTCTCTCTCTCTCTCTCTTCTAGTTTTCTCTCACTTCAAGCACAGACCTGCATTCTCTCTCTCTTCTAGTTTTCTCTCACTTCAAGTACAGGCCTGTATTCTCTCTCTCTCTCTCTCTCTCTCTCTCTCTGTGCTTCTCTCTTTCGTCTAGTTTTCTCTAATTTCAAGCACAGACGTGTATCCTCTCTCTCTCTCTCTCTCTCTCTCTCTCTCTCTCCACCTCTCCCTGTTTAAAGAGCCTGACGTACACACAGCCTGTCATATCTCACATTCTCCGTCTTATCATTCCAGATATCAGTCAAGTGTAATCTAGACGAGAGAACTTCTTGTATCCTTCCCTGATAGCCGGGACGCTTGAAGCCGTCCGGGACGGTCTCTCTACCCTCTTCACCTGCAGCCAGTAAGTCCACTGAAGAATTTAAACCTGATAAAAAGGGGCAGGTTGTTCACAGATTTCAGACTTGCTACAGATATTTGTAGTAAATGTTGTAACAAGTAAAGAGGGTCCAGGCCTGGGTTTGAAGCTCTTTATGACATTGAGAGACCCCGGCAGCTCTCCAGGCCGACACTTTTGGTGGCTGTCGTGTTAGAGTGGCCTGTCCATAAGACAAACATGTCCTGGGTTTTTCCACAGGGGATCGCGGAAGAGGCCAACAAACAAACAAACAAAAAAATGGTGGACATGACAAATTATTGTCTGATAGTTTTAACATTTTTCATTTAAAAAAAAATTATAATATAAAATATTATTATAGTAACGTGTTATTAATGTAGACTTATTGTTTCTGTAAAACTTCCCATAGTCGAATTATTGTCTCTTCCTCTATTTCTTATTTATATGATTTATTGCTTATTATTTCTTATGTCCCAATGAAGTTACTGTTTATATCACAGGGTCGTTACTTCACACAGATGTAAGCAGCAATAAAGATTTGCGAGGACATCAAGAATAGTCGTTTCTTCATACTTCACATAGATGTCAACAGCAATAAAGATTTGTGAGGACATCAAGAATAGTCGTTTCTTCATACTTCACATAGATGTCAACAGCAATAAAGATTTGTGAGGACATCAAGAATAGTCGTTTCTTCATACTTCACATAGATGTCAACAGCAATAAAGATTTGTGAGGACATCAAGAATAGTCGTTTCTTCATACTTCACATAAATGTCAACAGCAATAAAGATTTGTGAAGACATCAAGAATAGTCGTTTCTTCACACTTCACACAGCTGTAAACAGCAATAAAGATTTGTGAGGACATCAAGATCATTTGTTCCTTCATACTTCATACAGCTGTAAACAGCGATAAAGACTTGTGAGGACATCAAGATCATCAAATAAATCCCCCCTTTTTACTCAAACTAGGCCCCACAAATGCCTGAGAGCTGACCATCTGCCTGAGACAGACTTTGTCAACTCCTGTTTAAATCCGGCGCTTTTTTTATCGATGGCCTTTCCCTACCCGAGTTCTAGCGTAACTGCTCGAAAACTGGCCAATCAAACGACTTGTTTAGATTCAGACCAACTCATTCATTCATTTCATTCCTTTGCTTGTCCCTTGCGGAACTTTGCCTCCCAAACAGCACTCCTGTAGGCCTCTCGGTTGTGAGCAAGATGGCCTGCTGCTGCTGCATCCATTTCCAGATCATCAACGATGTCCTGCAGCCATCTTCGTTTCGGTCTTCCTCTTTTTCTTTTTCCCACCATGTATCCTTCCAATACGGTCCTCTCTAAAGTATCATGACGTTTAATGTGTCCAAAATATTTAAGTTTTCTCTCTTTAATCCTCTTTACTAGCCAGCCTTCTTCAATATTAAGCTCTTGTAGTATAGATATATTTGTTCTTTTTTGTGTCCACGATATTTGGAGAACTCTTCTATAGCATTTACATTCAAAGGCATTTATGTGCTTCTCAGCTGTTTTGTTAAGTGTCCAGGTCTCACAGGCATATGTTGCGATGGGAAAGATGCATGCCCTTAAAAATCTTATTTTTGTGGTTCTGTCTGCTCCTCTCCACAGATTCTTTATTTGTTTTACTTTCTGAAGAGCAATAGAGTCCTCCTTTTAATTTCCCGCATTGTATCTCCATTATTAGTTAGTAGTGATCCAAGATATTCAAAACTCTCCACTTCTTCCAGTTTTTCCCCACTGATACATATTTCAGTTGCCTTGTTGTTTTGTCAGTTGTCATCACTTTAGTTTTCTTTGCATTAAGATAGAGGTTCTGCTCTTCGCTGTTCTTGCGGACTGACATAATTAGTTTTTCCATTCCTTCTTGTGTTGTGGACAGCAATACTGTGTCATCAGCATATCTAATCTCTGGTATTTCATAACCTCCAACTGTTATGGCATCGTAATATTCTTTGTCTACATCTTCTCTAACATTCCTCATTATTTTCAGTATACAAGTTAAATAAGTAGGGTGACAATATGCACCCCTGACGGACCCCTTGTTTTATGTCAAACCAAGTTGTTGTTTCACCATTTATTCTTACTGCTGCTTGTTGTCTAGATACAGCAGTGATGTTAATTGTATCAAATGTGTTGGAAATCCCATTTTTTCCATTATTTCCCAAAGTTTCTGGTGTTGTACACAATCAAATGCCTTTGAGTAGTCTATAAAGGATAAATATAGATTCACATTAAACTCCCTGCATTTCTCTATTATTAATCTTAGATTGAATATATGATCTCTTGATCCTCTTCCTTGCCTGAAGCCAGCTTGGACCATATTGACTTCTTCTTCTATTTTCTTTCGAAGTCTACCCATTATGATTTTTAACAGAATTTTACTGGCATGACTAATCAGGGCAACAGTTCTGTAGTTGGTGCATAATTTCAGGTTACCCTTTTTTGGCAGTGGTATGAATACAGTTCTTTTCCATTCTTTTGGCCAAATACCTGAATGCCATATCTTTTTACATAGTGCATGATAGATTGTTGCACATCCTTTCCTCCTGCTTTAATAAATTCAGCGGTTATCTCATCACATCCTGGTGATTTACCATTTTTCAGACTCTTTATTGCCCATAAAACTTCTTCCATTGTCGGCTCGGGTTCTTTCTCCTCCAATAATAATTCACACTGTTGATTTCTGCTTCCACAGTCGGTTGTTTCATACATTCTTTTGCAATATTCCTTCCATCTTTCCAGAATTTCCTCTGTCTCTGTCAGGGTATTCCCCATCTCATCACAAATTACATTTAGCTTAGGTGTGACATTTCTCGTCAATGTCTTCATTTCTTTAAACATTTCACTATCTCTTCCACACTTCTGATGTTCTTCTATTCTTTCACAACAATCTTGTATGTATTGTTTTTTGTCTTTTCTTATGTTTCTTCGTACTTCTTTTGTTAAAGTTTTATATTTATCTTTGTTGTTGTTTGTCACTCTCCATTGCGTCTTCATTTCTCTACATTGTTTTATCAGTTCTAGTGTACCTGCTGTGATCCATCTATTCTTTTGTGTTTTCTTTACTGGAACCATGTCTTTAGCTGTTGTTACTAAGATATCTTTGGCCTGCGTAGCCAATTCATCTGGTGTCATCTCTTCCTGTACAGCCATCAGGATTTCGAAACGGTTCTTCACTTCTATACCGTATTGTTCTGGTATATTTGTAAGGTCAAAGCGGAGTGGTCTTGATCCCATAACTATCTTTTTTAGCTTTATCTTCATGTCTGCTATTAATACTCATGGTCTGTGTCACAATAAGCACTTGGTAAAGTTTTGCTGATGTTATGCTTGACCTCCACCTTCTCTGCACTAAAATGTAATCTATTTGATTCATGGTTTTCCCATCAGGTGATGTCCATGTGTAAAGTCTTCTTGGATGTTGTTTAAAAAGTGTGTTAGCGATCATTAGCTCATTTTCCATACAAAACGCCATTAGATTGTCACCTGCCTCATTTCTGTGTCCTATGCTAAATTTCCCTACAACTTGTCCTTCATCTTCTGCTCTTTCTGTACCAATTTTTGCATTAAAATCACCCATTATAAATACAATATCATTTTTCCGTACCTGGTCCATTGTCGTCTGCAGTGTGTTATAAAAATGTTCTACTTCATCTTCTTCTGCTGCTGATGTAGGTGCATATACCTGGATGACTGTTACATTTCTAGGAATGCCCTTAAGTCTGATTGTTAGGATTCTATCACTTACTGGATTGTAGCCTAGTAATGCTTTTGATGTTGATTTGTCCAAATAAAAAGCCACTCCATTCTTTCCTCCTACTTCTCCGCCAGAATATATAAATATATTATCATTCTCGCTCTTAAAGTGTCCTGATCCTTTCCATCGATGTTCGCAGATTCCCAAAATGTGTATCCCCGTTCTTTTCATCTCGTCACTTATTACTTGATACTTTCCCTCATACATACTTCTTACATTCCATGTTCCTACTCTTATTTTTCTTTTTAGTTTGATACAGGGATTTTCCTTGGTAACACTGTCAGGATTTTGTCCGTCATCACAATTACTAGTACTGACCTCTGTCTCACGCTCTTCCCCAGTGTTAAAATTAGATCTATCTGGCCTGGGGGACTCACCACCAGATCTTTTTCCTATTTGACTTTCCATGATTGCTGCTTGGGTTTCTTGGTATGTTTCCAGAAGATAGTTTACCATTGCTTTCCTTCCGGGCAGTGACTGTACTAGTCAGTGATCGTAGCCATTGTCCCTACATTGAGATCATCTGCCTACCATTATAGAATGGTGACCATAACCAACATTATCTGTCAGCTGCTCTCCCATTCCATCCACCACCTGCTCCCATGGCTTCACGTCACCCTGATCGGGGGGCTATACGGGTACTCCACCTTGCCCAAGGGTGTCCCGTAGACTAACGGAGGTAAGGAGGCGTCTTACTTCTCCTTTGATAGGGGATACCCCTACCCCGCTAACCAACTCACGTGAGATAATACCAGGTAGGTTTAGACTCGTCCAGTGGTAGGTGTTAAGGTTTAACATGAGATCAGAAGACTGGTTTTCGGACTCCCTTCTGATCTTTCTCCTTGCTTACTCTATCTCCAGAAGCAGGTGATGCTGCACTACTTGAGGACTGTGTCCCTGTCTGCACAGCTTCTAGCAGTGATGGTACTGAGAATTAGTTTTCAAACCCGAAGCTAAAGCGAGATTACATTAAGGAAACTGAGTTTCTAACACTTTAGGTAAAGCGAGATTCTCATACCCTTGGAAAAAAAAATTGAGTTCCTAACACCTTAAGTAAGGCGAGATTCCAATATCTTAGGGAAATTGAGTTACTAACACTTTAAGAAAGGCGAGATTCTTATACCCTAGGGAAAAAAATTGAGTTCCTAACACCTTAGGTAAAGCGAGATTCCAATTCATTCATTCATTCATTTGCATGTCCCTTGCCGAACTTTGCCTCCATAACAGCACTCCTGTAGGCCTCTCGGTTGTGAGCAAGATGGCCTGCTGCTGATGCATCCATTTTGCAGATCATCTTGCAGCCATCTTCGCCTTGGTCTTCCTCTTTTTCTTTTTCCCATTATGTACCCTTCCAAGACGGTTTTCTCTACATTGTCATGACGTTTAATGTGTCCAAAATATTTAAGTTTTTTCTCTTTAATCTTCTTTATTAGCCAAAACCTTCTTCAGTATTAAGTTCTTGTAGTATGGATATATTTGTTCTTTTTTATGTCCATCATATTTGAAGAACTCTTCTGTAGTATTTACATTCAAAGGCATTTATGTGTTTCTCAGCTGTTTTGTTAAGTGTCCAGGTCTCACAGGCATATGTTGCGATGGGAAAGATGTATGTCCTTAAAAATCTTATTTTTGTGGTTCTGTCTGTTCCTCTCCACAGATTCTTTAGTTTTACTTTCTGAAGAACGATAGATGTCCTCCTTTTAATTTCTTTCATTGTATCTCCATTATTAGTTAGTAGTGATCCAAGATATTCAAAACTCTCCACTTCTTCCAGTTTTTCCTCATTGATACATATTTCAGCTGCCTTGTTTGTTTTGTCGGTTGTCATCAATTTAACTTTCTTCACATTCAGATAGAGGTTCTGCTCTTCGCTGTTCTTACGGACTGACATAATTAGTTTTACCATAGATTCCACTGAGTTCCTAACCGTTTAAGCAAAGCCAGATTCCAACATCCCAAGGAAACGAATTTTTAACACCTTAGATAATGTGAACAATGTTTGTAGTGATCTTTATCTTGACTTTATATTAACAATTACTCTGTTACAGCCGTCTTCCTCCTGGGTAATCTTTGTCTTGACTTTACATTACCAGTTAATTTGTTACAGCCGTCTTCCTCCTGGGTGATCTGTGTTTTGACTTTATATTACTAGTTGCTTTGTCACAGCCGTCTTCCTCCTGTGTGATCTTTGTCTTGACTTTATATTACCAGTTAATTTGTCACAGCCGCCTTCCTCCTGGGTATCCTCGAGCACTTCCCTCTTTTATTGCTCAGATTCCTGCTGTAAATAAAAAGGTAAAAGTTGTCCCATCATGCCACGGGAGGACCCAGGGGATTTATGTTAGTGACCATGTTGTCCTTGACCTGACGGCACACTAAGAGATCGATGTGGTCGGCCTGGCCGCTTTTCCGTCACTTCTCCAGAAGGTACCAGGAGCCAGACACATTTTCTGAAGTCGAGTAAGTGGGGCACCTCCAACCAGGGCTAAACCATCGACCTGGTTTTGGCACTTAACCACCCGACCTAGCACCGGTACCCTGGTTTTACCTTGACCGGTATTTCTACAAAACCCGGAATTTTAACGTCAGATTTCTTTCAGAATGATAATGATGATAGTTATGATGGCGATGGTGAAATGACGTTGATGCTTGTAATGATGGTGGCAGTTCCAGAATTTCTTATATTGGATTCATTACATGAGTAAAGTGAAATTCGGTTCCTACAAGACGGTACGGAAACTGTTCATCTGCGCATGCGCGTGGGACGTTTGCTGGAGAGAGGGGAAGTAGAAGTTATTAGTTAAATAAATGTCTGACAGAGAGAAAGAGAGAGAGAGAGAGAACAACAAGAACAACTACTACGACTCCAGCTACTACAGCAACAACTACTACGACTCCAACTACTACAGCAACAACAACTACGACTCCAGCTACTACAACAACAACAACTACGACTCCAACTACTACAGCAACAACAACTACGACTCCAGCTACTACAGCAACAACAACTACGACTCCAACTACTACAGCAACAACAACTACGACTCCAACTATTACAGCAACAACAACTACGACTCCAACTACTACAGCAACAACAACTACGACTCCAACTACTACAGCAACAACAACTACGACTCCAGCTACTACAGCAACAACAACTACGACTCCAGCTACTACAGCAACAACAACTACGACTCCTACTACTGCAGCAACAACAAATACAACTACAGCTTCTACAACAACAGTAACTACAACAACAATTACAACTACAGCTTCTACATCAACAACAACTACTACAGCAACAACTACAACTACAGCTTATACAACAACAATCACAACAACTACAACTACAACACCTACAGCAACAACTAACACTAATGTTAATAACACTGCCATCACAAACTTGGAGTTAAAAATCATTACTTCTCAGAATCTCTGATTATTATTATTATTATTATTATTATTATTATTATTATTATTATTATTTCACAGACGAATATGAATTATAAAATAAAAGAATGAAACACTTTCAGCCATCCCCTCTCTCTCTCTCTCTCTCTCTCTCTGGTCCATGGTAATCAGGCGTTGGGCGTCATGCCTACCCACAACCACCTGTCCTTTACTCTTTCTATAAGATGTGTACTGGGCCATGCTCCGCGCCACTCTTTTAGTCCGTCAAGTATCTTGTTTCTGTGTCTTCCTCTGCCCTCCTTTCTCCCCTCCAGTTTTCCTGCTGTTACCAGGTGTTCCAGCCTGCCTCTTCTTAAAACCTCTCCTACAAATCTGGACTGTCGTGTTCTGAAGTTTTGCCATAAGTTCTCTCTCTGTGACCAGCCTCACTTAGAACCTCCTCATTTGTTCTCTTGGCTTTCCTTGGTATTCTCATCACTCTTCTTAGGAGCCACATCTCTGCCGCTTCCAGTAGAATTTGAGTGCTCTTTGGTTACTGTCCGTGCTTGGTATCCATATGATAACGTGGGTTCGATGCAGCACGGAGTAACTCTCTGTATGTTGTTCAGTGACAGCGCATCGTTTTCCATATTCATAAAATGCTGACTTGGCATGAGCTACTAAGTTACACCTTTCGATAAACATCTGTACATTTTCTTTAATATGTACACATGTTAATGAACATGTACACATTCTATTCAACGTCCGCACATTCTGAGTAGTACTTGCTGGCTCTGCTTATAAGAAAGACGTTGTTAACATGTACATCTTTTTTTTAAAACCTTACACGCATGGTGGTTAGCATGTGTTCATTTTCTTTTTACCTGTACACATTTTGATTAACACGTGTCTTTAACCGATGTCAGTTCACTTATTTTGTTTGGTTTTTTTTCCTTCTACACATTTGGTTGGCATGTACAAGCTTTTATCTTCAACTCATTTTGGCTGAGACTTTTTTTTCCCCCCTGTACATATCTGGTTGGCATGTACGCATGTGTTTACCCCGTACACTTTTAGTTACCATGTACACATGTTTGCGTAAACTTATTTTCCTGCTCCACTCCTCAACCAGGATCAACCTACTCTATTAAAATCTCCCTCATTACAGCACTCCCCTCGTTACCTTCTCCTCGTTCATAACACTTCTCTCATTCTTATCTTCTTTAGCTTCTATCACGTTTCACGTCCTATCGTATTTGTTACAGCACTTTTTCTCGCTATATCTTTCATGTTATGATACTGTTACCATATCTTTATCGTTCAGTACACACTTCTCTCTCCTGTTCTGTGTGTTCTGGCATTAACCTGGCTTGTCTCACAGCCCACAACTACAATCACATTCCACGACATGGCTTGATCTGCATGCAGTATCCACAAACAGAGGAACTCTTGGTGAAGACCATAGCCCTGTGCAGTGAAGAGAACCGCCTCTAGAAACTCAGGAATTTATTTGTGTGTGTGTGTGTGGGGGGGGGGTGATGTAGCCACAATCATGACTTTAGAAACAACGGTTCTTAACTTGTAATCCCCAGAAGATCATATGATGAACACTACAACAAGTCCAGATAATACATAATACTTGCAGTCAGTCATTTGATTATCCCTTGAGGAACTTTGCCTCTATAACAGCTCACTTGTAGGCCTCTCGGTTGTAAGCAAGATGCCCCGCTGCTGATGCATCCATTCGCAGATCATCAACGATGTCTTGCAGCCATCTTCGCCTTGGTCTTCCCTCTCTTTGTTTTTCCCATTATGTACTCTTCCAAGACTGTATTCTCTAAACACACACTAGCACAAGTGTACACAAGTTTTCAACCTAACACCAAGTTACAGGAAAGTATAGCAGAGATCTCACGGGTCTTAGAGGGTTGCGACACAAAAGTTGGGAACCGCTGCCTCTGATAATAGATCCAGGAGAGTTCAGTTCAGAGATATGTCTACTTTTATGTTCCCGATTTAAGAGGGGAAAAAGTTTTGTAGACATAAAATTATGTCAAGTTTACGTTTTGCTTCTGGCGCAGGATTTCTGTGTTAATCCTGAACTTGATGTTATTGCCAGTTAATTCTGTGATAGATAACTTGTAGGAGAGTCATGGTTATCCCAGACAGAAGTGGCACGCATTCACTTCTTCTGTTTTTAACTCTCTGAATCAGGCGTAGTAGGTAGGGCTATATTTATAGCTACGGTGACACTGTGTTTCGTGACAAAATCACACCGTATTTAATGATAAGATGACACTGTATTTATTGGCAAAATGACATTGTATTTACTGATTTCTTCTGCTTCTTCGTTCCCTTCTACCACCAAGACCGCCCCGTGATTCTACTGGTTTTTACTCCTGTGGTCCTCGATAGGTCCCGTGGTCCCCGAAAGGACCACATGAGATCCACGAGAGGACCACAGGAGATTCAGAGTATCGCGGGGGTTGGGCCTGTATTCTCGGCGGGTTGCAGAAGCGGGATTGCGTGACACCGTGGTTTTCATTGCACCAGTTTAATCTAGAGTTGGACTTTCTCATCGGAAAACCTCGACATCTTTGGAATGTCAGTATATTCCCGCTGGGTGAGAGGTGGTTGCCCATTCAGCCTAGAGTTGGATTTTCTCACCGGAAAACCTCAACATGCTTAGGATACGCATACGCCGGGTGAGAGGTGGTTGCCTGTCTAGACTGCCCTGGTCCAGTGTCTCCGACTTCAGCATTTTGTGGTCGTGGCCGCTACCCTTCCTAGTTGTGACCAGGATGGAGCTTTTGTCCAAGAGGACGAATCCTCGCCACTAGTAAGTTTCAACCCTGGGTTGAGCCGGTTTAGGCATATTATCCCAGTATGGGCGTGCTTAGGACGTGACCGACCTCTAGAGTGGAGGTACCGTGACATGAGTAGCCATCAAGTTTTACCCCGGGTTTAAGCTGATTTAGGCATATTTCACCAGTATGGATGTATATCGGACTTGGCCAGCCTCTAGAGCAGAGGTGCCTTGGTATGAGTAGCTCTCGCCGCGAGACTACTGGACATATCGATTAAACTTCACTTTATCCTTTTCATCACTTTTTTCACATCGGCGTCGCACGGCAACCCTTATTTCTTTTTCGCATTTTCTTCATTGGCCGGGAGGAGTTTCACTCCACGCGCGGCATCCGAAGAATCTCGCCAGCAGTGTGTATTTACTGAGGAAATGACACTACATTTAATAACAAAATAGCTATTTATTGACAGAATGGTACTATATGTAATGACACTATATTTAAAGGCAAGATGTCGTTATATTTAATGACAATTTACTCTGTATTTGATGATAAGTGACACTGTGTTTGACGACAAATGACACGGTATGCAATGCCAAGGTAAGGTAGAATGTAATGGCAAGATCACACTATATTTAATTACAAGATGTTACTGATCTTGTACTGTATTTATCGAAAAGACGATTTTGTATTTAGTGACAAAATGATACTTTATTTTTAGTGCAAAATGACACTTACGCTGTTTTTAATAATAAAAAATGACACTGTATTTAATGACACATGACACAATACAATGAGAAGGGAAAAAGCGGTCGGCCAATCTACACAGTATTAATGATAACCTCGTGTAGTTATTTCCACTCTTGAAAACAGACCATCACCGGCTGTTTTCAAGTTTAAAAGGAAAAGTTTTCTAAAAATGAAAACCGTCATTCTAGATACATAGAAGGACGGGATGATGAGTACATCACTCCTTCTGGAGTTGGGGAAGGAAAGGCAGCCTGGCATGGAGCTGACCACATCACCCTCTAGTGTAACGACTACATATCACAGATACAAACACACCTGGACTACTGTTCCACTGTCTGGGATGGTTGTTCCATGTCAAATATGAAAAGACTTTACTCACTTAAAAAACGAGCAGTAAAGCTTATAGATGACAAACATGCAGCACGTACTACAAATAAGGACAAACATCTTGATATTCTACCCCTCAAGAAGAGATTTCTTTTCAACAAGGCCAAGTTAATTCATACAATTCTATCGCACAATGCTCCACCCTATCTGTGGTCGTTGTTCAAATTAAACCCAAAAACAGTCAACTCTCAACCAATTGTATTCTCCCAAAACCAAGGCTTGACATGTTTAAAAAAAGCTTCTCTTACTCAGCTGCCCACCTTTGGAATGCCCTACCAATTCACGTAAAACATATAAGTAATATTCGTTCTTATAACTTTAAACTTTGTCAACATCTGTTTGATATGGACTATATGCCTCCCTAAGCATAGTCTAAAGTATTTTAAAATGCTAGAGTGTTGCAATTTTTTTTAAATACTGCTTTTCTATGAATTTGTTAGTTTTGAATGAATGAAAGAAGGCAAGTTTATTTCATGTTGTTGCATAAATCAGCGTGTAAAGTGTATGGACATGAGATACATTTATTATTTATTTATGTAATCATCTATTGTGTCTTCATGATTATTATACTCATTAACAAACCATGAATGACTGTGACCGAGTGAAAGCTGTATGATGAAGGGCAGAATGTTAGACGGGCCTGCGTGCCCAATTCTTAACCCTTTGAAAATAAACTCTGTTCGTTCGTTCGTTCGTTCGACAGGTCAAGGAAAATATGGGCACTAACATTAGATCCTTAGGTTCCCCAGAATATGACCAGGAGAAGCAAAAACAGGGAAAAAAAAAGATAGTCCATGGTCAGGTTATCAGTTTATATTAAGTATCATCTCTTGTCTTGTATGATATCAAGTATCATCTCTTGTCTTGTATGATATCAAGTATCATCTCTTGTCTTGTATGATATCAAGTATCATCTCTTGTCTTGTATGATATCAAGTATCATCTCTTGTCTTGTATGATATGAAGTATCATCTCTTGTCTTGTATGATATCAAGTATCATCTCTTGTCTTGTATGATATCAAGTATCATCTCTTGTCTTGTATGATATCAAGTATCATCTCTTGTCTTGTATGATATGAAGTATCATCTCTTGTCTTGTATGATATCAAGTATCATCTCTTGTCTTGTATGATATCAAGTATCATCTCTTGTCTTGTATGATATCAAGTATCATCTCTTGTCTTGTATCTCCCTAGAAGTGAGACCTGGTGTTCATTACGGCCGTTGCTGTGAAGATGTTGAGACCCATCTTCGTGCCTGTTTGGGAGAAAGATTATGGCGGCTATCCCTTCTATCACAGAAACAGCGAAGATTGTCTGGCACTGTCATATGACATACACGCTGGTAGTCTGTAGCTTATATCTTGTTGGGAAAGTGGTCCCTTGGATTTACAAATGTTGGGAAGCGCTGTTCTCAACCATCTTCGGAGTACTGTGTCGGTGAGTGGTGTGGGGTAGGTAGCTACTCATCCATCTAAAGTGCAACTTATCCTCACTCAACCTCTTATATTTGTTTCCCTCTCTCTCTCTCTCTCTCTCTCTCTCTCTCTCTCTCTCTCTCTCTCTCTCTCTCACACACACACACAACTTTCAAGCTTCGTCTTCAAAATGTTGGCGGCATACCCTACCTACTTTATCTCGCACATCGTCTACACAATCATCATTGTTTTCACTTCACAGAAAACAGGCAGTGGTTCAAATCCAGACAGAAACGCTGTATTTGTTCAGCTATAGAATTGGGTACATCACTCCTTCTGGAGTTGGGGAAGGAAAGGCAGCCTGGCATGGAGCTGACCACATCACCCTCTAGTGTAACGACTACATATCACAGATACAAACACACCTGGACTACTGTTCCACTGTCTGGGATGGTTGTTCCATGTCAAATATGAAAAGACTTTACTCACTTAAAAAACGAGCAGTAAAGCTTATAGATGACAAACATGCAGCACGTACTACAAATAAGGACAAACATCTTGATATTCTACCCCTCAAGAAGAGATTTCTTTTCAACAAGGCCAAGTTAATTCATACAATTCTATCGCACAATGCTCCACCCTATCTGTGGTCGTTGTTCAAATTAAACCCAAAAACAGTCAACTCTCAACCAATTGTATTCTCCCAAAACCAAGGCTTGACATGTTTAAAAAAAGCTTCTCTTACTCAGCTGCCCACCTTTGGAATGCCCTACCAATTCACGTAAAACATATAAGTAATATTCGTTCTTATAACTTTAAACTTTGTCAACATCTGTTTGATATGGACTATATGCCTCCCTAAGCATAGTCTAAAGTATTTTAAAATGCTAGAGTGTTGCAATTTTTTTTAAATACTGCTTTTCTATGAATTTGTTAGTTTTGAATGAATGAAAGAAGGCAAGTTTATTTCATGTTGTTGCATAAATCAGCGTGTAAAGTGTATGGACATGAGATACATTTATTATTTATTTATGTAATCATCTATTGTGTCTTCATGATTATTATACTCATTAACAAACCATGAATGACTGTGACCGAGTGAAAGCTGTATGATGAAGGGCAGAATGTTAGACGGGCCTGCGTGCCCAATTCTTAACCCTTTGAAAATAAACTCTGTTCGTTCGTTCGTTCGTTCGACAGGTCAAGGAAAATATGGGCACTAACATTAGATCCTTAGGTTCCCCAGAATATGACCAGGAGAAGCAAAAACAGGGAAAAAAAAAGATAGTCCATGGTCAGGTTATCAGTTTATATTAAGTATCATCTCTTGTCTTGTATGATATCAAGTATCATCTCTTGTCTTGTATGATATCAAGTATCATCTCTTGTCTTGTATGATATCAAGTATCATCTCTTGTCTTGTATGATATCAAGTATCATCTCTTGTCTTGTATGATATGAAGTATCATCTCTTGTCTTGTATGATATCAAGTATCATCTCTTGTCTTGTATGATATCAAGTATCATCTCTTGTCTTGTATGATATCAAGTATCATCTCTTGTCTTGTATGATATGAAGTATCATCTCTTGTCTTGTATGATATCAAGTATCATCTCTTGTCTTGTATGATATCAAGTATCATCTCTTGTCTTGTATGATATCAAGTATCATCTCTTGTCTTGTATCTCCCTAGAAGTGAGACCTGGTGTTCATTACGGCCGTTGCTGTGAAGATGTTGAGACCCATCTTCGTGCCTGTTTGGGAGAAAGATTATGGCGGCTATCCCTTCTATCACAGAAACAGCGAAGATTGTCTGGCACTGTCATATGACATACACGCTGGTAGTCTGTAGCTTATATCTTGTTGGGAAAGTGGTCCCTTGGATTTACAAATGTTGGGAAGCGCTGTTCTCAACCATCTTCGGAGTACTGTGTCGGTGAGTGGTGTGGGGTAGGTAGCTACTCATCCATCTAAAGTGCAACTTATCCTCACTCAACCTCTTATATTTGTTTCCCTCTCTCTCTCTCTCCTCTCTCTCTCTCTCTCTCTCTCTCTCTCTCTCTCTCTCACACACACACACACAACTTTCAAGCTTCGTCTTCAAAATGTTGGCGGCATACCCTACCTACTTTATCTCGCACATCGTCTACACAATCATCATTGTTTTCACTTCACAGAAAACAGGCAGGCTCGTGCACAAAGCCTCACATACACGCACAGACACCGTACACATACACGCTGTCTTGTAATGTTACCAAAGATCATGTTACGAATGTTTCCTTTAAAATAACATTCCTGTGCGTCCTTTCCTTTACAGAGTTAAAAAAAATATTTTGAAACAATAAATATCCTTTATACAGTACAAAGAAAGAAAGAAAGAAAGAAAGAAAAAAAAGAATATCATGAGCTAACACTTGACCAACTGTTCAACTCTCAAACAACAGGAGCTTAGACTGGAGGTAGCAAAGATTTGATAGTTTGAGGAAAGAAGAGAGGATAAGCTGCATTAATTCAACGTTTACTTAACATTCTGAAAAAGATTGGGAGGGAGGGAAACAGAATACCTACTATTCCACTCCCTGTTTCAGAGACCATCCCTGTCATTATAAACCCTGGAGATAATCAGCATAATGAACCTCTCATCATTATAAACTCTGGAGATAATCAGCATAATAAACCTCTCATCATTATAAACCCTGGAGATAATCAGCATAATAAACCTCTCATCATTATAAACCCTGGAGATAATCAGCATAATAAACCTCTCATCGTTATAAACCCTGGAGATAATCAGCATAATAAACCTCTCATCATTATAAACCCTGGAGATAATCAGCATAATAAACCTCTCATCATTATAAACCCTGGAGATAATCAGCATAATAAACCTCTCATCGTTATAAACCCTGGAGATAATCAGCATAATAAACCTCTCATCATTATAAACCCTGGAGATAATCAGCATAATAAACCTCTCATCGTTATAAACCCTGGAGATAATCAGCATAATAAACCTCTCATCATTATAAATCCTGGAGATAATCAGCATGATAAACCTCTCATCATTATAAACCCTGGAGATAATCAACATGATAAACCTCTCATCATTATAAACCCTGGAGATAATCAGCATGATAAACCTCTCATCATTATAAACCCTGGAGATAATCAGCATGATAAACCTCTCATCATTATAAACCCTGGAGATAATCAGCATAATAAACCTCTCATCATTATAAACCCTGGAGATAATCAGCATAATAAACCTCTCATCATTATAAACCCTGGAGATAATCAGCATAATAAACCTCTCATCGTTATAAACCCTGGAGATAATCAGCATGATAAACCTCTCATCACTGTAAACTCACGATACTGATGAAACCATTGTAATCCTGGAAAGTCCATATATCAACACAGACCTCACCAATATAAACCTAAAAAGTTTTTAATCGCTATAAAGCTAGAAAGTTCTCACCACTATAAACCTAGAAAGTTCTTATCATTATAAACCCATTAGTTCTCACGATTTATAAACCGACAAAGCTCCAGTCATAAATAAACCACATCAGGAACACACAAAACGAAGTCTTATTGGTTAGAGAAGACTTTACTAAAACAGAAAATCATCATCATCATGTGTTTCTACGATCGTGTTCAACAGCCTGTACCCAACAAAACCCGTGCTTACATAACCACCGCCCTCTCTCTAATGATGGACAGGTAACATGAGAGAGCATCACGTGGGTTGATGTCAATCAGGCGTGTGTCACTTTTTTCTTGTTCACATTGATCAAAAGAGTAAAAGTTTTTAACTGTATTTTTTTTTTTTGGGGGGGGGGGGGGTCAGGTTTTACTAACTTTCAGTTTACTGAGGTGACCTCGTGTCACAAGATATACCTGGTCTCATTATTTTATTGTAGTCTGCTGTCACAAGTTTTAGGAGTTCTCTGAGTTTTGTTAGTCTCTCGTCACCATCTTTCTCTGTGTTTGTTAGTCTTTTGTCATCATCTTTCTTTATGTTTGTTAGTCTCTCGTCACCATCTTTCTCTGTGTTTGTTAGTCTCTCGTCACCATCTTTCTTTATGTTTGTTAGTCTCTCGTCACCATCTTTCTTTATATTTTTTAGTCTCTCGTCACCATCTTTCTTTATGTTTGTTAGTCTCTCGTCACCATCTTTATCTATGTTTGTTAATCTCTCGTCATCATCTTTCTCTGTGTTCGTTAGTCTCTCGTCATCATATTTCTTTGTGTTTGTTAGTCTCTCGTCATCATCTTTCTCTGCGTTTGTTAGTCTTTTGTCATCATCTTTCTCTATGGTAGTCTCTCGTCACCGTCTTTCTCTGTTTGGTATTCCCTCGTCACCATCTTTCTCTGCGTTTGTTAGTCTCTCCTACCATCTTTCTCTGTTCGATATTCCCTCGTCACCATCTTTCTCTGTGTTTTTAGTCTCTCGTCACCATCTTTCTCTGTGTTTTTAGTCTCTCGTCACCATCTTTCCCTATGTTTGTTAGTCTCTTGTCACCATCTTTCCCTATGTTTGTTAGTCTCTTGTCACCATCTTTCCCTATGTTTGTTAGTCTCTCGTCACCATCTTTCCCTATGTTTGTTAGTCTCTTGTCACCATCTTTCTCTGTGTTTGTTAGTCTCTCCTCATCATCTTTCCCTAGTCTCTCGTCACCATCTTTCTCTGTGTTTGTTAGTCTCTCCTCATCATCTTTCCCTAGTCTCTTGTCACCATCTTTCTCTGTGTTTGTTAGACCTTCGAAAACATCTTTAATCTCTCGTCACTGTCAGTCTCCATATTTCTTAGTCTCTCGTCACAGTTATTCTCTATAGTTGCTAGTCTTTCCATTTCTCAGTATATGCTAGCTTCTCCTCACAATCTATCTCTGTATTTGTTAATCTCTTGTCACTGTTATCCTCTGTATTTCTTTATCTCTTATAATCATTATCCTCTGTATTTGTTAATCTCTTGTCACTGTTATCCTCTGTATTTCTTTATCTCTTATCATCATTATCCTCTGTATTTGTTAATCTCTTGTCACTGTTATCCTCTGTATTTCTTTATCTTTATCATCATTATCCTCTGTATTTGTTAATCTCTTGTCACTGTTATCCTCTGTATTTCTTTATCTCTTATCATCATTATCCTCTGTATTTGTTAATCTCTTGTCACTGTTATCCTCTGTATTTCTTTATCTCTTATCATCATTATCCTCTGTATTTGTTAATCTCTTGTCACTGTTATCCTCTGTATTTCTTTATCTCTTATCATCATTATCCTCTGTATTTGTTAATCTCTTGTCACTGTTATCCTCTGTATTTCTTTATCTCTTATCATCATTATCCTCTGTATTTGTTAATCTCTTGTCACTGTTATCCTCTGTATTTCTTTATCTCTTATCATCATTATCCTCTGTATTTGTTAATCTCTTGCCACCATCATCTGCACTTGTTAGTCTCTGAGAGCCGAGTTTTCGTCGGGCTAATTATTATTCTTTCTTCATTATTATTATTATTATTATTATTATTGTCTGCCTCCCTCAGAAAGCCGCTAAGATGTTTGTAGAAGAACAAAAGTGCAATATGTAATGAGCTGGAGTGGTGGAGCCTCTGTTGACTACACAGTGCTCTAGCTAGCGGAAACAAAAGATCACTTTGACAGGGAAAAATAAATAAAGAAAAATAAATGTATCACACATAACCAATCAAAAGTGATATCAAACACAGCTGGTGATGAAAGAAAGGACTGAGAACAGGTGGTTGTGGAGGTACAAAATCGCCCAAGATAGAGGCTGATCGAATAGTTAGCGACGCGGCTACTCACACTCATTGGTAGTGGGTTGTATTCTTCCAACAGTCGCCCTCCAGCTGATGATTCACGTTACAGCGCTTGCACTGAGATCTTTCACAGCGCGGTACATGGCAGAATTTATTAGTGCGTAAGGAGGGAAATGATTTTCATCTTCAATCACTTCGTCATGTCACTCAGAGAAGCATATGAGGGTGTCCAGGACAGTTCTTCTTTCTAGAGGGTGTCCAGGACAGTTCTTCTTTCTAGAGGGTGTCCAGGACAGTTCTTCTTTCTAGAGGGTGTCCAGGACAGTTCTTCTTTCTAGAGGGTGTCCAGGACAGTTCTTCTTTCTAGAGGGTGTCCAGGACAGTTCTTCTTTCTAGAGGGTGTCCAGGACAGTTCTTCTTTCTAGAGGGTGTCTAGGACAGTTCTTCTTTCTAGAGGGTGTCTAGGACAGTTCTTCTTTCTAGAGGGTGTCCAGGACAGTTCTTCTTTCTAGAGGGTGTCTAGGACAGTTCTTCTTTCTAGAGGGTGTCTAGGACAGTTCTTCTTTCTAGAGGGTGTCTAGGACAGTTCTTCTTTCTAGAGGGTGTCTAGGACAGTTCTTCTTTCTAGAGGGTGTCTAGGACAGTTCTTCTTTCTAGAGGGTGTCTAGGACAGTTCTTCTTTCTAGAGGGTGTCCAGGACAGTTCTTCTTTCTAAATTTCTACCTACATTTACCGTAGAGCTGACAATACTAGGAAGTTGCAGGTACAGTCATTCGCATAAGGGGACTTTACAGTTACTACAAGGAGACTCTACAGTTACTACAAGGAGACTTTACAGTTATTACAAGGAGACTTTACAGTTACTACAAGGAGACTTTACAGTTACTACAAGGAGACTTTACAGTTACTACAAGGAGACTTTACAGTTACTACAAGGAGATTTTACAGTTACTACAAGGAGACTTTACAGTTACTACAAGGAGATTTTACAGTTACTGGCACAAAAAGACTTTACAGTTACTACAAGGAGAATTTACAGTTACTACAAGGAGACTTTACAGTTACTACAAGAAGATTTTACAGTTACAACAAGGAGACTTTACAGTTACTCCCACAAGGAGACTTTACAGTTACTACAAGGAGACTTTACAGTTACTAAAAGGAGACTTTACAGTTACTACAAGGAGAGTTTACAGTTACTACAAGAAGATTTTACAGTTACTACAGGGAGACTTGCAGAAACAGTTTCGACAAGGAGGCAAGTTTCAGAGAGAGAGAGAGAGAGAGAGAGAGAGAGAGAGAGAGAGGAAAAATGAAGATAAATGTCTATTTTTTAATCTACATTAAACAATTGCAACCCAGCGTGAAATGCATTCAAGATGTCTACCGTCTCGCAACGCGACACAAAGTCTGAACAACAACTGAGCTTTCATTACCCGGGACAAACTTTCACATTTTTCAAAATGTTCTTTATAGAACACGAGAAGTTCTTTCCGTTAACATTCTCTTGGCTATCTGCTTTAATATTGGTGTGGCTATACGTTCATGGCTGTATCATAACGTTGATAATATCATGTTGTTATAACTTTTACCAGTGTACAGGTCAAAGCCTCCCCTAGCAAGAGAACTATACCGGCTCAAGTATACATCGCCAGAAATATACTTTTTGTTTGGGATAAGAGAAATAACAACTGCCGTAAAACGGAACATAATACAACACCACGTTGTGCTTTGCCACGTTCTATCCGGGACGCATGTTGTGTCCGCCTTGTTTACTAGGAGACCGAAAAAGCTAACTCTTTTTTTTTTATCCGTTTTTCTTGTTTTTATCTGTTGTGTTGTTTTCTGTATGTGATCTTTGAAAAACGAATTTTTCCCCCAAATGCTGGATTGTTGTATGGTCTTCGTGTGTATGTGCTCGCCTTGCTTTCTGTCATTCTAGTTTCTGCCCGTTTTCCTCGCTCTTTCTATCTTTTTTTTTTTTTTGTAAATTGAAACCTACACACTCATCTACTTTCATTTTCTGTCTTGTCGCTCAACACGGGGCAGGTTTTATCTAGACCATCATGTATGATAATATTGACGACTTCTAGAGGGTGTCCAGGACAGTTCTTCTTTCTAGAGGGTGTCCAGGACAGTTCTTCTTTCTAGAGGGTGTCCAGGACAGTTCTTCTTTCTAGAGGGTGTCCAGGACAGTTCTTCTTTCTAGAGGGTGTCTAGGACAGTTCTTCTTTCTAGAGGGTGTCTAGGACAGTTCTTCTTTCTAGAGGGTGTCCAGGACAGTTCTTCTTTCTAGAGGGTGTCTAGGACAGTTCTTCTTTCTAGAGGGTGTCTAGGACAGTTCTTCTTTCTAGAGGGTGTCTAGGACAGTTCTTCTTTCTAGAGGGTGTCTAGGACAGTTCTTCTTTCTAGAGGGTGTCTAGGACAGTTCTTCTTTCTAGAGGGTGTCCAGGACAGTTCTTCTTTCTAGAGGGTGTCCAGGACAGTTCTTCTTTCTAAATTTCTACCTACATTTACCGTAGAGCTGACAGTACTAGGAAGTTACAGGTACAGTCATTCGCACAAGGGGACTTTACAGTTACTACAAGGAGACTCTACAGTTACTACAAGGAGACTTTACAGTTATTACAAGGAGACTTTACAGTTACTACAAGGAGACTTTACAGTTACTACAAGGAGACTTTACAGTTACTACAAGGAGACTTTACAGTTACTACAAGGAGACTTTACAGTTACTACAAGGAGACTTTACAGTTACTACAAGGAGATTTTACAGTTACTGGCACAAAAAGACTTTACAGTTACTACAAGGAGAATTTACAGTTACTACAAGGAGACTTTACAGTTACTACAAGAAGATTTTACAGTTACAACAAGGAGACTTTACAGTTACTACAAGGAGACTTTACAGTTACTACAAGAAGATTTTACAGTTACTACAAGGAGACTTTACAGTTACTACAAGGAGACTTTACAGTTACTACAAGAAGATTTTACAGTTACTACAGGGAGACTTGCAGAAACAGTTTCGACAAGGAGGCAAGTTTCAGAGAGAGAGAGAGAGAGAGAGAGAGAGAGAGAGAGAGAGAGGAAAAATGAAGATAAATGTCTATTTTTTAATCTACATTAAACAATTGCAACCCAGCGTGAAATGCATTCAAGATGTCTACCGTCTCGCAACGCGACACAAAGTCTGAACAACAACTGAGCTTTCATTACCCGGGACAAACTTTCACATTTTTCAAAATGTTCTTTATAGAACACGAGAAGTTCTTTCCGTTAACATTCTCTTGGCTATCTGCTTTAATATTGGTGTGGCTATACGTTCATGGCTGTATCATAACGTTGATAATATCATGTTGTTATAACTTTTACCAGTGTACAGGTCAAAGCCTCCCCTAGCAAGAGAACTATACCGGCTCAAGTATACATCGCCAGAAATATACTTTTTGTTTGGGATAAGAGAAATAACAACTGCCGTAAAACGGAACATAATACAACACCACGTTGTGCTTTGCCACGTTCTATCCGGGACGCATGTTGTGTCCGCCTTGTTTACTAGGAGACCGAAAAAGCTAGCTCTTTTTTTTATCCGTTTTTCTTGTTTTTATCTGTTGTGTTGTTTTCTGTATGTGATCTTTGAAAAACGAATTTTTCCCCCAAATGCTGGATTGTTGTATGGTCTTCGTGTGTATGTGCTCGCCTTGCTTTCTGTCATTCTAGTTTCTGCCCGTTTTCCTCACTCTTTCTATCTTTTTTTTTTTTTTTTGTAAATTGAAACCTACACACTCATCTACTTTCATTTTCTGTCTTGTCGCTCAACTCGGGGCAGGTTTTATCTAGACCATCATGTATGATAATATTGACGACGAAGTGTTCTCTGTTGAATTTTCTGTAGTTTTTAGATCTCTTTTCTATGATCATTAGGTTGTCTTTCTCTCACTTCTATTTTAGGTTGTCTTTCTCTCACTTCTATTTTAGGTTGTCTTTCTCTCACTTCTATTTTAGTTTGTCTTTCTCTCGTTTCTATTTTAAATTGTTTTTCTCTCACTTCTATTTTAGGTTGTCTTTCTCTCACTTCTATTTTAGGTTGTCTTTCTCTCACTTCTATTTTAGGTTGTTTTTTTTCTCTCACTTCTATTTTAGTTTGTCTTTCTCTCGTTTCTATTTTAGGTTGTCTTTCTCTCACTTCTATTTTAGGTTGTCTTTCTCTCACTTCTATTTTAGGTTCTCTTTCTCTCACTTCTATTTTAGGTTGTTTTTCTCTCACTTCTATTTTAAGTTGTCTTTCTCTCACTTCTATTTTAAGTTGTGGCCGCGACAACTAAGACACTTTTATACAACATTGTTAACACGTTGTGACCGCGACAACTAAGACACTTTTATACAACATTGTTAACACGTTGTGGCCGCGACAACTAAGACACTTTTATACAACATTGTTAACATGTTGTGACCGCGACAACTAAGACACTTTTATACAACATTGTTAACACGTTGTGGCCGCAACGATATAATCTTTCTCTATTGTCACTTTTTAATTTATGAACGCACATCACTACTTTTTCTTCACAAGTTCAGAATGTCACTTTTTGTTCACTTCAACAGTTAAGAATGTCACTACACTTGATACTATACGGTTCATCACAAGACCGAAACCTTAACATACATAGTCACTATAACATTCACATGGTTCGTTCCTGAATCAAATTATATCCACCTTTAGTACTCACTAACCGAAACCTGTAAATATCAAACTGAGGCATCTCTGAAACCATTTTACACAAAGTTCCAAAAACTATCAAATCTTCTGCATTTCTCACACAGTACAAAGAATCACTTCCTAACTTGAAACACATCTTCTGTCGGTCCTAAACTACTTCTGATTCTAAACTGCTTCTCTGTATCCTGATATCTATTTACTCTACTTGTTTGTCCGTCTGTTCTATCTGTCGTTGCTCTCCTATCTGTTCTCCTACTCTTCTTTTCTGTCCTCCGTCTTCTGTCTTCCATCGTTTCTTACCTACTTTCTACATATCGATAATAATCATAACTATAATAAAAATGCTAATAGTAATAATAATTATAATACTATCCTATTACACACAGCTATACTAATACTACAGTTATAACTTACAAGGCACTGCGTTTCAGCTGTACAAACTTTGAGCAGAAGAACAGGTAGGCAACTTTTATGGGCAGAAAAGAAATAAAGAAGTACCAAATCACATGAAACAAGACAGAAATGAAGAAAAACTACAGACAGACAGCTCATATAAATGGCATAATACCATCATGAAAACCACACTAGAGGAAAAATTAGATGGGGAAAAGAGGAAGATAGATGATAAAGATGAGGGGATGGCATAAATAGACTGAGCTTGCCCGGGGGTATTTCTGAAAACTTCTTCTTTATCGTTTGTTCAGACATCGAAGCCAATGTCTCTCACAAACGAGGCAAGTTCGTGTCAGATTTTCAGCACAGCCATAGAGGTTTTCTTGTCTGATGTGTGGTCAGGTCTTTTGTCTAGCTGTCTTTTGTTATGTAGCCGGCAGCTCTGGAGAATGTGATGTGGTTGCCTGTGTTATGTTGCTGGCAGCTCTGGAGGATGTGATGTGGTTGCCTGTGTTATGTTGCTGGCAGCTCTGGAGGATGTGATGTGGTTGCCTGTGTTATGTAGCCGGCAGCTCTGGAGAATGTGATGTGGTTGCCTGTGTTATGTTGCTGGCAGCTCTGGAGGATGTGATGTGGTTGCCTGTGTTATGTAGCCGGCAGCTCTGGAAGGTGTGATGTGGTTGCCTGAGTTATGTAGCCGGCAGCTCTGGAAGGTGTGATGTGGTTGCTTGAGTTATGTAACCGGCAGCTCTTGAAGTGATGTGGTTGCCTGAGTTATGTAGCTGGCAGCTCTGGAAAGTGTGATGTGGTTGCCTGAGTTATGTAGCCGGCAGCTCTGGAGAATGTGATGTGGTTGCCTGAGTTATGTAGCCGGCAGCTCTGGAGAATGTGATGTGGTTGCCTGAGTTATGTAGCCGGCAGCTCTGGAAGATGTGATGTGGTGTCTGTTGCTCTTTGCAACTTATGGACCAATTTTCAGTTTGTGGTATAGTGATGTAAACATTAAATGGCAGGACAAGATCAGGAACGAGGAGGTCTGGGAAAGAGCTGGACAAGAACCTATGAACCTACAAACCATGTCTAGGAAATGGAGGTGGATTGGCCACACTCTGAGGAAACCCAACACCAGCATAGCAAGACAGGCACTGACATGGAATCCTCAAGGAAACAGAAAACAAGGAAGACCTAGACTTACTTGGAGAAGAGAAATTATGACAGTGCTCAGAGACAAGGGAAGGAAGGAAGCAAAGAATAATTCCAAGAACAAGGATGACTGGAGAGCATTTATCCGTGGCCTATGCTCTCAAGGGAGTGAAAAAGCAATGATGATGATGATGATGGATGATGTCCAAGGAAATGAAGAGGCAGACAAAAGAGGGAAGATAGTTCGATAGGAGCAGAACATAGGAAGAAACAAAGACCAGACTAATAACCACATAAAGATAAATGAAGAAAACAATAGCCTCACCAGAGGAACACATGATGAACAGCATAAACTACCAGGAAGCACAATAGCCTCACCAGAGGAACACATGATGGACACAATAAACTGTCAGGAAGCGAATTAATTTATAAGCTTAGGACAGAGAGAAGGACCTTGCGGGCTGAGATTGATAAAGCGAAGGGCACGGAATGTTAGACGGCAGTCGAGATGGCACATGATGATGATGAATGTTTGAGCAGTCTGTGTTTGGTAACCTGTTTTGCTGTTAAGAATCTTATGACTCTGCTGGTATCTTGTTATTTTGCTTCTTATGTATATGTCTGTGTGTGTACATGTTTCTAACCTACTGGTTTCATGTGTGGGTCACACAGAAATAAGGACTGAGGTAAAACTGGTTCTAGCAGGTAAAGGTAGGCACAGGTGTCTGGTTGAGTTTTAGAAAAAGAAGATAGAAAGAGCAGGGAAAGTGAGCAAGAACGAGGCTGGCCGGAAGTGAAGTGATCACGTGGGAATGAAGAATTATATAACAATCCAATATTTCGGCAAAAAGCCTTTTTTTCAAGGATCACATGGCGATAATGCTTGTCAACTTCGTCCTGTCCCTGATAAATCTTTTTTTTAAAAAATATGTTGCTTTTTTTCCCTCTCTGCATCTTAGTCTGGACGCTGGGATATTTCTCTCTCACCCACTCTCTCTCTCCCATTCTCTCTCACTCTCTCTCTCTCTCTTTCTCTCAGTTACTCTCCCTCGCTCATTTTCGGGCAATTGGCTGTTTTATTGTAAGTTATTGTGTTGTGCGTTATTTTGTTGTATGGTATTTTGTTGAGCGTTATTTTTGCTGTGTGTTATTTTGTTGTGCGGTATTTTATTGTGTATTATTTTGTTATATGTTATTTTGTTGTGCTCTGTTTGGTCTGCATTGCTTTGTCTGCGTTGCTTCGTCTGCACTATTTTGTTGCGTGTAATTTTTTGTGTTATTTTGTTGTGCGGTATTTTGTTATGTGTGTGTGTTTTGTGTGCGTGTGTTATTTTGCTATGCGGTATTTTGTTTTGCGTTATTTTTTGTTGTGCGGTATTTTGTTGTGTTATTTTGTTGTGGGGTATTCTGTTATGTGTGTGTTTTTTTTTTGTTCTGCGTTATTTTTATTGTGCGGTATTTTGGTGAGTTATTTTGTTGTGCGCTATTTTGCTGTTTAGCATAAACTCTTATATCTATACTTTTGTCTAGCGTAAACTCTTTTTTATCTATACTCTTGTCAGACATAAGCTTTCTTACCTACACTTTCGCCTCGCTGTCGCAACATCAAACAGACTCTCTCTCTCTCTCTCTCTCTCTCTCTCTCTATATATATATATATATATATATATATATATATACAAGGATTTTCACAATTGACTGATATTAGCAAATAGGGTCCCGGCATTTCAGCTTCAGAAAACCACTCAAAAATATTTTAAACTTTGTATATTCCAGACGCTTAATTTGTAGTTTTCGTTTCCTTAATACTTTGGTGGTGATTATATATATATATGTATATATATCGCTGAAACAGCTATGTGTCAATGGTAATAACAACAGCAACAAAAGGTTTCATATCTTTGAGCTGGAAAGTGTTTTAACGCCACAACCGTTATCATAATCGCCACAGCGATATCTGCACATCATGGAAGTGGAGCTGGAAAAGATCAGCAGAAACTCCTGGAAGTTTCTTTTTCAAGTCTTGCTTGAGTGGACTTGGGACACATCTAATGTTCATCATAAGCTGCGCGGCTGCGCATGCAAAAATATCAAAATTTCGTTACGTCGAGCGAAAGGTAACAAAACATATCATTTTATTTTTAAGTTCCCAAATGCTGCTGTGTGTTTTTAGTAGGGCTTCAGATAAATGTAATAGTGTTACAATGGTTTTCTGTCCCGATTTTTCTTACAAGATTAAAATTTTATCTACGATAACTTTAAATTATACGTTGTAATATGCCATTTTGGCGTATATTTGCACACAAAACATTTTTTTTCCCGGAATATACTTGCACGGGTTACAAATTTTGCACATGAACAAGAAAACTATAGCGAGCACATTGATGAAATCTTATATTTCAGTTTCATGTTTCTTGAATGATGGTACCTGACTCTGTTAGAAGCCGGCATTGATTTGACAAGGGAATGAAAGTTAGGAGGTGATTTCCCCTTGCCTTCCATTTCGGTTTATTTACGATAGCTTTTTGTTACAGGGACTAACTGGAAAGTTCTACCTGAGAATCAAAACATTAATAGGAAAAAATACAGTAAGGCAGATCATGGCAAAAAATCTGATGGAACTGTCTGCGTGGCACAAAAGACTGAAACCAAAAACCAGTCTGGTTAGATATACTCATTTAGATACAATAATAGCATTAGAAGATAAGATAAGAATCTCTACGGCATCATAACTTCTTCGGTACAGCTCGCAAGTATTAGCCGGTACAAACAGCCAACATCTGTCGGTACAGATTGCCAGGATCTGTAGTTACAGCACACCAACATCTGTCGGTATAGCAGCAAATATCTATCGATACAGATGGCCAAGATCTATCGGTACAGAAACCAAATATCTGTCTTTACAGCTCAACATCTGTCGGTACAGCACGCAAATATCTGTCTTTACAGCTCATTATCTGTCGGTACAGCATGCAAACATCTATCGGTACGGAACGGCAATATGAGTCGGTACAACACTAAAGCAACTATCTGTACAGACGGCCAAGATCTATAGGTACAGACCGCCAACATGAGTCGGTACAGCACTAAAGCTGTAACATGAGTCGGTACAGCATCAAACAAATGAGTGAACACACTCATATGTATGTTCTGTACAAGAAAGTTAACACTACCAAAATAAATAATTAAAATTAATAACCTGTCAGAACAACATAACAGGACTGTTGTACTTAAAATACGAATTTGAAGCAGATATCAGCTGTTGTGGGGTTTGTCAACCGCCATCTTGCTCAGCAGCTCCTCCTATGGTTGGCTTTACCAACGCTGGATTTGTCTAACCATTCACGGTAATAACAAGAAATGTTTGTGTTGTTAGATCTAGTCTCACTGCACTGTGTATGCGTGTGTCTGTGTTTTGTCTCTACGTTCCGTCATCTTTTCATCCACAAACGACGCTGCGCTCTTAATTAATAGTCCTAACTCCAGGTGGTATTGTCTTTCGCCAGATCAAATAAAGAAGTATATTTTTAAAAGTCATAGAAAGGAAGTCCCGACTTGTCCTCATATGTTCCGTACTGCCTTGTCTCTCAGTGCAGAGGGGACAAATAAACGTCTTGATGGGGCTCGACGATTTGCTACATATAATAAGACATTTAATGCTTCTGTAACCTTCTCCATCTCCTGCATTCCATAAAAACAGCGAAGAGCAGAACCTCTATCTTAATGCAAAGAAAACTAAATTGATGACAACTGACAAAACAAACAAGGCAGCTGATATATGTATCAATGAGGAAAAACTGGAAGAAGTGGAGAGTTTTGAATATCTTGGATCACTGCTAACTAATAATGGAGATACAATGAGGGAAATTAAAAGGAGGACATCTATCGCTCGTCAGAAATTAAAACAAATAAAGAATCTGTGGAGAGGAGCAGACATAACCACAAAAATAAGATTTTTAAGGGCATGCATTTTTCCCATCGCAACATATGCCTGTGAGACCTGGACACTTAACAAAACAGCTGAGAAACACATAAATGCCTTTGAATGTAAATACTACAGAAGAGTTCTCCAAATATCATGGACACAAAAAAAAAAGAAAAAAATATATCCATGCTACAAGAGCTTAATATTGAAGAAGGCTGGCTAGTAAAGAGGATTAAACAGAGAAAGTTTAAATATTTGGAACACATTAAACGTCATGATAGTTTAGAGAAGACAGTCTTGGAAGGATACATAACGGGAAAAAGAAAGAGAGAAGACCAAGGCGAAGACGGCTGCATGACATCGTTGATGAGCTGCAAATGGATGCATCAGGAGCAGGCCATCTTGCTCACAACCGAGAGGCTTACAGGAGAGCTGTTTGTGACATGCATGGGAGTGACTGATCTCCAGCGTGGGTGGCCTCTTCCTCTTTTACCTACAAATCTTAGTGTGAATGTTGTCTGTGATATACTCTCTGGTGGTAACCGTGTAACATGGCCAAACCATTTCACTTGCTGTTTCTGGATATAGTGTAATACTGGGGTTATTCCAACCTTTGCCCTGATGGTGTCATGTCTTATTTAGTCTCTTCTTGTCACATTTAGTATTCTCCTTAAACATCTCATTTCTGTCCTGATGATTTTTCTTTTGTTCTTGGCCGTTAGTGTCCATGTTTGACATTGACAGCATAGAGTTAGGAGGAAGATGGTATTGTACAGTGCTCTTTTCATTGACACTTTACAAATAAAACTGATACTCTTTCCGCCCAAATGCCTCCTCCATGAGTATTGTCGGGCTGAGACGTTTCTAGCCTTGATAAACTTGATCAAAGCGCCCAGTACCTCTCTTGTAAGTACAGAGGTAACAAATAAGTTTAAATAATGTGCTGAATGATGAGAGAAATAAGAGAGACTCTGACTGCGGGTGATAAGAGATGAACGAGTTAATGCCCGGACTGTACGGACCGATATCCGGGGAGACCAGATCTGGAGCCGTCTCTCCTAGGCTCAGTCGTGAGGCTGGAATAATGAGGCTTCATTCACAAGGGGAAAAAATTGTACAAATCAGGTTTTAAAAATAAAAAACTAAATGAAAAATGTAACGGGGAGGTTTTATTTAACTAAAGGAAATTTACAAAAATGAGGCTTACTTTAACAGAAATAAAACTGGCATAATGGGGCTTTATCTAACTGAAAGAAAGCTGAAAATAATGAGGCACTGTTAAACTGAAAGAAAATTGGAATAATGAGGCATTCTTTAATTAAAAGAAGTTGAAAATAATGAGGCATTCTTTAATTAAAAGAAGTTGAAAATAATGAGGCATTCTTTAATTAAAAGAAGGTTGAAAATAATGAGGCATTGTTTAATTAAAAGAAAGTTGAAAATAATGAGGCATTGTTTAATTAAAAGAAAGTTGAAAATAATGAGGCATTGTTTAACTGAAAGGAAGTTGTAAAAACGAGGCACGGTTTACTTGGAGGAAAAAAAAAAAAACATGCTGTATTAACATGGCAGGACTGACGCTGAGAGGCTCGGGTGGTTACTTCGTGGGGGTGGGGTTATTGAATCTGTGGCTTTCACGCTGACTGGTTAGTTGTTGGTAATCTTGACAAGTTCCGTATCACACTGAGGCGGATTTTTGTCTCCGGCAGCCGGACACCGAGCTCATCTCAGCCCCACGGAAGTGGCACCTGGGGGGCCCCTAGGAAACCAGAAGCAGCAAGGACAGGTGATAGAATCCCTACATCAAACCCGGTAGTGGCCTAGACATGTTCAGGCACTAACATTTCCCCTACCCCAACCTCCATCTCTCTCTCTCTGAACCTTAAGTGCCCAGGGCACATGGGGCTTCCGCAAGGGTTTTCCACAAATGCCTGTCCTTCGCCTTTTTTTCTGCTCTTGCTCAGGTGAGCCCTCTATTGCTCAACATCCTTTCTGTTGTTCTTCTCCATGTCTCTTTTGGTCTACCCTTACTTCTGTTCCCCTGTGGTGTCCATCTTAGTGCTATTTTTGGTAATGAGTTGTCAGTCTTTCAGAGCACATGTCTCAACCATCGCCAGCGTCTTTCCTCAATAATTGCTGTCAGTGGCTTCATCTGCATTTCTGCCAACAACAAGATGTTACGGAACAGGACATGATTGTGCAACTTCCTTTTATATGTGTTTTAGTTCAGACTAATTCTTTCTTTGTAAACAAGTTTAGAATTTGTTTGTCGTGAAACAAAACAGATAAGTTCGATTCAAATAAGAGAACAAAAAAGAATAATAAGAGAAAACCTAACCTCCTTTCTCCACAACGGAGAGAAGATGCTACGCCGTACAGTTTACTAAAAGCAAGATTGATCCAAACAAACTGCACAAATCAAGTAATCAATCAATTAATCAATCAATCTATCCATGATGCTCTGATATAATCACACTCTATCCATGATGCTGATATAATCACAAAATCTATCCATGATGCTGATATAATCACAAAATCTATCCATGATGTTGATATAATCACAAAATCTATCCATGATGCTGATATAATCACAAAATATAGAATATTTTGTTTTCAGTCAAACTTTCACCCGGTAATACGTCACAATCGTTTGATCAAGTCTTATTTGTTTGCTGATCAAATTGATTTCAAGATCGAACACACCAGTTCAATATATGGCGAAATGATACGTACGTGTATGCATGTACTGATGTGTAAGATTCCTACGTTCTACGTTATATTTATTATTTATATAAATTTGATGGAAAAATAATGACTTTTTTTCGCGTTTATCGATAATTTCATATAATTTTATTTATACATAAAACATGCAATTTATATCTACTCCGCGTAATACGCGTACATGTGTACAGTTGTTGTATAAGCTTATAAAACCGGAACGATAACATACGAGACTAGCATTGATAAAGATAAGAAGGCAGAGGATAACGGAAAGATAAAAAAACTCACCTTCTTGCTGTAATGACACCGAGGTGTGAAGATGTTGAAAGACCGCAGTTCTGTCGTCGCTTAGATAATGGCATTCATTCTAGCAGTCCTTTTTATCTTTATTTTCTCTTACCTATTTTTCAATCTTCTTATCCAGTCGCTTTTTCTAAAATCACAGTATTAGTGCACTATTGTGTAAGAGAATAGACTTTTATCTACAATTTTTGTAGACTATTGTGAGACAAGGGAAGACTCAGCCGTGCTTGTCCTATCTCCAAACAGCTGAAAGTTAAAACACTCCCCGTTAACGTGTAATCCCTTATCCAACTCAGCCAGTCACTCTCCAGTACGCAAATCACTCAGGGACCAATATCGCTACAAGGCGGGGACAAGGCGGGCCAACCAAATTGTTTATCACAAGTTTCCACCTATCGCAATGGAGGTTATTAGATTCCGCTTTTGCGCTGACTGGGTTTTCACGGAAGTTTTCACGAAGACCGAGCAGTGGAGCGAGAGCGCGGAAAGAGGTGGGGAAAATCGGTTCCCGTCCGACCGAAGTAGGCGGGAATTAGATGAGAAGCGAGAATGCTATACGCTGCACTGAACTGTTATTGATCACCAGTGTCAGATGTTATCGAGAAAATAACTCCGCCCATTTCAGTTATTGCGACGGATAGACAGGCGAGCTGGATATTGTAATATAAACATTTCACTTGGCCCAAGTTTTGTTGGGAAAACAAAGTATGGGCAACTTTAGCAAGCAAGCGAAGAACAAACACAAAATGATGGCTCGCTAGTGAATCAGAGAGAACTTTGCTCTCTAGCCATCTCCCTCAACTCCCTGCCAATAGTTTTGAAAAGTTTATTTGTAGTCTCTTGCCAGGCTATTGTAATAATGTTCTTGTGGGAGCGTAGAAAAAAATAAGCTGTTTCCAACTGTTGATTGTATATTTCAGTTACTTTCTGTTATATTTATCTTTCGTTAATTGATTATAACTGTCCGATTTTTATGTTTTTTTTTGTTTTGCTTTTATTGTTCTGTATTTAGCTTTTGCATGAAAATAAGTTCAGTCCGATCGTGAAATTTCATAAATAATTTCAGAAACTACGAATCTGAAGAAATTTATGAGCAAAAGCTGAGAAAAATTGATGTTCACTGAACAAATTTGTTGATTAGACTTGAAAATGTTTTCTACGAAATAGCAGAGACCTTAAAAAAGATAGAAACAGATTTATTAATTAACAGAGCAGGCAGCTGTAACATTTAGTCATACAAAAAAACATACGCGACGAAGAATAGGAAAACAAGGAAAAGTCTAAATTGCACGTATAACATACAACAGATAAGAAAAGGGAAAGAGGGGGAGGAGAGTATTTATCTGTAGACTCGTAGGAGCCTGGGAATGTGACAAGTACCCTCAGTTTTTTGTTTTTTCCCACTGTTTTTCCTTTCTGTCACTTCGGTACATCGTCTTCCTTCTAGTTTAGTGTAGAGATATAGGAGAAGCCGCGCCTTCCTTTTAGTTTAGTGTAGAGATATAGGAGAAGCCGCGCCTTCCTTTTAGTTTAATGTAGAGATATAGGAGAAGCCGCGCCTTCCTTTTAGTTTAATATAGATATAGAAGAAGCCAAGTCCTTCTAGTTTACTGTAGAGATATAGAAGAAGTCTCGTCTTCCTTCTAGTTTACCGTACAGATAGAAGAAGCCCTGTTTTCCTTCTAGTTTACTGTAGAGATAGAAGAAGTCATGTTTTCCTTCTAGTTTACTGTAGAGATAGAAGAAGTCATGTCTTCCTTCTAGTTTACTGTAGAGATAGAAGAAGTCATGTCTTCCTTCTAGTTTACTGTAGAGATAGAAGAAGTCATGTCTTCCTTCTAGTTTACTGTAGAGATAGAAGAATACCCGTCTTCCTTCTTGTTTACTGCAGAGGTAGAAACCTGTCTTTCTTCTAGTTTACTGTAGAGATAGAAGAAGCACTGTCTTCCTTCTAATTTAAAGTAGAGATAGCCAGAAGAAGCTCTGTCTTCCTTCTAATTTAAAGTAGAGATAGCCAGAAGAAGCCCTGTCTTCCTTCTAATTTAAAATAGAGATAGCCAGAAGAAGCCCTGTCTTCCTTCTAATTTAAAGTAGAGATAGCCAGAAGAAGCCCTGTCTTCCTTCTAGTTTACTGCAGAGATAGGCAGAAGAGGCCATGCCTCGCCTGATCTTCACAGCACCGCCCACGTCTGGAGTCAGGAAGCGTATTGTTTATACAGTACTCTCTTTTACCACACACGAACATCGTGTAAACAACCGGGAAGTTCTGAGCATTGGACACGCCAGGAAATTATCAAAACAGGTGTAAAATGTAGCCAAGCTACAGACTAAAGATGTGCCCTTTCTGCTTGGGGCCATTAGTTAGAGCGACGCCTTTAGCACGGTGGGATAACGGATCGAAACCTCCAGTCACGAGATACTCGGCATTGACAAAAATGAAGAGGAGACACGTGAAAGGATGGCTCTAAATATTTTAGGCTTAAATATTGGTTGGTGTAATTACATTTTATGAAACCCCCATACAACCTAGCATTTTAAGACAAAAAACTATAAAGCAGTGACTACACAGTCCTAGTTCTTGCTGGAAATCAGTGACAGGAAACTGATGTCAGGTCATCACAGATGTCACGTGACCATCACAAAATGAAATGTACCTGTAAATAACATATTAAACTGGACAGGAACAGTGGGTCTGTGTGTGTGTCAGGAACAAAGCAAGGACATTCTGATCTGCCTGTGAGGCCTGCCAAGATAAGAGCTGGGACAGGGAGTGAGAGCAGAGACAGTGTCATGTACTATCTCATATTTGTGCTTTACTTAATGGTTTGTTCCACACGGCTGTAGCCTGGGTCTGGCCTACATGATTCTTTCTTTCTTTCTTTCTTTCTTTCTTTCTCCTTTTTTCTTTGTTTCTCCTTTTTACTTTGTTTGTTTGTTTGTTTGTTTGCTTGTTTCTTTCTTTCTTTGTTTCTTTATTTCTTTGTTTCTTTATTTGTATGTTTGTTTGTTTGTTTGTTTCTTTCTTTGTTTCTCTATTTGTATGTTTGTGTGTTTGTTTCTTTCTCTCTTTGTTTGTTTGTTTCTTTCCATCTTTCTTTCTGTCTTTGTTTGTTTGTTTGTTTCTTTCTTTCTTTCTGTCTTTCTTTCTTTTTTCTTTTTTCTTTGGACTTCCGAAGAGTGCTGCTAAAATCGTTGGTCCTCGAGTCACGGGTCCTCAAAATTGGAGTCACCAAAATTTGTGAATATGTCGAAACATGTCATCAATGTTCAGTGATCCCAGCAGTGGTGGAGCCTGCACAGAAGTGTCCTCCTTGGTCTCATGGCAGGATTTTAAGCAAGCTTCTGTATAATGTCAGAGGAGATAGAGTGACTGTGATGGGCTGGAGAAGGTAGACTTTCTTATTGACAGATTTAGGTTGTCAGTGTATTAAACAAAGAGCCTACGCCATCTTTGAATCTAATACTATCTGTCAGTCATTTGCATGTCCCTTACGGAACTTTGCCTCCCTAACAGCACTCCTGTAGGCCTCTTGGTTGTAAGCAAGATGGCCTGCTGCTGATGCATCCATTTGGAGATCATCAACGATGTCTTGCAGCCATCTTCGCCTTGGTCTTCCTCTCTTTCCTTTTTCCCATTATGTACCCTTCCAAGACGGTCTTCTCTAGATTATCATGACGTTTAATGTGTCCAAAATATTTAAGTTTTCTCTGTTTAATTCTCCTTGCTAGCCAACCTTCTTTAACATTAAGTTCTTTTGTAGTATGGATATATTTGTTCTTTTTTGTGTCCATGATATTTGAAGAACTCTTCTGTAGCATTTACATTCAAAGGCATTTATGTGTTTCTCAGCTGTTTTGTTAAGTGTCCAGGTCTCACTGGGATATGTTGCGATGGGAAAGATGCGTGCCCTTAAAAATCTTATTTTAATACTAAACTAAAAAAAGGTAAATGTAATCCTGTCATGCCTTAGAGGCAGATAGGGATATGGTGTTAGTGCCAATATTTTCCTTAGAGGCACATAGGGATATGGTGTTAGTGCACATATTTTCCTTAGAGGCACATAGGGATATGGTGTTAGTGCCCATATTTTCCTTACAGGCACATAGGGATATGGTGTTAGTGCCCATATTTTCCTTACAGGCACATAGGGATATGGTGTTAGTGCCCATATTTTCCTTGACCTGTCAGCACACTAGAGGGCGATATGGTCAGTATCACGCCTGGCTGCCTTTCCTTCCCCAACTCCAGAAGAAGTCGTGTACCTATTTCTACAGCTGGTTGACTGGGGTGCCCCCGGATTCGAACCCCCGACCTTCGCCACGAGAGACCAGTGCACTAACCACTTCGCCACTGAGACACCATACTAGACTAAACAAACTTATTTACGATTTTATCAGTAAGTTCCTGTTAGTTGTTATTTCTCTCACATACTTAGCAAACTGAGAGACTGAAGAAGAAGTAGAGGGCATTATTATATAACAATGAAACGAGAAAAAAATAACAAATGTAGCTCTCAACCAATATAACAGATTTATAACTCGTAAACCATAATTTTTTTTTAACATTATAATCTGGAGCAGATACATAGAGCTGATGTGTGCAGTTTCACAGCAAACGTTACAGCACAATTAATGAAGATTAATGTGAAAGATTAATGTGAAAGATTAATGTGAAAGATTAATGTGAAAGATTAATGAAAGAAATTCGAGTTCACACATTAAGAACATACTTGAAGGTGTACAAATAAAGTTCAGTCTATAAAACGGAAAGAAAAAAAAATGAGGTTCATAAACTTCATATGCGACTAACAAACTTTAAGAAAGGGATGGACAAGAAAGAAGTTGGATAAATGCAAAAATAAAAGCCACAGCTTGAATGTGATATTGTAAGAATAGAGAGAGAGATGAGAATATACTGTAGGAATTCTGCAAAGGGGGGGGGGGGGTGTATTAGCGTACAGAGGTCGTGGACCTAACAAGAAGACGGAGGGAGGAGGTTGTATTAGCGTACAGAGATCGTGGACCTAACAAGAAGACGGGGGTAGGAGGTTGTATTAACGTACAGAGGTCGTGGACCTAACATAGAGGGGGGGGGGGGGGGGGGTAGAAGCTTGTATTAGCGTACAGAGGTCGTGGACCTAACAAGAAGGGGGGGGGGTAGAAGCTTGTATTAGCGTACAGAGGTCGTGGACCTAACAAGAAGACGGGGGGGGGGTAGAAGCTTGTATTAGCGTACAGAGGTCGTGAACCTAACAAGAAGACGGGGGGTAGGAGGTTGTATTAGCGTACAGAGGTCGTGGACCTAACATAAAAAACTGGATAGAAGGTTACATTAGCGTACAGAGTACAGAGGTCGTGGACCTAACATAAAAAACTGGATAGAAGGTTACATTAGCGTACAGAGTACAGAGGTCATGGACCTAACATAGAAGACGGGGGGGGGGGGGGGGGTAGGAGGTTGCATTAGCGTACAGAGGTCGTGGACTTAACATAGAAGTCCGGGGTGCGAGGTTGCATTAACGTACAGGATCGTGGATCTAACATAGAACGGGAAAATATATTGGTCATATCTTGAGATTAAATAAAATTTTAAAAAAGAGAGAAAGAGGAAGCCAACCACATGGATGGTTGACGTCAAGTAAGGAACATGGATCAGCCTGGTTGGATGTAGGTGAGAACGTGTGATAGAAGACATGTGGTAGATAACATGTGATAGAGGACGTGTGATAGAGAACATGCGATAGAGGACGTGTGATAGAGAACATGTGATAGAGAACATATGATAGAGAACATGTGATAGAGAAAGGTACAGATCCAACATGACAGAGTAAAAGAAGAAGAAGATGATGTGTTTACGACCGCTGTTTATCTCTTCACAGAAGAGGTTCTCACCTCAGATCAGCAGATGTAAGGTTCAGATCAGGAGAAGTAGAAACATTTGTTTTGGTGGTTCAGGTGTCTGAGTCTCGCACGGTGGAAGTCTGTGGTTCGATTCCGGGCGGAGGAGTCCAGGTACAAACGGAAGCTGTGCTACCCCGGGTGCCAGGGAAGGCAGGTAGGCAGGTGCCATACTGAATACATTACCTTGTAGTACGCAGGTGTGGAACTTGTTTTTCAGGTGTCCAGGGTGGTTGATGTTTCTTTGGTTTAGTCTGTTAATTGTTAAAGTTTAACAAGGAAATATGGGCTCCATACAGACCTGTTCTATATAACACTGTAATATTGCTTGGTTAGGTTCTATATAACACTGTAATACTGCTTGGTTAGGTTCTATATAACACTGTAATACTGCTTGGTTAGGTTCTATATAACACTGTAATACTGCTTGGTTAGGTTCTATATAACACTGTAATACTGCTTGGTTAGGTTCTATATAACACTGTAATACTGCTTGGTTAGGTTCTATATAACACTGTAATACTGCTTGGTTAGGTTCTATATAACACTGTAATACTGCTTGGTTAGGTTCTATATAACACTGTAATACTGCTTGGTTAGGTTCTATATAACACTGTAATACTGCTTGGTTAGGTTCTATATAACACTGTAATACTGCTTGGTTAGGTTCTATATAACACTGTAATACTGCTTGGTTAAGTTCTATATAACACTGTAATATTCCTTTGACCAACTCTATAACTTGACACGTCTGTTGTATGTTATAGTACTAGAATATTTGGTCGAAACTGAACGTGATATTTTATTTTCTACCTCCTGTGTATGAAGGATTCACTTTCATGTGGTCTCCACAAGGTGAAACAAATATGCCAAGACCCAAAGAGACATTGAGACACACAGCAGAGAGAAAATGTTAGTAAACAAAGAGACATGGAGACATACAGTAGAGAAAAAATGCTGGTAAACAAAGAGACATGGAGACACACAGCAGAGAGAAAATGCTAGTAAACAAAGAGACATGGAGACATACAGTAGAGAGAAAATGCTAGTAAACAAAGAGACATGGAGACACACAGCAGAGAGAAAATGCTAGTAAACAAAGAGATATGGAGACACACAGCAGAGAGAAAATGTTGGTAAACAAAGAGATATGGAGACACACAGCAGAGAGAAAATGTTGGTAAACAAAGAAACATGGAGACATACAGCAGAGAGAGAATGATGTTAAAGAAAAGACTGACAAGGGAGACAGCCTAGAAGATAGCGAAGAACCGACGAAGGTGGAACTCTCTTGTTAACAGTAGCTCCGTGTGTCTTTGCCATTGACGGAACAAGAGCGAGAAAGAGAGAGAGAGAGAGAGAGAGAGAGAGAGAGAGAGAGAGAGAGAGAGATAAATGACTGCAGGCAAGCGGCAAGGAAGATTTTAAATCTATTTGTCTCATAAATTCTGGAGATCATTTCAAAGTTTTCTTAGTAAAATAAAAGTGCCAAGTTTCAGATAAAGACAACATCTTCTGACGGTGTTTTAAGTTTCAGGTGAGTGTAGGTACTCGAAGGCCTGGGACATTCCCTAGACTAAAGGGTGCCTTTAGGCAAGAATGTCTTAACTATACATTTTAAGGTATTGTCAAAGTTTACACGCCACAAACTGTATCCACACATAATACATGAACTACTTTAATAAATGTCCTTTATAATACACAAATTACTTTCATAAATGCCATGTATAATACACAAATTACTTTAATAAATGTCATTTATAATACACAAATTACTTTCATAAATGTCATTTATAATACACAAATTACTTTAATAAATGTCATTTATAATACACAAATTACTTTCATAAATGTCATTTATAATACACAAATTACTTTCATAAATGTCATTTATAATACACAAATTACTTTCATAAATGTCATTTATAATACACAAATTACTTTCATAAATGAAAACAAAAACTGATGGTGATTAGAAGTTACACAGACATTCTATTCAATGTGAGCCTGTATGGAGACAGTTCTCTAAAATATAATCCTGTATGAAAACAGATCTCTAAAATGTAAGCTTGTATAGAGACAGACCTCTAAAATGTGAGCCCGTGTAGAGACAGACTTCTAAAATATGAGCCTGTATAGAGACAGATCTCTAAAATGTGAGCCTGTATAGAGACAGATCTCTAAAATGTGAGCCTGTATAGAGACAGATCTCTAAAATGTGAGCCTGTATAGAGACAGATCTCTAAAATGTGAGCCTGTATAGAGACAGATCTCTAAAATGTGAGCCTGTATAGAGACAGATAAATGACTGCAGGCAAGCGGCAAGGAAGATTTTAAATCTATTTGTCTCATAAATTCTGGAGATCATTTCAAAGTTTTCTTAGTAAAATAAAAGTGCCAAGTTTCAGATAAAGACAACATCTTCTGACGGTGTTTTAAGTTTCAGGTGAGTGTAGGTACTCGAAGGCCTGGGACATTCCCTAGACTAAAGGGTGCCTTTAGGCAAGAATGTCTTAACTATACATTTTCAGGTATTGTCAAAGTTTACACGCCACAAACTGTATCCACACATAATACATGAACTACTTTAATAAATGTCCTTTATAATACACAAATTACTTTCATAAATGCCATGTATAATACACAAATTACTTTAATAAATGTCATTTATAATGCACAAATTACTTTCATAAATGTCATTTATAATACACAAATTACTTTAATAAATGTCATTTATAATACACAAATTACTTTCATAAATGCCATGTATAATACACAAATTAATTTCATAAATGTCATTTATAATACACAAATTACTTTCATAAATGTCATTTATAATACACAAATTACTTTCATAAATGAAAACAAAAACTGATGGTGATTAGAAGTAACACAGACATTCTATTCATTGCGAAATATGAGCCTGTATGGAGACAGTTCTCTAAAATATAATCCTATATGAAAACAGATCTCTAAAATGTAAGCTTGTATAGAGACAGACCTCTAAAATGTGAGCCCGTGTAGAGACAGACTTCTAAAATATGAGCCTGTATAGAGACAGACTTCTAAAATATGAGCCTGTATAGAGACAGATCTCTAAAATGTGAGCCTGTATAGAGACAGATCTCTAAAATGTGAGCCTGTATAGAGACAGATCTCTAAAATGTGAGCCTGTATAGAGACAGATCTCTAAAATGTGAGCCTGTATAGAGACAGATCTCTAAAATGTGAGCCTGTATAGAGAAAGATCTCTAAAATGTAAGCCTATATAGAGACAGATCTCTAAAATATGAGCCTGTAGAAAGACAGATCTCTAAAATGTAAGCCTATATAAAGACAGATCTCTAAAATGTGAGCCTGTAGAAAGACAGATCTCTAAAATGTGAGCATGTATAAAGACAGATCTCTAAAATGTGAACCTGTAGAAAGACAGAACTCTAAAATGTGAGCCTGTATAAAGACATATCTCTAAAATGTGAGCTTGTATAAAGACAGAACTCTAAAATGTGAGCCTGTAGAAAGACAGAACTCTAAAATGTGAGCCTGTATAAAGACAGATCTCTGGCCAGTTCAGCTCCCACTGGACGAGGACTAATAACATTCCTGTGGGGCAGTTGCCTGGCAGGTATTTATCTTAAAAATAAGCAAAAATCTGATGCAAGTTGGTTAAACATATTTTTTATTTTACTCTAAAAATTTGCCGGCACATCTCTAGCTCTCTCGTGGCACACCATTGTGCCGTGGCACATCGTCAGAGAAAACTATACACTATACAGTCTTGTGGCCGAAGGATATACCTCCTGGATGCTTGTCTATGTCTGATCATGAAAGATTCTGTTTCTCCACTAGTTTACACTTGATTATAGATGGCTGTAATGTAGTCAAGAGCTTATCTAACGTTATCTGAGATGAGATTTCTCTCCCGTCATGTCCACAGTGTCAGCTCTACAAGGTACTCTTCAGCAAAATTACAATAAGAATTGGCCAGGATGTCTGCTACGCCATTTTGTCTGCATGCAAACTCGATGAAATGAAAACCGTATTTTGTCTGTTATCTTTTAGCTTTCTTCTTAACAGTCGTCGACTCTGGGAGTCTGTTTACCACCTGCTATCTTTTACATTTCTGTTACAATCGTTATCTCGTGGTCTTTTCTCTTGTCTTGTGTTTATTAACATCGGTCTCATTGCTTTCTTAATGTCTAATTCGGTCTCGGCAGGTCTTGGTGATACTGAAGGTTTTAGCACAGCGATGGGATTTCTTCTTCTTCTTCTTCTTAGTCTTCTTCTTCTTCTCTTTTTTTTTCAGCGGTTCTCATGCTGTAAAAAAGGCTGGGCTCAAGAGATGACGCTGTCTCTTCAGACCAGACGAAACCCAGTTAGTCTATGTAGTTGTGGGGTCAGCCACGAACACTCAGCTTCATCTACTGAAAGTCTTCGTCTCTCTTGAAGATACAGGGTATATTTCTACCTTACAGATTTGTTGAATATGTGTGTTCGTTTACAAATTATAATATTGTTGTATTCACGTTGGGGAACAAAATAGAATGTTGGTGTTTCAACAAATATTTCTACCGAGTCCCAGTATTTTGCCGCAATTTAAGGCATTCATCATCAACATCATCATTATCATCATCATCATCATCATCATCATGGGTACGAATGTTGGCGGTAATAAATCTCCAGTTCCCTCGCTCCTTGGCCTTGATGGTGCGCTTAGTCAGGCAGTGTCTTGCCCGCTCTCGTATGTTATCTTCTCATCTACATCTCTGTCTATTCTCATATGTTATCTTCTCATCTACATCTCTGTCTATTCTCATATGTTATCTTCTCATCTACATCTCTGTCTATTCTCATATGTTATCTTCTCATCTACATCTCTGTCTATTCTCGTATGTTATCTTCTCATCTACATCTCTGTCTATTCTCGTATGTTATCTTCTCATCTACATCTCTGTCTATTCTCGTATGTTATCTTCTCATCTACATCTCTGTCTATTCTCGTATGTTATCTTCTCATCTACATCTCTGTCTATTCTCGTATGTTATCTTCTCATCTACATCTCTGTCTATTCTCGTATGTTATCTTCTCATCTACATCTCTGTCTATTCTAGTATGTTATCTTCTCATCTACATCTCTGTCTATTCTCGTATGTTATCTTCTCATCTACATCTCTGTCTATTCTCGTATGTTATCTTCTCATCTACATCTCTGTCTATTCTCGTATGTTATCTTCTCATCTACATCTCTGTTTATTCTCGTATGTTATCTTCTCATCTACATCTCTGTCTATTCTCGTATGTTATCTTCTCATCTACATCTCTGTCTATTCTCGTATGTTATCTTCTCATCTACATCTCTGTCTATTCTCGTATGTTATCTTCTCATCTAAAATGTGAGCCTGTATAGAGACATATCTCTAAAATGTGAGCGCGTGTAGAGACAGACTTTTAAAATGTAAGCCTATATAGAGACAGATCTCTAAAATGTGAATCTGTAGAAAGACAGATCTCTAAAATGTGAATCTGTAGAAAGACAGATCTCTAAAATGTGAGCACGTGTAGAGACAGACTTTTAAAATGTAAGCCTATATAGAGACAGATCTCTAAAATGTGAGCCTGTATAAAGACAGATCTCTAATATGTGAACCTGTAGAAAGACAGAACTCTAAAATGTGAGCCTGTATAAAGACAGATCTCTAAAATGTGAGCCTGTAGAAAGACAGATCTCTAAAATGTGAGCATGTATAAAGACAGATCTCTAAAATGTGAACCTGTAGAAAGACAGAACTCTAAAATGTGAGCCTGTATAAAGACATATCTCTAAAATGTGAGCTTGTATAAAGACAGAACTCTAAAATGTGAGCCTGTAGAAAGACAGAACTCTAAAATGTGAGCCTGTATAAAGACAGATCTCTGGCCAGTTCAGCTCCCACTGGACGAGGACTAATAACATTCCTGTGGGGCAGTTGCCTGGCAGGTATTTATCTTAAAAATAAGCAAAAATCTGATGCAAGTTGGTTAAACATATTCTTTATTTTACTCTAAAAATTTGCCGGCACATCTCTAGCTCTCTCGTGGCACACCATTGTGCCGTGGCACATCGTCAGAGAAAACTATACACTATACAGTCTTGTGGCCGAAGGATATACCTCCTGGATGCTTGTCTATGTCTGATCATGAAAGATTCTGTTTCTCCACTAGTTTACACTTGATTATAGATGGCTGTAATGTAGTCAAGAGCTTATCTAACGTTATCTGAGATGAGATTTCTCTCCCGTCATGTCCACAGTGTCAGCTCTACAAGGTACTCTTCAGCAAAATTACAATAAGAATTGGCCAGGATGTCTGCTACGCCATTTTGTCTGCATGCAAACTCGATGAAATGAAAACCGTATTTTGTCTGTTATCTTTTAGCTTTCTTCTTAACAGTCGTCGACTCTGGGAGTCTGTTTACCACCTGCTATCTTTTACATTTCTGTTACAATCGTTATCTCGTGGTCTTTTCTCTTGTCTTGTGTTTATTAACATCGGTCTCATTGCTTTCTTAATGTCTAAATTCGGTCTCGGCAGGTCTTGGTGATACTGAAGGTTTTAGCACAGCGATGGGATTTCTTCTTCTTCTTCTTCTTAGTCTTCTTCTTCTTCTCTTTTTTTTCAGCGGTTCTCATGCTGTAAAAAAGGCTGGGCTCAAGAGATGACGCTGTCTCTTCAGACCAGACGAAACCCAGTTAGTCTATGTAGTTGTGGGGTCAGCCACGAACACTCAGCTTCATCTACTGAAAGTCTTCGTCTCTCTTGAAGATACAGGGTACATTTCTACCTTACAGATTTGTTGAATATGTGTGTTCGTTTACAAATTATAATATTGTTGTATTCACGTTGGGGAACAAAATAGAATGTTGGTGTTTCAAGAAATATTTCTAGCGAGTCGCAGTATTTTGCCGCAATTTAAGGCATTCATCATCAACATCATCATTATCATCATTATCATCATCATCATCATCATCATGGGTACGAATGTTGGCGGTAATAAATCTCCAGTTCCCTCGCTCCTTGGCCTTGATGGTGCGCTCAGTCAGGCAGTATCTTGCCCGCTCTCGTACGTTATCTTCTCATCTACATCTCTGTCTATTCTCGTATGTTATCTTCTCATCTACATCTCTGTCTATTCTCGTATGTTATCTTCTCATCTACATCTCTGTCTATTCTCGTATGTTATCTTCTCATCTACATCTCTGTCTATTCTCGTATGTTATCTTCTCATCTACATCTCTGTCTATTCTCGTATGTTATCTTCTCATCTACATCTCTGTCTATTCTCGTATGTTATCTTCTCATCTACATCTCTGTCTATTCTCGTATGTTATCTTCTCATCTACATCTCTGTCTATTCTCCTATGTTATCTTCTTCTCACATCTCCCACCCTCTGTTAGTCTACGCTTTATCTTCGCCTCACATCTCCCACCCTCTGTTAGTCTACGCTTTATCTTCGCCTCACATCTCCCACCCTCTGTTAGTCTACGCTTTATCTTCGCCTCACATCTCCCACCCTCTGTCAGTTTATGCTGTAGGTAGGTGTAGTATTACCCGTGTGGTACCCGGGATCTGCAAAGAATAGGACCACTGTACCCTACCATGCATGATCGTAAAAGGCGACTAAGGAGGGTTCAGCATAGGGCCAGCAACCCTATCTGGTAAAAAACTATCAGACTGCTACAGAAACAGAAGCAAGGGAAAAAGCAAATGCAGGTGGAAGGAGAAATGCGTATCAGGAAACTGAGCCCATGAAGGTTGTGGATGAAAGCCAGCCACTGGAAGTCCCCAGCCCGACTGCAGACCTCCTGGAACCTAAACAAAAGATGCATATAGGCAGCTGGAATGTAAGAACACTAAACCAGACTGGAAAACTAGCACAAACCATCAAGGAAATGCACAGATACAAACTAGACATACTAGGAATACAAGAAGCAAGATGGACAGGACAAGGCAGAAGGAAATTAACAACACAGCACACAGAAGATACAATAATATGGTCAGGTAAAGAAGATCTTCATGAAGGAGGAGTAGCATTGATTATAACAAAAGAAGCATCAAGAGCATTGCTGAAATGGACCCCAATAAATGAGAGATTATTATATGCACGGTTCAACTCAAGATTCACGAAGCTGTCTATTATAGTTTGTTATGCACCAACAGAAGCAGCTGAAGAGGAATTAAAAGAAGATTTTTACAACAGCCTCCAAGCCACAGTAGAAACAATACCCAAGCATGATATGCTACTCATCTTGGGCGACTTCAATGCAAAAGTAGGTGAAGGAAATGAAGATAGAAGAAGAATCATGGGAAGAGAAGGAATCGGAGAAATAAATGAAAATGGAGAAAGACTGTGCAGTTTCTGTGAAGAAAACATGATGACCATCGGAGGGACAATTTTCCAACACAAAAACATCCATAAGGTGACTTGGAGGTCACCAGATAAAACCACAGAAAACCAAATCGATCACATACTAATAAACAACAAGTGGAAACGGTCACTACAAGATGTGCGAGCAAGGAAAGGAGCAGATGTAGGAAGTGATCACAACCTTCTGGTAGCAAAAATAAAACTAAAATTAAGGAAAAGATACGTTTTGATACAAGAAAACTGATAGACCAGCAAACAAGAAATGAATTCTCAATAATACTTAAGAACCGCTTCAGTGTCCTACAAGACGAAGCAGAAATGTCCATATTAGAGTTCAATAAAACACTACAGGAAACAGCAAAAGAGGTGCTGGGATATCGGAAAAGGAGAAAAGAGGAATGGATAAGTGAGACCACATGGGAAAAGATAGAGCAAAGAAAAGAAATCAAGAAAAAATTACTGAACACCAAATCACAACGGCTTAAAGAACGAGTTTTAAGTAATTATGCACAAAAAGACAAAGAAGTGAAGGAATCATGCCGTCAAGATAAACGTCAGTATTATGACAATTTAGCAAAGACGGCAGAGAAAGCAGCATATACAAATGACATGAAAACCATATATAAAATCACAAAGCAGATGACAGGTAACTTCAATACAAGATGTGAAAGTGCAGTAAGAACACAAAATGGACAACTGGTCAGTGGAGAAAGAGAAAAAATTGAAAGATGGAGGGAACACTTTAACACCCTACTAAACAGAACACAAGCAGCACAAGCAATAGATATACCTGAAGCAAAAGCGGAACTAAACATCAATACAGGACCAATAACAATAAATGAAGTAAAAGAGGCGATAAAGATGCTAAAATCAGACAGGGCACCAGGTGAAGATGAAGTGACTGCTGAGATGTTGAAAGCAGAAGAAACAGAAACACCAAAACAACTTTGCCGGATATTACAACAAATTTGGGATTTAGAAAAAGCCCCAGAGGAGTGGAAAACTGGTCTTATAGTAAAACTGCCAAAGAAGGGTGACCTCAGAGATTGCGGGAACTGGAGAGGCATTACCCTACTGCCACTCACCAGTAAAGTATTTTGCAGAATAATCATCAACAGAATTGTACCAACACTTGAGGAAAAACTTCGGAAAGAGCAGGCAGGATTTAGGAAAGGAAGATCATGCATAGACCATATATTTGTACTTAGACAAATATTAGAACAGGCAAATGAATGGCATAGCACAACATATGCATTATTCATAGATTTTGAGAAAGCCTTCGACAGTGTCAACAGAGATGCACTGTGGAAAATCCTAAGATGGCATGGCCTCCCCCATAAAATAGTTAATGTAATCAAAGCCCTATACGAGGGTTTTCAGTGCAAAGTTATCTGTGGAGAACATACCTCCAGCAGCTTTAGGGTACAAACAGGAGTGAAACAGGGATGTGTACTATCACCAACATTATTTATCTTGGCAGTAGACTGGTTAATGAAGGAGGCAACATCAGACAAACGCAGAGGATTACAATGGACCCTTAACACAGTGCTGGAGGACCTTGACTTTGCGGACGACATTTGTCTATTATCAAGCAGTCACAAAGATATGCAAGATAAAATAAACAAGTTAACCCAGAATGCAAACAACATAGGACTAAAGATCAACGTAGGAAAGACAAAGTTAATGAAGCAAAATGTGAACAACAGAAATGTACTCAGAGTAGATAACAAGTTAGTGGAGGAGGTCAACGAATTTGTATACCTTGGCAGCAGAGTAGTAGAAAATGGAGACAGCACAGAGGACATCAACAGCAGACTTACTAAAGCAAATCAGGCTTTTGCAATGCTACAGAATATATGGAAATCAAATAAACTAAGCATAAATATGAAAATCAGGATATTTAAGAGTAATGTTCTAAGTGTACTACTCTATGGAAGTGAATGCTGGAAAATCACCAAAACCATAGAAAACAAGTTGAATTCTTTCCAGACTAAATGTTTACGTAGAATTAAAAAAATATTTTGGCCAAACACCATAAGAAATAACATCTTATTGGCAGAAATGCAGATGAAACCACTGACAACAATTATTGAGGAAAGACGCTGGCGATGGTTGGGACATGTGCTCCGAATGACTGACAACTCACTACCAAAAATAGCACTAAGATGGACACCACAGGGGAGCAGAAGTAAGGGTAGACCAAAAGAGACATGGAGAAGAACAACAGAAAGGATGTTGAGCAATAGAGGGCTCACCTGGGCAAGAGCAGAAAAAAAGGCGAAAGACAGGCATTTGTGGAAAACCCTTGCGGAAGCCCCATGTGCCCTGGGCACTTAAGGTTCAGAGAGAGAGAGGTGTAGTATGTCAGTTATTTCAGTTTTCCATTGTCTGGGTTGACTTCCACCTGGTCTTTTCTACCGAACACCGGAACTTTGGTCTTTTTTTATATTGATCTCCAGTGCCCATTCTTGGCTTGTGTTATGTCAATTAGTCCCCAGTCTTGGCTTGTATTATGTCAATTAGTCCCCACTCTTGGCTTGTGTTATGTCAATTAGTCCCCATTCTTGGCTTGTATTATGTCAATTAGTCCCCAGTCTTGGCTTGTATTATGTCAATTAGTCCCCATTCTTGGCTTGTATTATGTCAATTAGTCCCCACTCTTGGCTTGTATTATGTCAATTTGTCCCCATTCTTGGCTTGAATTATGTCAATTTGTCCCTATTCTTGGCTTGTATTATGTCAATTAGTCTCCATTTTTGGCTTGTGTTATGTCAATTAGTCCCCATTCTTGGCTTGTATTATGTCAATTAATCCCCATTCTTGGCTTGTATTATGTCAATTAGTCCCCATTCTTGGCTTGTATTATGTCAATTAGTCCCTATTCTTGGCTTGTATTATGTCAATTAGTCCCCATTTTTGGCTTGTGTTATGTCAATTAGTCCCCATTCTTGGCTTGTATTATGTCAATTAGTCCCCATTCTTGGCTTGTATTATGTCAATTAATCCCCATTCTTGGCTTGTATTATGTCAATTAGTCCCCATTTTTGGCTTGTATTATGTCACTCAGTCAGTTCCCATTCTTGGCTTGTGCTAAGTCAGTCAGTCAGTCAGTTCCCATTTTGGATTATTTTAAGTCTGTCGGTGTAAATGTTGAATAATTTGACATACAATGCTAGATTTCATGTACAATTTCTATTAATAATGTATCCGCACTGATACGTTTTGTTTGGCCAGCCCGTTTTTCTCGTGAAAATAGTATACTATTCGAATACGTATTCGTTCATCTTTAATATAAACCACGCATATTCGACTGAATATTTCAAATTCGACATTACATATATTCCTAATCTTCATTGATTGTTTTAGTCTCAGTCTAGAGTGTTTTTAGTCCTAATCTAGAGTGTTTTTAGTCTTAATCTAGAGTGTTTTTAGTCCTAATCTAGAGTGTTTTTAGTCTTAATCTAGAGTGTTTTTAGTCTTAATCTAGAGTGTTTTTAGTCCTAATCTAGAGTGTTTTTAGTCTTAATCTAGAGTGTTCTATTCATTTGCATTGATTGGGCTGTCTTCATTTCCCAGTTTGATTCTTTAATCCGGTACATGGTGCCTGCTCTCTCTCTCTCTCTCTCTCTCTGTCTTTCTTTCTCTCTCTCTATCTCTCTCTCTCTGTCTCTCTCTCTCTGTCTCTCTCTCTCTCTCAGACAATAGGTGCAAACTGTATCATCAAAAGTTAAAGAATATTTGATTTCTTATGCTTTTATATATTTCATCTCTGGGCAGAAAAGATGTTATTGTTATTGTTTTGTTATTGTTATTGTTGTGGTTTTCGTTTCATTTGCCCTGAATGTATGTTAGTACGTTTGCTTTTTATTCTGACAATCTTTATGTAGCTCACATGACTGTGACAATCTTTCTTTAGCTCACCTGATTCTGACAATCTTTCTGTAGCTCACATGACTGTGACAATCTTTATGTAGCTCACATGACTGTGACAATCTTTATGTAGCTCACATGACTGTGACAATCTTTATGTAGCTCACATGACTGTGACAATCTTTATGTAGCTCACATGACTGTGACAATCTTTATGTAGCTCACATGACTGTGACAATCTTTCTATAACTCACTTGAGCTGACAATCTTTCTTTAGCCCACATGACTGTGACAATCTTTATGTAGCTCACATGACTGTGACAATCTTTCTATAGCTCACTTGAGTCTTACAATTTTTCTATAACTCACTTGAGCTGACAATCTTTCTATATTTCACTTGCGTCTGACAATCTTCCTGTAACTCACTTGATTTTGACGGCTGTCTCTTTCCTGGCCTTTCATTGCCGTTGTCTGGCAACGAGAGACTAACTAGAGCAAGGCTGACCTGCTCACAAACCTGACCACCACACCAGAGAAAGCCAACCCGACCTTTTGCGTCATGTTCCAGACTGACATAAACATCAATTCCTGTCTGTCAGGTGCTTCATGACAATAAACAGAGGCGAACATTTGTGTGCAGCTGACCACAGCAACGGCCCGGTGGGCTGAGCTGCGGTTTACGGTCAGCACCTTCAAGTGTTGATGTTGGCCTGACGGCAATCAAGTCCTTGCTATGAGCAGTTATAAACTCTCCAGTCCACTTCCTCATTAATTCTGGCTCCAATTATTCTTGTCCCGCCTGCCTGGGCCAGAGTACTTCCCCTTGGTTTGGTGATTCGGGGAATTGGTCTGCGCCTGTGCTCCGTTATTACATTCTGGTGGTTTCTGTTTCTTTTCCTCATAATTTATTAGCGGTTGGGAAAAAAAAAAGCTGTCTAATTTCAGCCAGGGCCCCCATAGCTGACCAAGACCCTGTTTAACGTTTCCACTGGTGGCATAGCCTGGCTAACGAAGCATGGATCAACACAGTCCGCATGGTAGTGGAGTCTGATAAAGAAGTACTGCATACTTATTTGCTTTTTTTAGCTCTACACTGAACACAAATAGCCCCCCCCCCCACTCAGACACGGTGTTGGGCCTCATCTTCACAGCACAGACTGCAAATACCATCTACCCGCAGTTCCAGGTAGACAGAAGAAGAATTGATCCTGCCTGTACTGGCCTTCAGTCCAGAGGTTGAATCATTCATTAAAATTACAAATTAATCTCTTGATTTTTTCTTGCGGCCAAGGATTATCTGGATTAAATGTCATTCTAATCCAGTGTCTATGTTTTCATGGACAAGCAAATTATGTCAGAAAGAAAGTAAAAAGGAAGTATATCATTTGCTATTCCCAGAGGAGAATAAATTATCCAGATCATTTACATTTTACTCATGTTTTCATGTTATTTTAACTATGTTTAATTTTTCTGAAACTTCTTTGTTTGTTTTTCTGTCTGTCCAGGGAATTTGTGCATCTTTCCTTAAGACCACAATGTGAAGCAAGAGTTGACAAGTGAATGATAGTACGGCGGTTGTTTCTTTTTGCCTATCATTCTGTTTCTATACGTTTTTTTTTTTTTCATTAGTCTTTGTCTAGAGAGATTGGCCCGCAAGGCAGTAGAGAGAAACCCTGACTATAGGTAGAAAATATCTTCTCCCAGTACTGAGATGATTGTCTTGAGTCTAGGTAGAAAATATCTTCTCCCAGTACTGAGATGATTGTCTTGAGTCTAGGTAGAAAATATCTTCTCCCAGTACTGAGATGATTGTCTTGAGTCTAGGTAGAAAATATCTTCTCCCAGTACTGAGATGATTGTCTTGAGTCTAGGTAGAAAATATCTTCTCCCAGTACTGAGATGATTGTCTTGAGTCTAGGTCGAAAATATCTTCTCCCAGTACCGAGATGATCGTACTAGACCCTCCTCCTCATCCTCATCGTCATCATAATCATCATCATCATCATCCGCGCCAATCTGTCATCAAACACCTGTCAGCACATACTGGACTCGACCATAAAGCTCCAGCAAAGTCTGCAGACCAGGGTCGCTTGACCTGAGCTGGCTGTCAGCACCTGCACGATGCTCTGTACTCACCCTGATAAACTACTCCACTTGCTGCAAGTGGATCCGAGGACTATCTGTCTTGGCTAGAAAAGTGAACAGGTAGACGAGATTAAAGACAGCACTGCTGGATACTCACCAACAGACACAACCAGACCAACAACAAACAAACAAAAAAATGTTCGTATTTTATAACGTTAAAAGAACCGAATAATTCTGCAGATAATGCAACAGGTGTCACCAAGCTGATACCTTCTTACATCTTATATCCTTCCCGTGCCGTTAAACGTCATATAGGGCTCGCATGGTAGTTCGCGTTTTTCATCGAGCTTTTCAACATGATAAAGAAGTTTTATGCCTACTATTTTTGGCCTCTCTTAACAATGTCCTCTTTAGAGTTTCACGTGGTCGACCTCTTTTTCTTAGGCCTGTTGTGTTCCACTTGATAGCTTCTTTTGGGATTCATAGTGTGACCGATAATCCATCTCCTTTTTCCTGATCACTCATGAGACTGGTTGTTGTTCACCCATCTGTCTTATCTCTGCATTGTTCTTGAATTCATTCCACTTTATATCGAGTATTTAATAAAGCTAGACAGAGGTGATATATATTTCAACAAGGCAGCTGAAATATATATCAATGAGGAAAAACTGGAAGAGGTGGAGAGTTTTGAATATTTTGTATCACTACTAACTAATAATGGAGATACAATGAGGGAAATTCAAAGGAGGACAACTATTGCTCTTCAGAAAGTAAAACAACTAAAGAATCTGTGGATAGGAACAGACAGAACTACAAAAATAAGATTTTTAAGGGTGTGTATCTTTCCCATCGCAACATATGCCTGTGAGACCTGGACACTTAACAAAACAGGTGAGAAACACATAAATGCCTTTGAATGTAAATGCTACAGAAGAGTTCTTCAAATATGATGGACAGAAAAAAGAACAAATATATCCATACTACAAGAACTTAATATTGAAGAAGGCTGGCTAGTAAAGAAGATTAAAGAGAGAAAACTTAAATATTTTGGACACATTAAACGTCATGATAATTTAGAGAAGACAGTCTTGGAAGGCTACATAATGGGGAAAAGAAAGAGGAAGACCAAGGCGAAGATGGCTGCAAGACATCGTTGATAACTTGCACATGGATGCATCAGCAGCAGGCCATTTTGCTCACAACCGAGAGGCCTACAGGAGAGCTGTTAGGGAGGCAAAGTTCCGCAAGGGACATGCAAATGATTGACTGATACACAAAGCTATGCCAATAAAACTGTGATAATATTCAGACTTAAAAAAAAGAAGGTACAAACAGCTTTGTTTATTAATCATGCCTGGCTGCAAATCCTGAAATAACAATCAACGCCTTTATGAAGACGAATACAGTAGAAGAAGACGAACCAGAAGACTGAAAATGAAGAAGTAAAGGGATGAAGAAACAAAAATAAAAACAAATAAAAAGAAATCGACCGGCACTGCAGAAAATCCCGGACAAAATGGGTGAACAAAATGGACCACAATAAACTCAACAAGAATCATTCTCTCGGCGACAAATACATTCCAAGTGCCAGATTTTGTCTGTTTTCTTGTCAGACAATGGTATCTCCCTTATATAAATGAATACAGACCTCCCAAAGTCTCAGGCATCTCATGGGCGTGGAGGGATATATAAATCCCGGCATGCTCTGCATTCCATCTGAGTGGTAGCATCCTTGGAAACTTCTAATGGCAAGAATTTCACAGTAATATCCGTGCCGTGCTGCCCCGTGTCGCCGCGCGAGATTCCGCGAGAGATAACGAGAACTGTCGGATCAAAGATGGCGGGAGGCTGACTTTGGGGTGTGGCTGTGTTAGAAAACAATCGGCAGTTACCTCCCTTGGAAGAGTCCAGCCTACACAAGTTGGCAACAATCTTTTCTGTTTGTATTCTTCTCATGATCGTTGTCAAATGAAGTTAAAAAAAAAAGTCGCTTAAAGCTGATTTACCATGATCGAAATAAATGTCGCTTAAATCTGATTTACCACGATCGAAAGAAATTTCGCTTAAAGCTGATTTACCTTGATCGAAATAAATATTGCTTAAAGCTGATTTACCATGATGGAAATAAATATCGCTTAAAGCTGATTTACCACGATCGAAATAAATGTCGCTTAAAGCTGATTTACCATGATTGAAATAAATGTCGCTTAAAGCTGATTTACCATGATCGAAATAAATGTCACTTAAAGCTGATTTACCTTGATCGAAATAAATGTCGCTTAAAGCTGATTTACCATGATCGAAATAAATGTCACTTAAAGCTGATTTACCATGATTGAAATAAATGTTGCTTAAAGCTGATTTACCATGATCAAAATAAAGCAATGTGCCAGCCAAACACTTCTTTAATCATCGCTTTACTTTTTAGAAAATCTGTTTGAAAGCTGTTAGTTCTGAAGGTGACAAAGATTCCTTTCTGCTGATGAGATATTTGTAACTAAAATATAAGCAATTACTCTTTGTCCTTCTCTTGTATCACTTAGCTAACACAAGTCACGTGGTAATGTAGATTTTTAAAAAAGTATATTCTTGATCAGTGGAAGTGAAGTCTTCAAGTCGTTTGTTTCTCCATTCCTGACCATTTGACGTGATGTTTTCATGATGTTTTAAACCAATTCTTGATCAGTAGACATGACGTATTCATGTCGTTTTTTTAAAACCTATTCTTGACAAACAGACATACCTTATTCATGTCGGTTTTTTACCTGTTCTTGACAAATAGATATGACGTATTCATGTCGTTTTTTATGCCTCTGAGTAGTATATGTCTATATAGTATGTGTCTAGAGTAGTATATGTCTAGATAGTATGTGTCTAAAGTAGTATATGTCTAGATAGTATGTGTCTAGAGTAGTACATGTCTAGATAGTATGTGTCTAGAGTAGTACATGTCTAGATAATATGTGTCTAGAGTAGTATATGTCTAGATAGTATGTGTCTAGAGTAGTACATGTCTAGATAGTATGTGTCTAGAGTAGTATATGTCTAGATAGTATGTGTCTAGAGTAGTATATGTCTAGATAGTATGTGTCTAGAGTAGTATATGTCTAGACAGTAGGTGTCTAGAGTAGTATATGTCTAGATAGTATGTGTCTAGAGTAGTATATGTCTAGACAGTAGGTGTCTAGAGTAGTATATGTCTAGATAATATGTGTCTAGAGTAGTATATGTCTAGATAGTATATATCTAGAGTAGTATATGTCTAGATAGTATATGTCTAGAGTAGTATATGTCTAGAGTAGTATATTTCTAGAGTAGTATATAGAATTCCACACTTGCTTACGAGGATTCGAATCTATTCCTCTTCAGAACAAGGAGCTTTAAGTTCCAATAAACTTTAACCACGGACTGATTTCCGTATACTGGCTCACGTTTTTTCTGTACATCTGCCAGGAATTGAAAACTTTTGCCATTGTGCAGCCAACTTTTTGATGACGACGACGACGACGACGACGACGATGATGATGATGATGATGATGATGATGACGAAACACAGCCATCGTGTTGTATGAGGAGTGAGTACTATGCTTGAAGGCAAGCAGACAGCCGGCATAACTAACTTCAAGACAGACATTTTCTTCTTCTCCCATCACAAGACAAACATTTTCTTCTTTTCCCATCACAAGACAAACATTTTCTTCTACTCCCATCACAAGACAGACATTTTCTTCTTCTCCCATCACAAGACAGACATTTTCTTCTTCTCCTATCACAAGACAGATATTTTCTTCTTCTCCCATCACAAGACAAACATTTTCTTCTACTCCCACTACAAGACAAACATTTTCTTCTTCTCCCACTACAAGACAAACATTTTCTTCTTCTCCCACTACAAGACAAACATTTTCTTCTTCTCCCACTACAAGACAAACATTTTCTTCTTCTCTTATCACAAGACAAACATTTTCTTCTTCTCCCATCACAAGACAAACATTTTCTTCTTCTCCCACTACAAGACAAACATTTTCTTCTTCTCCCACTACAAGACAAACATTTTCTTCTACTCCCACTACAAGACAAACATTTTCTTCTTCTCCCACTACAAGACAAACATTTTCTTCTTCCCACTACAAGACAAACATTTTCTTCTTCTCCCATCACAAGACAGACATTTTCTTCTTCTCCCAATACAAGACAAACATTTTCTTCTTCTCCCACTACAAGACAAACATTTTCTTCTTCTCCCATCACAAGACAGACATTTTCTTCTGCTCCCATCACAAGACAGACATTTTCTTCTGCTGCCATGACAAGACAGACATTTTCTTCTTCTCCCACTACAAGACAGACATTTTCTTCTGCTCCCATCACAAACCGTACAAAATGTGAAGATCTTTCCTTGACCTGATCCGTGTCACTGGAACTGTACAGTACATGATCACGTGGTCAGCCCTGCACGCCATCACTATCAGGTGCCGTGCCGCCTGGCGTTGGCCGTTATGTTTCACTATAGTACCCGATCCTTCACCGCAGATCCTGCACTGGGTCACCTTTAAATATTCCGACTTCAGAAGGATCCAGGTAACTCTACGAGGAGGATGGCTGGACCTGAACCTCAAACTAACATCTAGAGCAGGTTTATGAGCACAGGTTCAGCGGCGTTCCTCGGGGGTTCCACGAGAGATTATGGTTGAAATATACCTCCTTGACCCTTCTCCCGTAACCCAAGTCTTATCTAAATTCTTTTGTTTTTGTACAAGACATGCATAGGTTTTGGTTATAAATATACGCAAAACTAAACGTTTAAATCTACACAGATATAAAGGACTGTATCGGTGAATCAGTTTCTTTGCATATCCCTTGCGGAACTTTGCCTCCCTAACAGCTCTCCTGTAAGCAGATCATCAACGATGTCTTGCAGCCATCTTCGCCTTGGTCTTCCTCTCTTTCTTTTTCCCATTATGTACCCTTCCAAGACGGTCTTCTCTAGATTATCATGACGTTTAATATGTCCAAAATATTTACGGTTTCTCTGCTGGAGTGTGTCACTGAGGTAAATTTATATTTTCTCTCCTTTTTTCCTAAGTCTTTGTCCCGTATGTTCTTGTATAAATATCGTGAAAACGTTACAACGTATGCGTAAGTTAATTAACGAGGCTGTTCCCAGTTATGTTTGAAATAATCTTACAAACTGGTTAGAAACCCAGTTTTAGTTCTGCACAAGGAAGAAACAAATAAGCATAATCTTGTACGTGTCAGATAAGACACTCCCTGTCTCGGTCACATTTTCCATACTACATATTTGTTACCCTTACTTTCGGTAGCGGACTCTACTGGACAAAGTAAACCGAAAAGCTTCTTTGTTGTGCTTCTGGCTACATCAGTGACTTTATCAGAATTGCTGTCTTTTCTGGGAGGTGGGGAGTCGGAGAGGGAGTGAGGGAGGAGTTGACGGAGTTGACACCTGGGGGAAGGGGGGATAAATGAGCTACGGTAAATATTTGAATGCAGGGGTTCCGCAAGGACAAAAGATTGAGAAGCACTGTGATATCTAGAGTATAAGAAAGGGTGGGGTGGGGGGGGGCTATGAAAGAAAAGGGAGCGTTGCAAGGAAACGAAACCACAGACAGGGGGTGGTGGGGAGGGGGGGGGGCAGTAATACATTCCTTCTTAACACTTTACAACCTGATACTGAGAACCCTGAACCCCTACATGAAGCTCATCCATCACGTTAAAGGTTGAGAAAGTAATGCTGTAGGTGAGTTATAAATGCGCTCTTTCACTGGTTCGCCGGCTGAAGTTTTTAGATGTGTAATGTTTGTTCTAGTTTAATAGGTTATTGTAAGAAAAGTACTTAAAAAGTAGTGGGGGGGGGGGAGCAGGACGTAGAGGTTGTGGCCTTGGAGGAAAGGAGTGGCAGCTCGAACAAGCCTGGGAAACACTGATGTGGAGAAACTTACCAGAGCCTAACACGTGTCTTTAGCCTGAGAAACACTGATGTAGAGAAACTTACCAGAGCCTAACACATTTCTTTAGCCTGAGAAACACTGATGTAGAGAAACTTGTCAGAGCCTAACACGTCTCTTTAGCCTGGGAAAAAAAAACAACTGATGTAGAGAAACATGCCAGAGCCTAACATGCGACCTTAGCTTGGGAAACACTGATGTAGAGAAACTTACCAGAGCCTAACACGTGTCCTTAGCCTGGGAAACACTGATGTAGAGAAACTTGTCAGAGCCTAACACGTGACCTTAGCCTGGGAAACACTGATGTAGAGAAACTTGTCAGAGCCTAACACGTGACCTTAGCTTGGGAAACACTGATGTAGAGAAACTTACCAGAGCCTAACACGTGACCTTAGCTTGGGAAACACTGATGTAGAGAAACTTGTCAGAGCCTAACACGTGACCTTAGCTTGGGAAACACTGATGTACAGAAACGACCTTGTTGGTAACACTGTACAGTGCGTGGCCAGACGCAGCTGCATTGTCTGCTTATATTTTCTTCATTGTTTCATTCTTTCAAATTTTGTTGTTTCATTTTCAAAAGTATCTTTCTTTTTTCTTTTTCTAACTTGGAAAAACTGCCTGCTGTCTTCCTCAGCTGTCCCGGCCTGGTTTAGCATCAGTTTCCAGGGCCGTGCAAACAAAGAACCACAACTCGTACTTGTCAGGCGTAAACCATCACAAGTTTTACTGTTCTTCGATAGCAGTTATCTTATCTTTGTTTGGCTGAGCTTCATTTCAAACAGGTTAACATCTTTCTCTGTTACCCTCACAGTTCATTTAGTGGGAGTTCTTCTTCTTCTTCTTCTGCTAAAGTAGCATCAAATTCTTCTACGCAGATTACCGCAGTCCCGACCCCCCTCCTACTTCTTGTTTGGCGCCGTTGTAAGTGCTTCAAAGTTTTTGTCGCCCTTTTCTTTTAACTTCGTGTAGGGGTCGGCAACCTTCTTCCACTCAAAGGCCTTCTGTGAGTGGTCGGGGGGCCCATCTTCCACTAAGTGGGCGTCTATGAGTGGTCGGGGGCCCATCTTCCACTAAGTGCCTGTCTATGAGTGGTCGGGGACCTTCTTCCACTAAGTGGGCATCTATGAGTGGTCGGGGGCCCATCTTCCACTAAGTGCCTGTCTATGAGTGGGCGGGGACCTTCTTCCACTGTGGGCGTCTATGAGTGGTCGGGGGCCAATCTTCCACTAAGTGGGCATCTATGAGTGGGCGGGGGCCCATCTTCCACTAAGTGGGCGTCTATGAATGGTCGGGGGCCCATCTTCCACTAAGTGCCTGTTTATGAGTGGTTGTGGGGCTTCTTCCACTAAGTGGGCGTCTATGAGTGGTTGTGGGGCTTCTTTCACTAAGTGGCCGTCAATGAGTGGTTGTGGGGCTTCTTCCACTAAGTGGCCATCAATGAGTGGTCGGGGACCTTCGTCCACTAAGTGACCGACTATGAGTGGTCGGGGACCTTCTTCCACTAAATGGTCGTCTATGAGTGGTCGGGGGGGTCCGTCTTCCACTAAGTGGTCGTCTATGAGTGGTCGGGGGTCCGTCTTCCACTAAGTGGTCGTCTATGAGTGGTCGGGGGTCCGTCTTCCACTAAGTGCCTGTTTATGAGTGGTTGTGGGGCTTCTTCCACTAAGTGGCCGTCTATGAGTGGTTGTGGGGCTTCTTTCACTAAGTGGCCGTCAATGAGTGGTTGTGGGGCTTCTTCCACTAAGTGGCCATCAATGAGTGGTCGGGGACCTTCGTCCACTAAGTGACCGACTATGAGTGGTCGGGGACCTTCTTCCACTAAATGGTCGTCTATGAGTGGTCGGGGGGGTCCGTCTTCCACTAAGTGGTCGTCTATGAGTGGTCGGGGGTCCGTCTTCCACTAAGTGGTCGTCTATGAGTGGTCGGGGGTCCGTCTTCCACTAAGTGGTCGTCTATGAGTGGTCGGGGGTCCGTCTTCCACTAAGTGGTCGTCTATGAGTGGTCGGGGGTCCGTCTTCCACTAAGTGGTCATCTATAAGTGGTCGGGGGCCTTATGTACGCTGGGGCCGTCTATGAGTGGTCCGCGGACTCTGTAGCTAATACGCAGCGGTAAACATAATAAAGGTTTGACTAATATTTATTTCACTTAGGTTATATTGTGCCCGCAGGACGGCCTAATAATTGTAAGACTTGATGCAGTGTCTTGCTGCTCGGGAACTTCTTAACCATCTGTACCAGACAAGATGTAGGAAGTCTAGTTGGCAGCTGTCTGTGTATATCTCCGCTTCTTCTTGTCTTTCATCTATGAAGAGACTTCCTCATACACTTAAGAACGTCAGCGCCGTCCATTACTTCACGTGGTCTGATAGATTTGTATATTCCCAGGATTCAAGAAGACATTTCTGGTGGGACTATGTTTGTTACGTCCACTGTATTTAGGTAGGTCACTGCGTCACGGCCACATCGAGGGAAGGGACAGACATCATAAACTCGCCTGTAAGAGAACTGATGTCAGCAAAACGGGAAAAAGAACTGTCTGTTTATCTGTGGTCTCCAGGAGGGTATGGAAGTGACCCTAGTCTGATTTCTAAAGCAGACATTGATGTGTATGTGATACGGCAGTGCATCTACACACATCTCGTGTACCAGGCCATCTCTCACCTGAAGCTGCAAGTTCAGTTTTATTAAGTGAGGTCTTGAATCCGTGAGAAGTACCAGGCATGAATATTGTTCAGGATGGTGGAGTTCTGAGACATTTATATTTTTCTTCCAAGGATGGTAGTCACTTGTGTTTGTACAGAGCTTGTAGTCTGCCTAACATTGCTCCACGACTAATAGAGCTTGCACTCTGCCTAACATTGCTCCACGACTAATAGAGCTTGCACTCTGCCTAACATTGCTCCACGACTAATAGAGCTTGTACTCCGTCTAACATTGCTCCACGACTGATAGAGCTTGTACTCTGTCTAACATTGCTCCACGACTAATAGAGCTTGTACTCTGTCTAACATTGCTCCACGACTAATAGAGCTTGTACTCCGTCTAACATTGCTCCACGACTGATAGAGCTTGTACTCTGTCTAACATTGCTCCACGACTAATAGAGCTTGTACTCTGTCTAACATTGCTCCACGACTAATAGAGCTTGTACTCTGTCTAACATTGCTCCACGACTGATAGAGCTTGTACTCTGCCTAACATTGCTCCACGACTGATAGAGCTTGTACTCTGCCTAACATTGCTCCACGACTGATAGAGCTTGTACTCTGCCTAACATTGCTCCACGACTGACAGAGCTTGTACTCTGTCTAACCTTGCTCCACGACTGATAGAGCTTGTACTCTGCCTAACATTGCTCCACGACTGACAGAGCTTGTACTCTGTCTAACATTGCTCCACGACTGATACAGCTTGTACTCTGTCTAACATTGCTCCACGACTGATAGAGCTTGTACTCTGTCTAACATTGCTCCACGACTGATAGAGCTTGTACTCTGTCTAACCTTGCTCCACGACTGATAGAGCTTGTACTCTGTCTAACATTGCTCCACGACTGATAGAGCTTGTACTCTGTCTAACATTGCTCCACGACTGATAGAGCTTGTACTCTGTCTAACATTGCTCCACGACTGATAGAGCTTGTACTCTGTCTAACATTGCTCCACGACTGATAGAGCTTGTACTCTGTCTAACATTGCTCCACGACTAATAGAGCTTGTACTCTGCCTAACCTTGCTCCACGACTGATAGAGCTTGTACTCTGTCTAACATTGCTCCACGACTGATAGAGCTTGTACTCTGTCTAACATTGCTCCACGACTGATAGAGCTTGTACTCTGTCTAACATTGCTCCACGACTAATAGAGCTTGTACTCTGTCTAACATTGCTCCACGACTGATAGAGCTTGTACTCTGTCTAACATTGCTCCACGACTGATAGAGCTTGTACTCTGTCTAACATTGCTCCACGACTGATAGAGCTTGTACTCTGTCTAACATTGCTCCACGACTAATAGAGCTTGTACTCTGCCTAACCTTGCTCCACGACTGATAGAGCTTGTACTCTGTCTAACATTGCTCCACGACTGATAGAGCTTGTACTCTGTCTAACATTGCTCCACGACTGATAGAGCTTGTACTCTGTCTAACATTGCTCCACGACTAATAGAGCTTGTACTCTGTCTAACATTGCTCCACGACTGATAGAGCTTGTACTCTGTCTAACATTGCTCCACGACTGATAGAGCTTGTACTCTGTCTAACATTGCTCCACGACTGATAGAGCTTGTACTCTGTCTAACATTGCTCCACGACTAATAGAGCTTGTACTCTGTCTAACCTTGCTCCACGACTGAGCCTGCCCAACCTGGCACACTTGGAACCTCGTGCTGAACCTCTGTTTCTGACAAAAGGTGTAATCCCAGAGGCAAGATCAAATATACGCTCTCAAGCTAAACGGGACATCCCAGACACAAGACCAAATATACGCTATTCAGCTAAATGAGACATCGCAGACACACGATCAAATATACGCTCTTCAGCTAAATGAGACATCGCAGACACACGATCAAATATACGCTCTTCAGCTAAATGAGACATCGCAGACACACGATCAAATATACGCTCTTCAGCTAAATGAGACATCGCAGACACAAGATCAAATATACGCTCTCAAGCTAAACGGGACATCCCAGACACAAGATCAAATATACGCTTTTCAGCTAAATGAGACATCGCAGACACAAGATCAAATATACGCTCTTCAGCTAAATGAGACATCGCAGACACAAGATCAAATATACGCTCTTCAGCTAAATGAGACATCGCAGACACAAGATCAAATATACGCTTTTCAGCTAAATGAGACAGCGATCAGCGACTCTTTTACTCCAGACACTACTCAGAAGTGACTCTTGAGTAACTATTAAAGCAGTGTTTCCCAATCTTCCTTTACCCATGGACCAATTTTCTGCGGACCACAAACTTGTATGTAATATATCACAATGTTATGAACTTTGTGTTTATTCAGTAGACGCTACTTAAGGCCAATTCGATAACGTACCCGCAGACCATGTGCTAACGATTCGATGACCACGTATAGTCCGCGGACTAAATTCTGAGAACCGCTGACCAAGAGTTTATGAATTACTATGACCAAGGTGCATAAATATTTATGATTTGTCTGCCCCGCCCACTCCCCCTAAGTGACATACAATCTCCATCTTCCTGCAGCCAAAGTGAAAAAGTTGCCTTATAGTGATTTTTTTTTCTCACGATTAAAGCTTTCTTCTTCTTCTTCTTCTTCTTCTTCTTCTTCTTCTTTTTCTTCGCAAGAAAATACTTTAATGAGAAATCAATTTGTGACTGAGTTGTTACACCTTCTGGCCGAGTAGCAGCTGTATTACTCATTACTGCAAGCAAGTCTCTTTTGGGAGTACTAGGCCTCGAATGGGTGTTATATTTTTTTGTAGGGAGCAGCGGGCCGTGTGATCTGGAACTGTGAAACGAATGCGACCCTCGGGCCGTAGGTTGCCGACTTCTGACTTATTGTGTATCGTTTGTCATTTTCACCATCCACCTTCACAAGCTATACAACAGTAGTATCATCATCATCATCATCATCATACTAAAAGTCAATGGCAGTGAGTGCCTCCCCCACCCTTAAAGGCGCCGCCCATCTCAAGTACCGGCACTACTTACCTAGCTCTCACATCACAGCCAGTAGCTCTCGTTACTCGACCACTCGTTTCTACACTGAGTACATTCAATTCTCACGCAATTACAAAGAGTCTTCCTCATTCTCACGTCTTTTAATGTCCGGGTTCCCCCCTCCTCCCCTCTCTTACTCTCTTTCTCTTTCTCTCTCATATCTCTGATTTTCTCCCACGGCTCTAGAACCTTCTCTGGCTGTTGGGGTCTCTGTGGCCCGACTTTCCGAGTCTCTCCCCGCACCTGTCGCCGACTGCCCAAGTTTTAATGAGTGTATTAAAAGTGGCTACGCCTCGTGGGATCCACTTGTTGTGGGTCAGTTCTTGGGACGCGGTTGGTGGTTGCACTAGGCAGGGTGTTGTGGTGGTGGCGGTGGTGGTGTGCCAGTGGTTGGGAGAAGGTGCCGTGCTGTCGTTGTGGTTGCTCTCACGGACAGCCCAGAGGAATTTTACAAGGCGATACAGAACTGTTTCTCCCTCTCTCTCTCCTCTCTTCTCTCTCTCCTCTTTCTATCTTCTCTCTTTCTCTCCTCTTTCTCTCTCCTCTCTCTCTCTCTCTCTCTCCTCTTTCTCTCTCTCCTTTCTCTTCTTTCTCTCTCTCCTTTCTATCCTTTCTACCACTGTTCTCTCTTCTTCTCTCTCTTCTCTCTCCTCTCTCTCTCCTCCACTTTCTCTCCTATCTCTCTCCTTTCTCTTCTTTCTCTCTCTCCTTTCTATCCTTTCTACCACTGTTCTCTCTTCTTCTCTCTCCCTGTTCTCTCTCCCTCTCTCTTCTCTCTCTTCTCTCTCTCTCTTCTCTCTCTTCCCTCTCTCTTCTCTCTCTCTCTCTTCTCTCTATCCTCAGTTATACTGCTTTTAGATTTTAGCAATTCTGTTTTCGTCCGCTACATACCCCTGCCCCTGAAAACAGAGAAAACCATCTGGACCGCCGAGCTGGGCCCCCTCTCATTGGGCCGCCGAGTGATACATCAATTGGGCCCCCTCTCATTGGGCCTCCTTTCACGTAAATATAAACACTGTTTACTGAGGTTTTCTTTGTAAATCCAATCATTCATTTGCATGTCCCTTGCGGAACTTTGCCTCCCTAACAACACTCCTGTAGGCCTCTCGGTTGTGAGCAAGAAGGCCTGCTGCTGATGCATCCATTTGCAGATCATCAACGATGTCTTGCAGCCATCTTCGCCTTGATCTTCCTCTCTTTCTTTTTCCCATTATGCACCCTTCCCAGACTGTCTTCTCTAGATTATCATGACGTTTAATGTGTCCAAAATATTTAAGTTTTCTCTCTTTAATCCTCTTTACTAGCCAGCCTTCTTCACTATTAAGCTCTTGTAGTATGGATATATTTTTGTTCGTTTTTTTTGTGTCCATGATATTTGAAGATATTTCTTTGTAAATAGGAATCAGAAATTCAGAAGCAGAGAACGAACAGAATATAAAAGAAAGAACGGTTGATGGTCCGTTATATCCGAGCGCATTCAAAAGAAGTGGACATGTTTTTGTGTTTTCGCTGACACTCTCTGGTCCCTCAAGAAGACCTTTATTCGTGGAACTGAACCCCCGCCTCATGTCCTTTTTTAAACCTTCTTTCAATAACTGTAGTGAGTGCCTCGTGAGCAGGTGTGCCCAGCCTTGTAGGTAGATATTCTCCGTCTTTGTAGGATTCGCTTCCCTGACACTAGTGTGTCACCTACCCTATTTTGCAGTTGAGTATTCTGGTCAGAACCAAGAGAGGGTTACCAACCCTCTGTCTTGTTTGCGAAGACATGTCACAATCGGCTGCGCTACCCATGTTCCACGAAAGGTGGAGTATTTGAGATTTTTTTTCTAAAACTTCTGTTATAGTGACAGTTGTTTGTCTTATTCACTTTCACGTCTGGTGTCATGTTGTGTGCCATGTTGTGTTTCATGCTGCGTGTCATGTTGCGTGTCAATTTGTATGTGATGTTGTGTGTCATGTTGTGTGCCATGTTGTGTGTCATGTTGTGTCATGCTGTATGTCATGTTGGGACCATGTTGTGTGCCATGTTGTGTGTCATGTTGTGTGCCATGTTGTCTGTCATGTTGAGGCCATGTTGTGTGTCTTGCTGTGTCAGGCTGTGGTGAGAAATGAAACGAAACTGCACGAAAAGAACAATGACATATAGTAGGCACATTCAACATTTCGGCAAAACGTTTTCTTCAGAAGCATAAATAGAAAACAGACTCTTTCTAAACGAAATGTGTTCATCTCTGTAAAATGCTCACATAGTTCTGTTTCTTCCGTGCTTTTAAATGTTTCGTCATATGTCAAACTTGAGGTTCATATTTTACAGATATAGAAATACTGACATGATGTGGTTCTAGCTTCTGTCATAGAACTGGTGTTATCAGTCACTACAACAGAACTGGTGTTATCAGTCACTACAATAGAACTGGCGTTATCAGTCACTACAATAGAACTGGTGTTATCAGTCACTACAATAGAACTGATGTTATCAGTTATTGTCACAAACAGACTGTCACCATTTACTGCGCTATTTGAAATAAAAATAAGTGCCGGGATAGAGAAGAGACTGACGAGATGAAAGAATAGCAAGCAAAGACAAAGCTAAATTATGCATTCTCTCCTTTGTATGGTCTTTGTGAGAGATTCCCAGCGGTTATCAAACTGTTAATTCTGTAGTGAACTTTCACTGTCGAAACAGGCATCAACAATCAGGAACTAATTGTTAGAATATCTGATATCAGTTCTCTCTCGTTCTCTCTCTCTCTCTCACACACTCATATACAGAGAGAGAGAGAGAGAGGTCATTAGTCCTCATTATGTAATATCACTACACTTAACAATGATAAAAGTTATTCATCATAAACCCTAATACAAGGGAGGAAAGGTAAATGTCTCTCATACTCGTCCCTACTCTTTCCTTGTAGTTATCCTCACGAGAAGATTTTCCTCTCTCTCTCTCTCTCTCTCTCTCTGTGCCCGCTCTCTGCAGCCATCATCTCCTGTTTACTTACTACAATGTTTATTTTTCCTCTCTCTCTCTCTCTCTCTCTCTCTGATGCGAACTTTTATTACCTCCTGCTTGGACATTAATTAATACAGACGAAAGTGGAGATGGATTGGAACGGCTCTGAGAAAGTCTGTCTCAGATATCAGCACACAATTCCGAGCTTGTATTCTGAGGGCAGAAAAAAAGACGAGAGCGAGAGATAGAGAGAGCGAGAGAGAGAGAGAGAGAGAGAGAGAGAGGGGGGGGGTGTAATCAGGGAGATCTGGGTTAGGAAAAGAGGAAGGAAAATGTAGGTGAAAGTTTTAAAGAGAAGAAAAAAAAGTGAGTATAGAAATGTATAGCGGCAGATTTGTATGTCGCGTGATCTATGTTGAAAGTAAAGTATGAAAGACGAAAAGAGGGAAGGAATGAACAAAGGAACTTTATTTTCAAGGAGTGAAGAGTTGGGCACTCAGGCCTCTCTGACGTTGTATCCTTCATCTCCGTCTTCCCTGTAACCTAATCATCGAACATAGGGTTGCTACTGACATCACGTACATAGCAAGAGCAATCACCTCTCGTAAGTGTGTGACAGATAGACAGACAGACAGACAGACAGACAGTGAAAGAGAAAAATAAAAGAGAAAAAAAATGAGTGTATTAGTGTGAGAGAGAGAGAGAGAAGGAGACGGGGAGGGAGAGAGAGAGAAGGAGACATAGAGGGAGAGAGAGAGAAGGAGACGTAGAGAGAGAGAGGAGACGGAGAGGGAGAGAGAGAGAAGGAGACGTAGAGGGAGAGAGAGAGAAGGAGACGGAGAGGGAGAGAGAGAGGAGACGGAGAGGGAGAGAGAGAGGAGACGGAGAGGAGAGAGAGAGGAGACGGAGAGGGAGAGAGAGGAGACGGAGAGGGAGAGAGAGAAGGAGAGGGAGAGAGAAGGAGACGTAGAGGGAGAGAGAGAGGAGACGGAGAGAGAGAGAGAAGATGACTTAGAGGGAGAGAGAGAAGAAGAGAGAGAGAAAGAGACATAGAGGGAGAGAGAGAGGAGACGGAGAGGGAGAGAGATAAGGAGATGGAGAGGGAGAGAGAGAGAAAGAGACGTAGAGAGAGAGAGAAGGAGACGTAGAGGGAGAGAGAGAGGAGACGGAGAGGGAGAGAGAAAGAGACGGAGAGGGAGAGAGAGAAGAAGACGTAGAGGGAGAGAGAGAGAAGGAGACGTAGAGGGAGAGAGAGAGGAGACGGAGAGGGAGAGAGATAAGGAGACGGAGAGGGAGAGAGAGAGAAAGAGACGTAGAGAGAGAGAGAAGGAGACGTAGAGGGAGAGAGAGAGGAGACGGAGAGGGAGAGAGAGAAAGAGACGGAGAAGGAGAGAGAGAGAAATAGACGGAGAGGGAGAGAGAGATGGAGACGGAGAGGGAGAGAAGGAGACGGAGAGAGTGAAAGAGAAGGAGACGGAGAAAGAGAGAGAAGGAGAGGAGAGAGAGAGAGAAAAGGAGAATGAATGAATGAATGAATAATCTTTATTTTTAAAGGTAAAGAATTGGGCATGCAGGCCCATGTTACATTCTGCCCTACATCACTCCATCTTTCATTCTTCCCACACACTTGATTTTGTACAAATATACAAATTAAATTAGGAAAAAAACATATCAAGAGTGTAAGATTTAAATACTACATTCAAAGTAAAAGAGAAGAAGTAATTAACCTAATAAAATAGCATTCACGCATACATACACACGCAGACATATCTTATATCCTTCCTGTGCCGTTAGACGTCACATAGGGCTCGCAAAGTAGTTCGCCAATTTTTCCTGTCTTCTGCGAGTCTTTCAACCTCATCAAAGGATTTTATGCCTGTTAACTTGGCCTCTCTTAATAATGTCCTCTTCAGAGTTTCACGCGGTCTGCCCCTTTTTCTTCGGCCTGTTGTGTTCCACTTGATAGCTTGTTTTGGGATTCTCTGCTCATTTCTTCTCATCAAGTGGCCAACATATGTCCATCTCCTTTTCCTGATCACCCGTGCGACTGGTTGTTGTTCAGTCATCTGTCTTATCTCTGCATTGTTCTTGAATTCATTCCACTTGATGCCGAGTATTTTCCTTAGGCATTTGTTTTCAAAAGAGTCTAATTTCTTTTCTATTTCTTTAGTTGTTTTCCAGCTTTCGCATGCATAAATGAGGGTGGATATTACATTTGAATTGAATAGTCTTAACTTGGTTTTTGTGCTTATAACTTTTGAATTCCATATGTTCTCAAGATTCTTGAAGATTGATGCTGCTTTTGCAATTCTGATCCTAACTTCCTTTCTAGTGTCACCATCCTGTAGCTGCCAAGGTATGCAAATTGATTGACTTCTTCAATATCTGTCCCTTCTATGTGTATTTTTCCATTTTGATTGATGGGAATTTTCATTATTTTTGTTTTGTCCTTGTTAATTTCAAGTCCTATTTTGCTAGCCAGTGAAGACAGGCTATCTTTTTTTTCTTGCATGGAATTCACATTGTTACTGATAAGAGTTCAGCAAAATCAAGATCTTCTAGTTGGGTCCCATGTACCCAGTCAATACCTGTGTTACCTGTGCAGCATTTTGTCATTATGAAGTCTATTGTAATCCCAAAAAGTAAAGGAGACAGTATACATCCTTGTTTCACGCCTGTTTCAATCTGGAACCATTCACTCATCCCTTCTTCTGTCTTGACTGCACAACCATATCCATTGTATACATAATGGATATATACATATACATAAACAAAAATACATTGTAAATACAGATCTTCTAACATATGTTTTTGGGGAGGTAGGGAGAGAGAGAAGGAGAGAGAGAGGGGAGGAAGAGGGGAGTGATGGAGAGAGAGACAAGGAAAGTGTGAAGAGCGCGAAAAGGATAAAATAAAATATCACAAAAGATAAAATACGCTGTTAAAAAAAAGTTAAAATCAAGGGGTTGTTATTTATCTCTTATATAAAGCTCCATACAAGAGATTCTGTGACATACCTATGACAGTAAAAGTAGTGACAGATTGCCAGACAATCCTATGACAGTAAAATTAGTGACAGATTGTCATAAAATCCTATGACAGTGAAATTGGTGACAGATTGTCAGACAATCCAATGTCAGTAAAACTGGTGACACGTTGTCAGGCAATCCTATGGGAGTAAAACTGGTGACACGTTGTCAGACAATCTTATGACAGTAAAACTAATGACAGATTGTCAGGCAATCCTATGACAGTAAAATTACTGATAGATTGTCAGGCAATCCTATGTCAGTAAAACTAGTGACACGTTGTCAGACTATCCCATAACAGTAACACTGGTGACAGTTGTCAGACAATCCTATGACAGTAAAATTAGTGACACGTTGTCATAAAATCCTATGACAGTAAAATTAGTGACACGTTGTCATAAAATCCTATGACAGTAAAATTAGTGACACGTTGTCATAAAATCCTATGACAGTAAAATTAGTGACAGATTGTCAGACAATCCTTTGACAGTAAAACTGGTGACAGATTGTGAGACTATCGTAATACAGTTAAACTGGTGACAAATTGTCAGGAAATCCTATGACAGTAAAGCTGGTGACAGGTTGACAGACAATCCTATGACAGTAAAACTAATGGCACGTTGTCAGACTATCCCATAACAGTAAAACTGGTGACACATTGTCAGGCAATCCTATAACAGTAAAACTAGTGACAGATTGTCACACAATCCTATGACAGTAGAACTGACGATAGATTGCCAGACAATCCAATGACAGTAAAACTGGTGACGGATTGTCAGACAATCCAATGACAGTAAAACTGGTGACAGATTGCCAGATAATTCTATGACAGCAAAACTGGCGACATGTTGTCGGACAGTCTCTAAGAGGCAACTTGACCCAAGTCATGAGACAAACAGTAACCCCTTTTGTTTCCAATCTTCTTCGTTTCTCTTTCCTGTTGCGTGTCATAAAACTTCATCGATACTTTCTTCTTTATTTTTTTACTTCCTCGTTCTTCGTGTTTGTGTTCGATGAAGGCGGAAGTCAACCACGCACTCTTTTAATGAGTAAAACCATCCCAGTTTGTGATTTGAACTATCGTAAACTTCAAAAATAGACATCACGTGATTTTCCAGTAAAAATAAAGCATTTATAATAAGTGGTAACAAGAAATGTTCATTTATTATGTCTCTTTTTCGGTAGTCAAAGAGTTAAATATTATTTGTTATCATAGTTTTACTACAGTGGAGGTTATGTGTCTGTGTTTGTGTTACAATTATACCAGACAACTGTTCGTGTGATTATTCAGTGCACATAGTTAATGTGATATTCACATTACTTTGATATTTTCGTTTTTGTCCCGCGGTGTAAAAAATTTAAACAATCTTTTTTTTTTTTATTTCGTTCAGTTTTTGTAAAAGTGCAACCTTCGCGCTCAACATGTAGAGCTTGACAACCGTGTCATGTCATACACCTGGATTAGCTCCCACACTACAGTCTGCATTGGCGTATATTTTGTTTTGTTGAGCGGAATCATTTTATATGATAGACCAACAAAATCACAGACCTCTGGGAGTTATGAACCAGAGGGGCCCTCAACAACTTACAGACCTCTGTGAGTTATGAACCAGAGGGGCCCTCAACAACTTACAGACCTCTGGGAGTTATGAACCAGAGGGGCCCTCAACAACTTACAGACCTCTGGGAGTTATGAACCATAGGGGCCCTCAACAACTTACAGACCTCTGGGAGTTATGAACCAGAGGGCACATCTCCTTTAGTTTAAAGGGATCGAAACGCTTGATAAAAGGGTAATTCTCTGATGATCTGAGGGGTTATGTTGTTTTGCCCTCCACAACAGAGTCTCCTGTTTAAAAAATTTCAACCTTGTCACTTCTAAGTAGTTTATCAAAAAATAATTTCAAAAACATCAGTTTGAAACAAACTTATTTGTTAGTTTACTCTGAAGTCAACATTTTTCTGATGATATTCCAACTTGATGATATCCCAGAAACTACAAGATTCTTATAATAGCCACTAAACTACATGATTCTTATAATAGAGACTCTAAACTAAACGATTCTTATAATAGACTCTAAACTACACGATTCTTATAATAGACTCTAAACTACACGATTCTTATAATAGAGACTCTAAACTACACGATTCTTATCAGAGCCACTAAACTACACGATTCTTATAATAGACTCTAAACTACACGATTCTTATAATAGAGACTCTAAACTACACGATACTTATAATAGACTCTAAACTACACGATTCTTATAAGACCCACTAAACTACACGATTCTTATAAGAACCACTAAACTACACGATTCTTATAAGAGCCACTAAACTACATGATTCTTATAAAAGCCACTAAACTACACGATTCTTAAAAGCCACTAAACTACACGATTCTTATAAGAGCCACTAAACTGCATGATTCTTATAAGAGCCACTAAACTACATGATTCTTATAAGAGCCACTAAACTACACGATTCTTATAAGAGCCACTAAACTACATGATTCTTATAATACAGACTCTAAATTCTTATAATAGACACTAAACTACATGATTCTTATAATAGATACTAAACTACATGATTTTTATAATATAGACTCTAAACTACACGATTCTTATAAGAGCCACTAAACTACACGATTCTTATAATAGACTCTAAACTACACGATTCTTATAATAGACTCTAAACTACACGATTCTTATAATAGACTCTAAACTACACGATTCTTATAATAGAGACTCTAAACTACACGATTCTTATAATAGAGACTCTAAACTACACGATTCCTATAAGAGACACTAAACTACACGCTTAATATCGGAGAAGGCTGGCTAGCAAAGAGGATTAAAGAGAGAAAACTTAAATGTTTTGGACACATTAAATGTCATGATAATCTAGAGAAGATCGTCTTGGAAGGGTACATAATAGGAAAAAGAAAGAGAGGAAGACCAAGGCGAAGAAAGGTGCAAGACATCGTTGATGATCTGCAAATGGATGCATCAGCAGCAGGGCATCTTGCTCACAACTGAGAGGCTTACAGGAGAGCTGTTAGGGAGGCAAAGTTCCGCAAGGGACACGCAAATGACTGACTGACTGATACCATCATAAAAAAAAAAAATCTGACAAATTTCATCTACAATTATTTCTGAACTTTTGTGGAACTGTAGCTGTGGTTTTTTTTTTTTCTCATTATACTACAAAACACACCAGGCTTTCTTCCTGGCTGACGCCATTTTGATACTAATGATTGTAGTGATATTTGCGCCGAAAAATAAGGAGAAAAAACCTCTATATGAATGTGCCTACGTTATGACACACATTCATATTTCTCTCTGTTATAGTTAATATGTTTTTAATCAGGGAAGGACGTTATGTCCACCTTGTGCAGTTATAAATAATTGTTCCCGAATTTTGTATAAATTTGTGAACAAATGTATTTTTGATTTATGCATCAGGCTGGAGACAGGAGATCAGTATCATAATAAATGAAATGTTTTCTTTCTGTCAGAGTTATCTCATTTCTTATCTGGTGGCGTTTTTTTTTTTTCTTTCTTTAAAGCCAACTCTTGTAACTGTTTCATGTTGTGCATGGATATTTGTGAAGAAAGTGTAGCTCCACATGACTGTAGAGCAGTGCCAAAGCAGCACTTGGATGCTTGCTGGTTGCAGTGATTTGATTACAGATCTTTGTCTTGGAGTATCGGCGGGTGAGAGGATGAACATTCGTAGATTCTCACGTTGTGTAGCCATAGAGACGTGGGTACACAAAGTAATCCACCAATGAAAACGGTTCTTATAAACGTTGCGAGATGGAAACGGCCGGCCCAAATATACCCATGAACGACCTCCTGAAGTGGTTGCACTAGAGATACAGTTTACGACTTGAATGGGGTAAATGTGAGACAAGTATTGACGAATTTACGAAGCTGTACGGTAAGAAAGTGGAATTCACACGAGTGATAGAAACAGCAAATATTCTCTTACAGATAGCTTGCTTTCGCTGGAAGGAGGTTATGACGACGATGAAGATTATGACGACGATGTAGTGGTAAATGCATGACTTGGGTCACCTGTTAGCAGAAACGTATTTGTGGGAAAGTCTGCCCTCTTCGAGTCCTCGGTTCTCACAGACGAAATCCTTGTACAGTTGACGAGCGAAAGAACGAGAACTGCCTGCGATAAGGAAACAGACTCGTTGAAATACTGAAACACTTGCCTGATAAAAAAACATGCGACGAATGAAAAGTTCATAAAGCAGTAAATATTGTGAAGTGACGAAAAGCGAAATTCGGTTTTTGTACTTCTCGTCTCTCGTCACCTTCTGGATGCCCGCCCAGATAACGAGTAAATATTTGCTTCAGTTATATCTGTGAGAATCTGTGCTATCTATCTATCTATCTATCTATCTATCTATCTATCTATCTATCTATCTATCTATCTATCTATCTATCTATCTATCTATCTATCTATCTATCTATCTATCTATCTATCTATCTATCTATCTATCTATCTATCTATCTGTCTGTTTGTCTGTCTGTCTGTCTGTCAGATTAAAAAAAGTGGCATCCTTGTTTTATTTTTCACAATACATTGAGCGCTGACTGAACCGTTACTTCTGAATGTAGAGTTCTACATTCTCTGTAGAGAAGTAAAACTTGCCACTCTTTCAACAAAGCGGCCAACTTTAGTCACGACACTTTTGTTCATGGAGCAGAACATTAGTTCTTCTTTTCTGAGACAGAGTTTATAGAACACTCAAGTTTTGAGCCAGAGTTTATAGAACACTCAAGTTCTGAGACAGAGCTTATAGAACAATCAAGTTCTGAGACAGAGTTTACAGAACACTCAAGTTCTGAGACAGAGTTTACAGAACACTCAAGTTCTGAGACAGAGTTTACAGAACACTCAAGTTCTGAGACAGAGTTTACAGAACACTCAAGTTCTGAGACAGAGTTTACAGAACACTCAATTTCTGAGTTTTTTTTTACGTCAAAATGTTCTTTTCTTGTTGTTTTCTTAATGTAAAGAATGCAGCCACGGGAATTTCTGCTTGCATGTACTAGACTTTTATACTTATGTCTGGTTCCACAAACATTCCAGAAATAAGCGCCCTTTCCTGGGACAAAGAAAGAGAATGATTACGTAAGCATACCCAGGGTGGAGATATATCTGTAGCCAGAGTGTAAACTCCCAGAACAAGCAACTCTCTAAGAGTGTGGGTCTTAAGATGTACAAGGGTCCTTTTGTTCAGCGTCGGAAAGTTTTCATGCTATGTTCGTGTCCAGACAGCCATTCACAATGCACGGTTTTTTTTTTTTTAAATTTTATCTGTAAGCCTTGTTTAATTCTCCCAGCTCTGTGCAGGTTGCTTTCCGTTTCGTATGACAGTTGTTTTGCTTTTACGCCCTTATAATATTTCTGGACGTGTTTCCTCTGGTGTTTGTGCTTGTGTGCCTGTGTTTCTTCATGTGGCTGTATTTGTTTGCTGAATTCCCGTTTGTTTTTTGTTTCATTTCTCTAAATATAGTTTCCATCACACGTTTTTCCTTACTGTTTCTTCCCCCTATTTTGTCAACGTTCAGTTCTGGTATTTAACAGGCATAAAATCCCTTGAAGAGGTTGAAAGACTCGCCGAAGACAGGAAAAATTGGCGAACTACCTTGCGAGCCCTATGTGACGTCTAACGGCACGGGAAGGATGTAAGATATAAGAAGAAGTTTTAGCATTGCTGCAGAATATATCAAGACAAGACTTTGAAAAATTTCTTACCAATAATAGGAAATATAAACAGTGACACATAACTTTCGCTTTCTATTCAGTAAGTAAAAAAGGTAAAGGTAAATCCTGTCATTTCCTTAGAGGCACATAGGGATATGGTATTAGTGCCCATGTTTTCCTTGACCTGTCAGCACACTAGAGGGTGATATGATCAGTATCACGCCTGGTTGCCTTTCCTTCCCCAACTCCAGAAGAAGTCAGGTACCCATTTCTACAGCTGGGTGACTGGGGTGCATCCGGCCGGATTCGAACCCCCGACGTTCATGAGAGCCCAGTGCACTAACCACTTCGCCATTCACCTGTATTTATTTCAATGCTCATATTTTGCAGTGCCGGCCTAATTCTTCACATTTTTCGAATAAAGTTCAGTTCAATTCAGTTCCATTCACTCGTTGTTTTAGTCTCTGACTGAATCTTATGCATGCCAAATATGATTTTTTATTTATTTCGCCTACCGTTATTTTTGTTTCCTACTCGCTTACGCATAAATCATCATCATCATCATCATCATCATCATCATCATCATCATCATCATCATCATCATCATCGTCATCGTCATCGTCATCATCATCATAATCATCATCATCATCATCATCATCGTCGTCGTCGTCGTCATCGTCGTCGTCATCATCATCATCATTATCATCGTCGTCGTCGTCATCGTCGTCGTCATCGTCGTCGTCGTCATCATCATCATCATCATCGTCATCGTCGTCGTCATCATCATCATCATCATCGTCGTCGTCGTCATCGTCACCATCATGTGCCGTGCCAACTGGCATTGAATATTATTTTTCTCCATAGTGCAGACCATCAGTTCAGTTCGTGATATCAACTCCTGCCATCAAACTATCCTGTATCATTTCTTCTGGCCTTGCCCTGGCTCTTCTTTCCTCTAATTTTCCTGTAACAATATTTTCAATCTTCGCTCTTCTCATTGCATATCATATGAAAGTATATATATATAAAATAAGATTCTTTGTCTCTCCAGCTCTTCTCAAACATTCTTCATTAGAAAACGGATAAACACATTCCTTTTTTTTCCACAGAGCTTTTCTGTGCCCTCGTCAACACTTCGTTTATTTGTGATCATCCCTGTTGGAGTTGCTTCTTGCTGGCGGTTAGTGATGTTGACATAGATACGGTTTGGGAAGATGTCTTACTACATAATTATATCTTGGCATAATCCAAAGAAGTAGCGGCACAGAAAGGATGCAAGTTGTTAGCCATTACACTGAGCTAGAAACACGTTCCAGAAGATCCTGTTTGTGTGTGAAGGGCAGTCTTCTTATACGCCATGGTCTTGTATTTAACTCCTTCCTGGCTTCTCTTATATGCTGAGCTTTCTAAAGCTTTTTTCTGACGAAGTTTTAGCTTGGCTTGTCCTCCGACGTCTTCTTGTCCATTTTCTTCCCAACCTACTTCCCCACTCAACCACTCATCTCAGGAAGGTCACGGCAGACGTGGTGCAGGAAGAGATGAGGTCACAGCTGGACCAAGATGAGCCACAAGATACAGGAGATAACGCTGAATGCTGGGTGGAAATGTTTACCAAGTTCCTATGTAAACCTGCTATAACTTTGGACTTCCACTGTTATGTTTGGCTGATAACGGCGTTATCGTACAAGGTAAACGACAGAGACCTCGCTGATAGAGGAGGGGCAGTCCTTGAACGATACAGAGAGCGAGTGTCTCAGTTTATGTTTGAGAGAGGAGGGGAGAGGAGCCTGGAGATAAGTGATGCGTGGGAGACAACTCGAAACAGAATCCAACAATCCTTAGAGAGATATCTAAAATGTGAAATATGTTTGAAAGTGTACAGACAGACAGACAGACAAATAGACAGACAGACAGACAGACAGACAGACACAGACAGACAGACAGACAGACAGACAGACAGACAGACAGACACAGACAGACAGACAGACAGACAGACAGACAGATAGATAGATAGATAGATAGATAGATAGATAGATAGATAGATAGATAGATAGATAGATAGATAGATAGATAGATAGATAGATAGATACGTAAAAACAAAAGAAAACGTGTGTTAAGAAGAAGAAAGTAAATGTGAAAAGAAAAAAAAACTTTCGACTTCACGACCGCAATCTTAAGACAGAGACAAGTGATAGAAAACTACACACAACGTGTAAGAACATCGAGCAAGATCTCACACACAGACAAGTGATAGAAAACTACACACAACTTGTGAGAACATCGAGCAAGATCTCACACACAGAGACAAGTGATAGAAAACTACACACACCTTGTGAGAACATCGAGCAAGATCTCACACACAGACAAGTAATAGAAAACTACACACAACTTGTGAGAACATTGAGCAAGATCTCGTACAAAAAAACAAGACACAGAAAAGAATTACAGGAATTAAACCACACAATTTCTTCTGGAAATCTTTGTTCTAACAGCGTGTTTTCTCCAGGAACATTTGAAATTCTTTGCGTAATCGTGCTGTCATTTCTAAACATTTCCTGCTGTCCCCTGCACACAAAAACGTAATTAAAGCCATGTAAAGCTTGTTGTATGAATTGTTGTCTTTTTTACTGAGCTGTCTCGTTGCATTATTTTGATCTATTGTATTTTTCCATATCCCCAAAACTGAAAATAACGCAATGTTTGGTCATCAAATTACTCCTAATATGATAAGTAGAAAAGCTACACTTGTGTGTAGTAAAAAGTAAAGCTACACCTGTGTGTAGTAAAAAGTAAAGCTACACTTGTGTGTAGTAAAAAGTAAAGCTACACTTGTGTGTAGTAAAAAGTAAAGCTACACCTGTGTGTAGTAAAAAGTAAAGCTACACCTGTGTGTGGTAAAAAGTAAAACTACACCTGTGTGTAGTAAAAAGTAAAGATACATCTGTGTTTGGTAAAAAGTAAATGTACAACTGCGTTTGGTAAAAGTAAATGTACAACTGCGTTTGGTAAAAAGTAAAGCTACACCTGTGTGTGGTAAAAAGTAAAGCTACACCTGTGTGTGGTAAAAAGTAAAGCTACACCTGTGTGCTGTAAAAAGTAAAGCTACACCTGTGTGTGGTAAAAAGTAAAACTACACCTGTGTGTGGTAAAAAGTAAAACTACACCTGTGTGTAGTAAAAAGTAAAGATACACCTGCGTTTGGTAAAAAGTAAATGTACACCTGCGTGTGGTAAAAAGTAAAGATAAAACTGATATGTCATGATGGCACATATGGGATATGATGATAATGTCAATATTTTCCTACAACCTGTCGGCACACTGGAGGGTGATGAGCTCAGTATCAGGCCTGGCCGCCTTTACTTCCCCAACTCCAGAAGAAGTCAGGTACCTATTTCTACAGCTGGGTGACGGGGGCGCCTGCTGCTGGATTCGAACCCCCGACCTTCGCCACGAGAGGCCAGCTCTAAGTTAGGCACTACCTGCAACTTTCTTGTTCTTGTTTCGGTGATGATTTTTGTTTCTTCTTCTTCGTCTTAAGCTTTTAAAATGACAAAAGCAACTAACTAAAAATAAACTTATAAACGTGTGGACGGTACCCACGCTGGAGCAGATGATGTGCAGACCGGTTTACCTCAGAGTTGGTATTACTTGATGCACTTGGAGCAGCTTCTACAACTTAAAATAACAGGCAGATATCCCTTGTGGCCAGAGTCTGGACACGTGACCTGATAACTAGCCATCAGGGAGCAGCTTGACACCACTGGACAACCACGACTTCGTAAATATAAACCCAGGAACCTGAGAAGATTTTGACCTGGGGCTATGTGGTCTTCAAGCCCGCAGGTAAGAGTACGTATGAGTCAAGAGCATGCAAAATCACCCATTGAAAAAAAGAGTCTCACACACACAGACAGACAGACAGACAGACAGACAGAGGTACACGAATTAAAACGAGGTCACTCAGGGACAGCGGAGGCTGGAAAGACCATAGGGCAGATATGTAACCCTGAAGAGAGCCCCATGGCTGCTGACTGGTTCGATGCCCGAAATCATCCACGGCTTACCAAAGTTCACACGTGACTCAGTCGAGAACGCTGAATTTTGGCGACAGGACGAGCAGAAGCAGAAATTAAGAGCCAATTATTAAGCACACCAACCCCGATGACAGTATAATACATACAGACAGATCTGTTACTCGCGGACGAGGGAGCGGATGGAGGTTATTGGTCTACCACAGTGAACGCCCCCATCGTCAGTGAGTCCAAAGCCTTCACCACATCTACATCCGGCATGAGGATGGAGACTGAGGCAACCACTCAAACCATAAGCTGGCTAGCAAACCAAACCAGCAACCACTCAAACCATAAACTGGCTAGCAAACCGGCAACCACTCAAACCATAAACTGGCTAGCAAACCAAACCAGCAGCCACTCAAACCATAAACTGGCTAGCAAACCAAACCAGCAACCACTCAAACCATAAACTGGCTAGCAAATCGGCAACCACTCAAACCATAAACTGGTTAACAAACCAGCAAGCATCACAAGCCATAATATTATCAGACTCGTAATGCATGTTAAAACAAAAATCGAAAACCAAGTGACGTGTCGCTCCTGGTTGGCCATGCTAAAAGAGCCCCAGATCTCCCTAATATGGATTTCTTGCCCAGGACATGCCGGTATCAAAGGTAATGAAATGACAGATCAGCTGGCAAACAAAGCAACAACCCTGGGCAACCTACAAATGGACAAAGCAGACATTATAACAACCATTCTATCAAAATTACAGGGAAATGAGCAAATGTCCCATTGGCACTATCACCCAGTACACACTAGGAACAACACTGAGGTTAAAGATCGAGCACATATGGGAGTGTCTTGAGTGCAAGGAGGCCCATCTCTAGGTAAGCAGCAGAGCATGGCTGTTCTTCAAGTTCAAGCCTGCGTCCTACCTACAGGGTCACACAAAACCTGACTGCTTGTTGCTATCATCATCATCCTTCTGAAGACACCCATACAAACTGCTCCAATTCTTTCCAACGGTTTCTAAGACTTGTAAGCTTCAGCAAGTTTGGAAAGCAAGTGTTCTGTTCTATGGTACATTACGTACTTTTACTTACAGTAATCTCTACATTAATCTGGAAAATCTAAATAGCTTAATCAGGGACAGACATTTCTCTGACTAATACATTATAAGACAAACATTTAATACGTTATTTACGAGAAAGATCCAATACATTCTATAAGACAAAGATCCAATACATTCTATAAGACAAAGATCCAATACATTCTATAAGACAAAGATCCAATACATTCTATAAGACAAAGATCCATTACATAATGTAAGACAAAGATCTAATACATTACATAAGACAAAGATCTAATACATTATATAAGACAAAGATCTAATACATTATATAAGACTAAGATCTAATAAATTATATAAGACAAAGATCTAATACATTATATAAGACTAAGATCTAATACATTATATAAGATACAGATCTAATACATTACATAAGACAAAGATCTAATACATTATATAAGACTAAGATCTAATAAATTATATAAGACTAAGATCTAATACATTATATAAGACAAAGATCTAATACATTCTCTGCCTAAGATGCTGACAATGGTCCACTATGACCTAATACTGACAAACTTTCAAGAGAAAAAGACAACAGCACTTTGAAAATATTTCCGGCCAGCTGAATAAAAAGGTAAAGGTAACCCTGTCATGCTTTAGAGGTACCTAGAGATATGTTGTTAGTGCCCATATTTTCCTTGACATGTCAGCACACTAGAGGGTGATATGGTCAGTACCACGCCTGGCTGCCTTTCCTTCCCCAACTCCAGAAGAAGTCGGGTACCCATTTCTATAGCTGCGTGACTGGGGTGTCTCCGGCCGGATTCGAACCCCCGACCTTCGCCATGAGAGACCAGTGCACTAACCACTTTGCCACTCAGACGCCCTCAGTTGAATAGGAAAAAAATGAAAATGATAAGAAAAGAAATGTAGAAAATATCAGGACAATTCCCCACGTCAGCCGAAGAAGAAACACAAGATGCTGATAGTTGAAATCTTCAGTGGTCAGATAACTGATGCTGATAGGTAAAAACTACTGTAGTCAGATAACTGATGCTGATAGGTAAAAACTACTGTAGTCAGATAACTGATGCTGATAGGTAAAAACTACTGTAGTCAGATAACTGATGCTGATAGGTAAAAACTACTGTAGTCAGATAACTGATGCTGATAGGTAAAAACTACTGTAGTCAGATAACTGATGCTGATAGGTAAAAACTACTGTAGTCAGATAACTGATGCTGATAGGTAAAAACTACTGTAGTCAGATAACTGATGCTGATAGGTAAAAACTACTGTAGTCAGATAACTGATGCTGATAGGTAAAAAGTGGTCACAGAACTGATGCTGATTCTGGATTTATTTGTTTTCTAGCAGTCCTTCCTGAAGCCAACATTCAGCAGATCACAGACAGGATAGTCACTTAACAGAGTCAGGAACACCGAAGTACATGAATATACTGGAATATATAACCTGGACATAACAGGAACATCGAAGTACATGAATATACTGGAATATATAACCTGGACATAACAGGAACATCGAAGTACATGAATATACTGGAATATATAACCTGGACATAACAGGAACATCGAAGTACATGAATATACCGGAATATATAACCTGGACATAACAGGAACATCGAAGTACATGAACATACTGGAATATAACTTGGACATAACAGGAACACCGAAGTACATGAATATACTGGAATATATAACCTGGACATAACAGGAACATCGAAGTACATGAATATACTGGAATATATAACCTGGACATAACAGGAACATCGAAGTACATGAATATACTGGAATACATAACCTGGACATAACAGGAACATCGAAGTACATGAATATACTGGAATACATAACCTGGACATAACAGGAACATCGAAGTACATGAATATACTGGAATACATAACCTGGACATAACAGGAACATCGAAGTACATGAATATACTGGAATACATAACCTGGACATAACAGGAACATCGAAGTACATGAATATACTGGAATATATAACCTGGACATAATAGGAACATCGAAGTACATGAACATACTGGAATACATAACCTGGACATAACAGGAACACATAAGTACATGAACATACTGGAATATATAACTTGGACAGAAGAAGAACACTGAACTACATGAACATATCGGAACATAAGTCTGGAGATAAAACACAGACAGAGGGAATTGTTTAGACAGACAAAGCTAAAAAAAAAGTAGTAGAAGACCAAGGCCAACAAACGTACTGACACATCGGGAAGAAAGAAAGAAAGAAAGAAAGAAAAGTAAAGTAGTTACATGTCAAAATGAAAATTTCATAGTTCTAAAACACAATACAAACACAATGGGGTAGAAAATGAGGCTCAAGACCGGCCAGAATGGAAAAGTTTAAACTATGCCTTATGGGCCTCGCGGTTGCCCCAGATTTGATGGTTGTCCAACTTAAAAGATGATACTCCCCCCCCCCCCTCGACAAAGTGGTGATCGTGGTTTTCTATTTCTGATTTAATCAAAATTCTACAAGGTCAAGAAGATTATTCTAGATGATCATTTGTTCTATATTAAAGTTCTAGGATATTGTCATACTTAAGAGTTTGCTCTATTAAGTGAAATGAATGGACACGTCGAGATATATCATGAAGGGAGATAATCGTCCAGAGCTGAACGCTGCACACAAGGGGTTGTCCTCTAGGAGAATGGGTAAATGCCCCCAAAACTTTACCTAGAGAAGAGAAAATAAGAGAGAGAGAGAGAGAGGAAGAGAGAGACAGAGAGGAATACATATCAAATAATAAGATCTTTACAGCACATAAATCCAGCTGCGGGTGGTAGATTGCGCATGCGTAGCAACATGGCACGCGCTACGACTCGCAGACGTTAAAGGGAAGATAAGCGCGGAGATATGCGCAAGATAGACACTGCGCAGAAACTATCATGGCGTCGACCATTACAGAATGTGTTGGGATCCCTTTAAGAAAGAAATGACTTTTCTCCCCATGATGCCTCAAAGCTCCTCAGATACGGCCAGGTTCTGGAGGAGGAGGGTGTTGACATGAGACGGGCACAAACATCTAATTTCTGAAAGCGACGCCCGCTTATATTAAGAACTAATGAAATGGAAGATAGATGGATGGAAGGGGAAAAAATGTGGGTGGCACTTCCCAACTCTGTCCACCCATTTTCTGTCAAAAATGAATGAAAGATTTGTTAAAATTCTATTAATCAAATCAGTTTTATCTAGCGCGAGTGCGTTAGTTAGCAGAACTTGCAGAAAATAGAAGCAGGGATGCTGCGCTCGCAGGCTGGGAGCACCTAAATCATGGATTTGCCTCGGATAAGAGAAACAAGGAAGAAAAAAAATTAACGAAAAATTAACGGGCGGGGTTAAATAGTAACACAGAAGATCCGGACAATTACTTTCCTTACGGAGATTTCTAGTGTCCGGGTGTAGTCGAAAACTAAAGTTTCTCATAAATTTTCTGTTCACAAGTTAGTACTAAGTTGTGGAGAAGTTGATTGTTAAACTTGCCATCAGCAGACAAAACAAAATATGGGAAGTGATTTTCTACATTCCTGGTAAACTTTGACTGATAAACATTGAATACTGACTTGAAATTAAATAACTGAAACGAAAACTTTGGATTAGGAAGACACAAGGGAAGTTAATTTACATCGAAGGCTAAATTTTCGATCGGAATGAAACAGAGAATAACAAATTTACGCAGGTAATCTAGTTCATGTTTAGACCAACAGACAATACAAACGGTTTGTTATTATTATTATCATTATTATTATTATTAGTATTATTATTATTATTATTATTATTATTTGCTCAGACGTCAAATTGCACGTCCTTGAAAGACGTAAGGGTCCACCTAAGGTTATCAGCATTGCCCCAACAGTTTGGTCTGGACTGATATACTGGTGCCCCCATTTGCGCCCTCTATGCTACAATTTACTATCTCCCCATCAGCGCCCTTTATGCTACAATTTACTATCTTCCCATCAGCTCCTTCTATGCTACAATTTACTATCTCCCCATAAGCGCCTTCTATGCTACACTTTACTATCTCCCCATAAGCGCCCTCTATGCTACAATTTACTATCTCCCCATAAGCGCCCTCTATGCTACAATTTACTATCTCCCCATAAGCGCCCTCTATGCTACAATTTACTATCTAAATGTTGATGGAAAAATGAAACAGCAAATAAAAAGATCTGGGTTAATGGAAAGCGGATTGAAAAAAAAAACAACCATTTTTCACACCAAATTCTGGTGCCGTAAGTTAGCATAGTGATACATTTAGTCTTATCATGTGTAAAGAGTTTAACATAGGAGTAAATTTAATCCTATCATCTGTAAAGGAGGTTAAGATATGGATAAATTTAATCCTATCATATGTGAAGAAGGTTAGCATAGGAGTAAATTTAATCCTATCATTTGTAAATGAGTTTAACAGTTGGTAAAATTAATCCTATCCTTTGTAAAGGAGATCAACATAGGGATAAAGTTACCCCCATCATTTGTAAAGGAGGTTAACATAGGCGTAAATTGAATCCTATCATTTGTAAAAAAAAAGAAGTTGAATGCATGAGTAAATTGAATCCTATCATTTGACGGGACAGGTCCTGGTATGATTGCAGATCTGAGAATGAATGGCATGAAGCAGAGATTTTGACACAAACCATTTAGCTTCCAGGTTTGTGCGAGGAGATAAGCCTCGTTTCCGTTCTAAGTGTCGGAATATCCGTTTCCTTGGAGGGAAGGAATGTTCCCACTTGATCGTGCGTTTCAGAGAAGAAATTTAATATGTCTATTTTTTTTTTTGAAAAAGTTATGTCTCTGTTTGGTTTCAAAGATTATAAAATAAACTCGCAAATCATGAACTTTTTGCCCTTGTGGATTATAAGTGTTTGACAGTTGTTGGTGATACTTGTTGTGGGTGTTGTAGTTAACTTGACAGTTGTTGGTGATACTTGTTGTGGGTGTTGTAGTTAACTTGACAGTTGTTGGTGATACTTGTTGTGGGTGTTGTAGTTAACTTGACAGTTGTTGGTGATACTTGTTGTGGGTGTTGTAGTTAACTTGACAGTTGTTGGTGATACTTGTTGTGGGTGTTGTAGTTAACTTGACAGTTGTTGGTGATACTTGTTGTGGGTGTTGTAGTTAACTTGACAGTTGTTGGTGATACTTGTTGTGGGTGTTGTAGTTAACTTGACAGTTGTCGGTGGTACTTGTTGTGGGTGTTGTAGTTAACTGGAGATGAAGACGCTCGATAAGGTAATCAGCGACCCATAGCTGATATGTCAGCGTCAGGGTTAGCGACTTTAACTGACCAAGACCCTGTCCCACCTCTCCGTGGTACCCCCAGTAATAGGTATAGCCTGGCTAACGGGGCAGGGATCGCCCCACTGGTGGTGGAGTCTGCTAAAGAAGCATCGCACACCCCCAGCTTTTTAGCTGTACTCCGGGACTGGAAAAAGTAGCCGCCATAACCCGCTCCCACGCCGATACGATGCTGTGCCTCAACATCTCTACAGCATCGACTGCAAAGAACAACAGCTCGCAGTTACAGGGAGTTCGTACAAGTATAAGCTGTGGTTAATTTGACAGTTGTCAGTGATATTCGTTGAGTGATGCAGTTAGCTTGGCAGTTGTCAGTGATACTTGCTGTGAGTGATGTAGTTAACTTGACAGTTGTCGGTGATACTTGTTGTGAGTCGGTGGTACTTGTTGTGAGTGATGTAGTTAACTTGGCAGTTGTTGGTGGTACTTGTTGTGAGTGATGTAGTTAACTTGGCAGTTGTCGGTGATACTTGCTGTGAAGGTTTTTTTCCCCCATATTTTCAAGTCTTCTCCTTCTACTCATCTTACGAAATTGTCCTCCGGATTTTAGGTAGACCTCTTTTCTCTGTCGTCCGTAATATCCATAGATCATCAGACCTTTGTCATGTTCCCCGGGTCTAAAATGAGAGAGACCTACATCAACTTTAGGTCACATGAATTATCACACAAGACGGAAGAGTCTGTTTAGGTCATATGAATTACCACACAAGACAGGAGGGTCTATTAATGTCACGTGAATTATCACACAAGATAAAATGGTCTATTTAGGTCACGTGAGTTATCACACAAGACAAAATGGTCTATTTAGGTCACGTGAGTTATCACATAAGACAGAAGAGCACATAGAGCAGTGCTGATGTTGCTGATGGCGCAATGTTCTCTTGCAGCCGATGCGGTGAAGATGTTGGTGGACTTGGCTATTTTTTTGTCTGTCTCTGGGTGCTGCTAACCTTCAGAGGATACTCACTGCTTCTTCACCAGGCTCCACCACCATGGGGATTACAGGGATCCCTGGCGCGTTTCCCTGGCTGGTCCTGTTACTCGGGGATACCAACAGAGACGTGGAACAGGTCCTTAACAGTGTATGCCTGGCCAGCTCTGATGTTAGCATGTCAACTACTGGTCTCTGTGAGCTTTCTAGTTCAAGGTCTTCCTTCCTGGCCAGCTCTGATGTTAGCATGTCAACTACTGGTCTCTGTGAGCTTTCTAGTTCAAGGTCTTCCTTCCTGGCCAGCTCTGATGTTAGCATGTCAACTACTGGTCTCTGTGAGCTTTCTAGTTCAAGGTCTTCCTTCCTGGCCAGCTCTGATGTTAGCATGTCAACTACTGGTCTCTGCGAGCTTTCTAGTTCAAGGTCTTCCTTCCTGGCCAGCTCTGATGTTAGCATGTCAACTACTGGTCTCTGTGAGCTTTCTAGTTCAAGGTCTTCCCTCCTGGCTCATCGCTGTCATCATTCACAATCTCCAGAGTTCTGTTCTTTGTTATTGCCTGGATTGTGTTGTCTCGAACAGTGGCTTAAAAATCACCAGAGACTGGTTATCTGGAGCACTTGTAGGCCATTTCTTTTCGGTATGTAAAATAAAAAATAGAGACGTTATTACAACTTTTATTTTCCTTGCAGACAATTTTCTCCTCTTTCTCTCTCCCCCTCTCTTTTTCTCTCCCTCTCTCTCCCAAATGCTCTCACCAAAATGACAGAAAACTGGTTAGTAAACATAAATGACGACAGACTATGTGGTGCCATCTCTGTCGACTTCAAAAAAGCATTTGACATGATTGATCACGATATTCTTGTAAGAAAAATAAAGACTTATAAATTGCACCCTGATCTAATAAAATTAATTGCATCATTTCTTTCAGACAGACAACAGGTAGTATTCTTCAACAATTCTCTATCAAATTCTGCTAAAGTTGACACTGGTGTTCCGCAAGGTTCTATTCTGGGCCCGTTGCTCTTTGCTATCTATATCAATAATCTTCCACATCGTCTAAAACACTCTTCTTGCGACCTTTTTTTTTAAAATTTTTGTTTGGTAGATAGTCATTTATTTGTGTATGTAGTTAGTCATTTTTTGTCATGTATATGTGTATGTAGTTGGTTATTTTTATATGTATTAGTTACTTTATCGTTAATTAATTGTTATTATATGAGCAGCATTTTTGTAGAATGTCTGGAACAGAGTGAAAGTTGTATGATAAAGGGCAGAATGTCAGACGGGCCTGCGTGCCCAATTCTTAAACCTTTGGAAGCAAAGATCAATAAATCAATCTCTCCCTCTCCTTCTCTTTCTGTCTCTCCCCCTCTCCCCTCTCTCTCTCTCCTTTCAGTTTGCCATCATTTTGCTGCCGGTAATTCAAGTGTAAATAACAAGTCAAACATGTTAAAAAGTGCATTGTCCCTAATGCATTTTACAATTACTTACAAGTACTGTAAGTTTTCTTATTCGATCCTGTTTCCAAACCAGAAAATGCACATTTCCACATTTTTTCGTTGAGTGTGAGGCGTCTCTAAAATTACCTTTGTGTAACTTGCAAGTGGGAGTCTGAGTGGCCAAGTGGTTAGCGCGCTAGTCTGCATTGGTGAGGTCCGGGGGTTCGAATCTGGTCAGAGGCGTCTCTGTCCCTCCATCTGTAGAAATATCTACCCGACTTCTTATGGAGGTGGGGCGGGTCAGGTCACCAGGCGTGATGCTGACCACATCACCCTCTAGTGTCCTGACAGGTCAAGGACAACATGGCCACCAACACTATATCCCCTTGGGGCCTCTAAGACACGACAGGATTACCTTCACTTTTAGTTAACTGGTAAGGGTAATTTAATGATGCCTTTACTTCTACAGTTAATTGGTAAGCAAACTATAAATATACCTTTACTTTTACAGTTAACTGGTAAGCATACTATAATTATACCTTTACTTTTACAGTTAAGTGGCAAGAATACTTTAAATATACCTTTACTATTACAGTTAACCGGTAAGCATAATTTAATTTTACATTTACATTTAACTGATAAGCATACTTTAATTACACATTTATCTTTACACTTAACAGGTAATCATAATTTAATTATCTGGGTGTGCAAAATATCTTTACGGCGTGAATTTCTGTTGTACTATTAGACAGAAGAGAATTCAGTTAAAGTGACAAGAATTGTTGATTCTCTCCTCAACAAATATGTTTTACTATTAGACAGAAGAATTATTGATCTTCTCCTCAACAAACATGTTTTACTATTAGACAGAAGAATTATTGATCTTCTCCTCAACAAACATGTTTTACTATTAGACAGAAGAGAATTCAGTTAAAGTGACAAGAATTGTTGATTTTCTCAACAGACTTGTTTTACTGAAAGTACAGCTACAGAAGGATAGTAAAACTCAAAGTTTTGATGTAATGCCGTCCATGTGAATGTGTACGTGCGTGCAGGCATGTGAGGACAACACTACCTTGTCTCAACTCCCACCTTCGCTCCCCATGTTCGCACAGATATCAGAACAAAGAACAAAGGAAGATGTGAGTGTGTACACGCTTTTAATAAAGATGCATTCATATATTGAGTCAAGGCCAGTTAGTGCTGCACACATTGTACAGTGTACACTCAAACCTGCAAGTTAATGGAACAAACCTAGAACACTCGAATTAATAAGTATATGTTGCATGGTTCTACAAACATGGAACAAATAAAAATAAAATAATTATCTGCTTGTGGCGTTTTGGACTTTACTAAGGAAAGGAGATCTAAAAATAGAACTTGTCTAATTGTGAATTATAACTGATGAAACAACTGCACTTAAAGTAGTACATACATAAGTGATATTTTTATGATAAATTTCAGGTAAGATCTGTTGTTAGTTTTCAGTTATTGTGTACTCATTTTTTAACAGGAAAATACGTTCCTTGTATCTGCCACAGCAGATTGCCATGTTAAATTTTGTAACTTGATTTATTCTCAGCAAATGATGGACACGGTTATTTCAAGACAACTTGTCTGGATTTATCTTGACAAAATTTTGGTAGGTTATGGTTCATAAGGAAACCAGACACCAGCATATCAAGACAGGCACTGACATGGAATCCTCAAGGAAATAGAAAACGAAGAAGACCTGGACTTACTTGGAGAAGAGAAATTATGACAGTGCTCAGAGACAAGGGATACACATGGAAGGAAGCAGAGAATAATTCCAAGAACAGGGATGACTGGAGAGCATTTATCCGTGGCCTGTACTCTCAAGGGAGTGAAAGGCGATGATGATGATGATGATGATGATGATGGTTCCTGACAGCAAACTTTAAACACAACTTCCCGTCATAGTCACGTACGTGAATCTATCCTTCACGTCTCGGCACAGTTATTGCTAATACGGGACAAGTTTCTTGCTAACTTATTATCTTATCTCTTGTAGTCTAGTTCAACCTGTGTCCCTTATTAAATTCAATGGTAAGAAGAAGAACTAAGATTATAGAGTCCCGTACATGGCGTTTGTGATGTTTGTAACGTCTTTTAAGAAGAAAGCATTTCTTGTCCTCATAATGGCGTGCGGGAGGTATTTCTCTGCAGTGTCGTTGCACCAGTTTTATCCTCACAACACAAGTCTGTTATGTCGAAGCTCAGATTCCATTTCACCTCTCTCAACTTATACGAAAAAGCATACAAATAGTATACAAGCAGAATAACAAACAATAAATAAAAGTATATAAATATTATAGAACGTGTAGCGATGGCTTAAAAGATTATGAAAATACGTACAGTTTAAACACATAAAGAAGAGAAATAGCAAAGAAACGTAAAAAAAAAAGAATAGAAATACGTAATACAGAATTACTATAGAAGAACATATAGTTCAGGAACACATTCACATATCGCTGCGCAACGTGGAAGTTCTACCAGAGAACTGCAGGCAAGTTTCAAGCTGAATATTAGAGAAACAAGTACATTCTTAAACTTCAAGGAGTCGGAAGTGCTGCTGTCATTACTTGGCTGAATCTCAGTGAGGGGTAGAAGTGTTCTTTAGCGTCAGAAAAAGTTGTTCTTTACATGTAAATGATGGAAGCAGAACTACACATTATGTGCAATACAGAAATACGAGAGAAGAAAACACAGGCACATACATTAAAAAAAATTACTCTACAGCCATTAGTACTGGCCACAAACATTAATAAGGACAGATATTTGTGTCTCGTGTTTCATACGAAGATACCACTTTTGTTGGAAACGGCTACACTAGTTTAGAATCATTATCTTTGCACTCTGGACAAGTCTATAGATGCTATGATCTCCACACAAGTCTAAGGGTGCACTGATCTCCACACAAGTCTAAGGGTGCCCTGATTTCCACAAAAGCCTAAGGGTGCACTGATCTCTACACAAGTCTAAGGGTGCTCTGATCTCCACACAAGTCTAAGGGTGCTCTGATCTTTACACAAGTCTACGAGTACTTTGATCTCCACACATATTCAGGGGTGTTTCGATCTCCACACAAGTCTTGGGGTGGTCTGATCTCCTTACAAGTCTAAGGGTGCTCTGATCTCGATACAAGTCTAAGGATGCCCTGATCTCCTTACAAGTCTAAGGATGCTCTGATCTCCTTACAAGTCTAAGGATGCCCTGATCTCCTTACAAGTCTAAGGATGCCCTGATCTCCTCTAAAATCCATGAGTGCACTGGCTTCCTCCATAATATACCCTCAGCGCAGAGTGACTGGCCTACCTGTTCTGTGTTGAGTAAAGCTCGTCTGGTGCTCTTAAGACCTCCTAGTCTGGCACTATCACATTCAATACACAATTCTTTCATCATAAACACACATACAACGGCACTGACCTTGAACTATAAAATACAGCCTGGGAACTTCTTTATCCTTCCTTTTCCGTGGAACTTTTTGTGTATTTTTGTGTTTTGTTTCAAGTAGTAAAGCTTTGTAAGAAATGAATGAAACATTTGCTGAACTTTTAAAATGCATAACATGAATCATTTCTCCTTGAATTAGTTATAGATAGATGTGAAGGTTAGACACATGGGCTGCGGCCAGACTTGTGAGGTCATGATATAAATAGATGAAAACAAAGTATGTTTTCTTTCAGTCAAAGCACATAAGAAACTCGACGTATATAAACATCTTGTTTTGTTGTATTTATTTCTTCTACATACCGATCTATGCATTCCATGCTTATCTACAAAACTAGATATCCTTACAGTGATGTAACAGATTTGGAAGTCAGTGTAGAATATAGAAGATCATGGAAGATTTGTGAATGGGAGTCAGAAATTTCTTGGACGTGTCTTAAGACGATAGAAGTTAGAGAATTTGGTAATGAACTGGAAATCTCAAGGGGAAAAGAAGGAGAGGAAAGCCAAGAGAAAAATATGTCAGTGGACTGAGCGGAGTGTTATGGCAAAAGAAAAGCACGTGAAATGAATGAAACATCAAAGACCGAGCAAGATGGAGAAACATGATCGCTGAAACTCTGTGTATGTTGAAAAAAGTAATAACACCTAAAGTTAACAAAAGAAGTTAACATAGGAAGTTAACACTTGAAGTTGACATAGGAAGTTAACACTTGAAGTTAACACAGGAAGTTAACACTTGAAGTTAACAGAGATGTGACTTGTTCAGTGCGTCATAAATATGAAAATCTGAACATTAAATATGAAAGTTTGCTAGTAATTGTGATGATTATACACGAAGATCTTCAAACAATCATGATAACTGATATTTTACAGTCGTGTGTGAAAAAATGGAACCCTTTAATGGAGTTTTACATTATGAAGAATCACATTTCCACACACACTCTCACACAAATAAACATATAACACATATGTCATTTTTAAAAACAAAGAGCAGACATTGGAACTAATATGTCAGAGATGATGATTACTTGTTTGGAGAAACAGTGACTATTTTACTATTTCTTAAACAACCAATTCTTTCCTGTTGTATTCTTGTAATGGTCTTTTATAACATTGACAATCAGTCATTTGGATGTCCCTTGCGGAACTTTGCCTCCCTAACAGCTCTCCTGTAGGCCTCTCGGTTGTAAGCCAAGATACCTTGCTGCTGATGCATCAAATTGCAGATCATCAACGATGTCTTGCAGCCATCTTCGCCTTGGTCTTCCTCTCTTTCTTTTTCCCATTATGTATCCTTCCAATACGGTCTTCTCTAAATTATCATGACGTTTAATGTGTCCAAAATATTTAAGTTTTCTCTGTTTAACCCTCTTTACTAGCCAGCCTTCTTCAATATTAAGTTCTCGTAGTATGGATATATTTGTTCTTTTTTGTGTCCATGATATTTGAAAAACTCTTCTGTAGCATTTACATTAAAAGGCCTTTATGTGTTTCTCAGCTGTTTTGTTAAGTGTCCAGGTCTCACAGGCATACGATGGGAAAGATGCATGCCCTTAAAAATCTTATTTTTGTAGTTCTGTCTGCTCCTCTCCATAGATTCTTTAGTTGTTTTACTTTCTAAAGAGGGACAGATGTCCTTTGAATTTCCCTCATTGTATCTCCATTATTAGTTAGTAATGATCCAAGATATTCAAAACTCTCCACGTCTTCCAATTTTTCCTTATTGATATATATTTCAGTTGCCTTGTTTGTTTTGTCAGTTATAACATTGAACATAAGCAAATCATTTGAGTCCCGGAGAATATAAATTCCTTTCTTTTCATTTTATCAAAATGTAGCACAAAAACTGCGGATAAAAGCAAAAGCCCTGGTACTGTTCGTTAGGAAACGTGATAAAATAAATATGAACAGTTTTACTACAAACAGCTCTGAACATTCAACCCTGGGGCGTTATTAGTGGGTCACATGACTTCACTGTGTAACCATGTGATCCGTGAAGCCTCATTATTTATTATTAATAGCCAATCATAGAACGTGTCACTTGCGTCATGGAAGCTATCCTGCGGTAAGGGTGCCCTGTCCTCGATTCCTACTGGCCAGTATAAAGTTGCGAGAACCAATGAAAGTTATAACAACGTATGTGAAATTCTATTCGAGGAAAGAAATTATCCAACAACCAATGGGTGTGATTGATGGTAAATCTTTAATATCGTTTAACGGTGAAACATATAAAAGAATGCAAAAAATTCAAACTGTCTTGAGTCAGTGCAGGCTATGTCCATATTTGCCAGACTGTCTTGAGTCAGTGCAGGCTATGTCCAAGTTAATCAGACTGTCTTGAGTCAGTGCAGGCTATGTCCAAGTTAATCAGACTGTCTTGAATCAGTGCAGGCTATGTCCATATTTGCCAGACTGTCTTGAGTCAGTGCAGGCTATGTCCAAATTTGCCAGACTGTCTTGGGTCAGTGCAGGCTATGTCCAAGTTAATCAGACTGTCTTGAGTCAGTGCAGGCTATGTCCAAGTTAATCAGACTGTCTTGAATCAGTGCAGGCTATGTCCATATTTGCCAGACTGTCTTGAGTCAGTGTAGGCTATGTCCATGTTTGCCAGACTGCCTTGAGTCATTGCAGGCTATGTCCAAGTCTGAGCAATCCGCGAACAAGTTTGGGCAGGTCATGTCCAAACCATGCAGCCCGCCTGGGGTCTGCGCTTGTCGTGTCCAAGTTTATCTGTCCATATCTGTCGTGCTTACTTCTCGGTCTTGTACTCTTCGTGATCTTGACCATAGAACTTATTGATCTTGATCATAGAACTTCTTGATCTTGACCATAGAACTTCTTGATCTTGACCATAGAACTTCTTAATCTTGAACACAGAACTTCTTGAGCGCCACGCGGCTTTACTTAGAGGACAGACTCACGACCCGGGACAAACTCAATGACAAGACAGGACCAGGGACAGATTCACTGATAAGACACGACAAGGAACAGACTCAATGACAAGACACAACAAGGAACAGACTCAATGACAAGACACAACAAGGGACAGACTCAATGACAAGACACGACCAGGGACAGACTCACTGATAAGACACGACAAGGAACAGACTCAATGACAAGACACAACAAGGGACAGACTCAATGACAAGACACGACCAGGGACAGACTCAGTGACAAGACATGACCAGGGACAGACTCACTGATCAGGGACAGCACTGACAAGACATGACCAGGGACAGACTCTCTGACCAGGGACAGACTCACTGACAAGACACGACCAGGGACAACACTGACAAGACACGACCAAGGACAGACTCACTGACCAGGGACAGACTCACTGACCAGGGACAGACTCATTGACAAGGGACACAGACTCACTGACAAGACACGACCAGGGACAGACTCACTGACCAGGGACAGACTCACTGACAAGACACGACCAGGGACAGACTCTCTGACCAAGGACAGACTCACTGACAAGTCACGACCAGGACAGACTCTCTGACAAGACACGACCAGGGACAGACTCACTGACCAGGGACAGAGTGTAAGAATGAATTTAGTGGCTCTGGAAGCCGAAGAAGGAACTGAACGTGGATAACTGTTTAGTTTATACTTATCCTGCTAGTAACTATACACTTTCCCTGCTGGTAACTATATACCCTTATCCTGCTGGTAACTATATACACTTATCCTGCTGGTAACTATATACTTTCCCTTCTGGTAACTATATACACTTATCCTGCTGGTAACAATATTCTTATCCTGCTGGTAACTATACACATATCCTGCTGGTAACTATATACACTTATCCTGCTGGTAACTATACACATATCCTGCTGGTAACAATATTCTTATCCTGCTGGTAACTATATACATTTATCCTGTAGTTAACTATATACTCTTATCCGCTAGTAACTATTCACTCATATTCTGCTGGTAACAATATTCTTATCCTGCTGGTAACTATATACATTTATCCTGTAGTTAACTATATACTCTTATCCGCTAGTAACTATTCACTCATATTCTGCTGGTAACAATATTCTTATCCTGCTGGTAACTATATCATTTATCCTGTAGTTAACTATATACTCTTATCCGCTAGTAACTATTCACTCATATCCTGCTGGTAACAATATTCTTATCCTGCTGGTAACTATATACATTTATCCTGTAGTTAACTATATACTCTTATCCGCTAGTAACTATTCACTCATATTCTGCTGGTAACTATACACTTAACCTGCTGGTAACTATACACTTAACCTGCTGGTAACTATACACTTAACCTGCTGGTAACTATACACATATCCTGCTGGTAACTATGCACTTAACCTGCTGGTACTATATACATTTATCCTGTAGTTAACTATATACTCTTATCCGCTAGTAACTATTCACTCATATTCTGCTGGTAACTATACACTTAACCTGCTGGTAACTATATACATTTATCCTGTAGTTAACTATATACTCTTATCCGCTAGTAACTATTCACTCATATTCTGCTGGTAACAATATTCTTATCCTGCTGGTAACTATATACATTTATCCTGTAGTTAACTATATACTCTTATCCGCTAGTAACTATTCACTCATATCCTGCTGGTAACAATATTCTTATCCTGCTGGTAACTATATACATTTATCCTGTAGTTAACTATATACTCTTATCCGCTAGTAACTATTCACTCATATTCTGCTGGTAACTATACACTTAACCTGCTGGTAACTATACACTTAACCTGCTGGTAACTATACACTTAACCTGCTGGTAACTATACACATATCCTGCTGGTAACTATGCACTTAACCTGCTGGTAACTATACACATATCCTGCTGGTAGGCGGACGAAGGGCTTCAAAAAATGAAAACAATTTAAACCATAATAAATAGTAATAATAATAAATACTACCACCCTATTCCTGCAAAACATGGCGGCTGTGTTGTCTGGTTATAAAAAACACTCTTTCCGCTTGCTTGGTGGGATCGGAGTGTTCTGTTGCTGGACTGACCACAAACTTGTGACCTCCAGTCCCACAGGGAACTGTGGTTTTCTTCTCCAGCAGTTTGTGCCACTCCCTCTCCAGCTAACACGGTTAATGATATCGGATGACAGCCTCAGATATCTGCCTGCACGGGCTGGCCTCAGATATCTGCCTGCAAGGGAGGGGCCTCAGATATCTGCCTACACGGGAGGGCCTCAGATATCTGCCTACATGAGAGGGCCTCAGATATCTGCCTACATGGGAGGGGCCTCAGATATCTGCCTACATGGGAGGGGCCTCAGATATCTGCCTACATGGGAGGGGCCTCAGATATCTGCCTACATGAGAGGGCCTCAGATATCTGCCTACACGGTATGTGCATTACGCGTGTCCGTGTGTTGTGAAGAATTTGAATATTCAAGTAAAACACAAATCATGTAAGGAGGCTGTGCTGTATTTAGAGACAGAAAGTGACAGAAAATGGTCACATATTTTTGTTTCCTGCTGTCACTTTCTAACAAAACTGTATTATTTTTAAAGCCCGTTTGAGCTCTGGACATTACGTTCAACATAACTCATTACATTGCTTAAGTTTAACATAACTTATTACATTATGTTTAACACAACTCATTACATTACTTTTGTTTAACAACTAATTACATTACTTAAGTTCAATATAACTCAGTGCATTACTTAAGTTTAACACAGCTCATTACATTACGTTTAACATAACTCAATTACATTACGTTTAACATAGCTCATTACATTATGTTTAACACAGCTCATTACATTACGTTTAAAATAGCCCAGAACATCATCATCATCATCATCATCATCATCATCATCATCATCATCATCATCGCATTGCTTAATGTAGGAGAAAATAAAATCTGCCTGTCTAAAAATGGCTTCCAACTTTCGCATGTTTTGGTTGTGGGATCAGAATTCATCAGACATCCCAAAGATCCCAGTAGATACTTTGGACTTCCTCCCTTTTCTTTCGCCATTCATTCTCACGTGCGCAGTCGTCTAACAAAGAGACGGGTTGCTTCCGAGAGTCCCACTGTCAGCAGAATGTTCATGTGATACTCCAGATAGAATTATCTCTGGGCTATACGAAAGTTTATAAGTTCAGAAAGAAAAGAAGAGCAGGCGGAATCCATGAGGGAGAACTTTTTAAGTTTTATCCACAAAAGTCAGCATTCATTCCCCAAAACATGAAAAAAACAAATCTGATAAAAACTATTACAATGAATGAACTACTTCATTGTGGCAGTTAATTTTAAGACACATCTAAAGAGTACGACGTAAGCATTAAAAAAAATATTTGTAACATACATGAGATGAAGGCACGTTTAGGAAGGGTTATTTGCATAAATTTGCATAATTTGTAAAGTCACAAAAACAAGATATTGCCAGATAACACTGAGTATTTATTGTAGGAAATTCTACAGCAACATTCGACCAAAGATTTCATAAAATCTGCACCAGGAAAACTGATTGTTTTACAAAGAATAATACTGTTTTTTTTTTAAAACATGTAATTTTGTAGTAATATTACAATACAAGTGAATTACAGAGCCAAGAAAGCACACATTACAGTACAAGTTTGACAGGCAAAAGTGCATAATTTTGTAAAGATAAAAATGTTGACAATTTGCAGAATTGAATCGCGGTCATAAATAAATATAACATACATGTTTAAAGTTAAGTTGTTAAAAATGTTTGTGTTTCTTAATCATATCAATAAACTCATTTACACTCTTTGTGCAACTCAGAGAAAGGTCTAGTTCACCGAAGCTGCTTTGAGTTTCTAGCCACCAGGGCTAGAAGCACTTGATCTTTATGCGTACAAAGGGATTCCGTACTGCCGAAATCACGTTATGCGAAATTAATTATGGGATTCTGTGAGGTCGACCAATGTGAAAGTCTGAAGAGGACTTTGTTAAGAGAGGCCAAATTAGAAGGTCTCTCAAAAATTCGCCGAAAACAGGAAATTTGGCGAACTACCACGTCAGCCCTATGTGACGTCTAACGGCACAGGAAGGATGTAAGATGTATGTACCTTAGTCGTGACTGGGTAGAGACTAGGCGCTGATTTAAAATTTGTGCTCCATGTTTGTAAGATGAAAGCTGTAGGATGCTTTCTGGCCCAGCACAGGTTTCTAAAACAGTCCTTATAGAAAGTTTCTCATATAAAAAATAACATTGACAACCGATAGATTGAAACCATTTGGCTTCAGATGATTAAAATGTGTGGCGACTGGACAATGTTATCAAAGTGAATATTAACATCGCATGGCAAACATTCACACTGTGTTCATACTACTTACATATTGACATCTTACGTATTACAGTGCAAGGACATTTAGAAAACATGATAAACACCACACCAGTAAACAGAGACCAGAAACACGAACACAAGACCAGAAACAGTCTGATTTTTCAGGAAAACAGTCTGATGTTTCTCTAGCTGTTTTCCTAAACAGGGTACAAGAACAGGGTATTGTTTCCCAGGATCATGCCAGGAAATGATGACTGAGAAATATTCTTGATTCCAGTTGGTCACTCTTGATGGGATCTCCTTGATGTGGCCCACATGATACCCCAGAATGTACGTAATTACCCAGAGGTGGGGGGGGGGGGGTAACTAGATTTTGGCAAGAGCAGACATTTCAGCATCACCGAGACAAGAGAATGATGATATTTTCTCACTGGATAATTTAATAGTTAGCCCTAGTGAGATGGGGTGGGGTGGGGTGGGGTGGGGTTGCAACATTTAACAAAATTTCTCTCGCAAGCCCTGGCTGTATTTCTAGCTGTGATAACGCTGTACCTGTAGCTGTGATAATGCTGTACCTGTAGCTGTGATAATGCTGTACGTGTAGCTGTGATAATGCTGTACGTGTAGCTGTGATAATGCTGTACCTGTAGCTGTGATAATGCTGTACCTGTAGCTGTGATAATGCTGTACCTGTAGCTGTGATAATGCTGTACCTGTAGCTGTGATAACGCTGTACCTGTAGCTGTGATAATGCTGTACGTGTAGCTGTGATAATGCTGTACCTGTAGCTGTGATAATGCTGTACCTGTAGCTGTGATAATGCTGTACCTGTAGCTGTGATAACGCTGTACCTGTAGCTGTGATAATGCTGTACCTGTAGCTGTGATAATGCTGTACCTGTAGCTGTGATAATGCTGTACCTGTAGCTGTGATAATGCTGTACGTGTAGCTGTGATAATGCTGTACGTGTAGCTGTGATAATGCTGTACGTGTAGCTGTGATAATGCTGTACGTGTAGCTGTGATAATGCTGTACGTGTAGCTGTGATAATGCTGTACGTGTAGCTGTGATAATGCTGTACGTGTAGCTGTGATAACACAGTATTTCTAGCTGTGATAACATAGCACTTCTAACTGTGATAACACGGCACTTATAGCTGCGTTAACGCAGCACTTCTAGCTGTGGCAGTGAAGCATGTTCTAGTTACGACAACTCTGCATGTTCTAGTTACGACAACTCTGCATGTTCTAGTTACGACAACTCTGCATGTTCTAGTTACGACAACTCTGCATGTTCTAGTTACGACAACTCTGGTGGATCTTTGACCCGTTAAACTAGCCTACCTTGTCTCGGCTGTCCGCGAGAAACTTACCGAAATATTTATAATGCTGCACACTTCTAGAACAGCCTGCAGAAATCAAGAGGAAGCCAGTACCCAACTACGTCATAGAGCCAGAAAGTCTGTAAGTATCCACATGAGAGCTGGAGTAGTGCATCCAGCCTCTTGAAAGTAATGAGGCCAACAACTCAAGGTCGTCTAGGGCGACGCGACCGCGACAGGAGGAGAAGAAGAAGAAGAAGAAGAAGAAGAAGAAGAAAAGAAGAAGAAGAAGGGAAACATATGCTGGCGCCTGAGGTCTGAAATCTGACAGAAGAAGCAGAACTCTGTTGTACAAGGAGCCACAAAAGTGTCTAAACTAAATCTGGACTTTGTCCAGTCTTGGACATGCTTCAATTTTCTGGATATAGCTACTGCTGGATCTAAGAAAAGAGGAGCAATTATTACTTTTTTTTATTTACTACAAAAAATACACTTTAAACAAAGTATTACTTTCTGCGGTCTAACCTAGCAAAATCATAATTATTAGCTCAAACTGTGAGACAGTTAAATTCTGATATTTATATTCTTTACTTCACTCCCTAGTCAGCTCAGAGTCTCTCAGCGAGTAAAAGAGTAGCTTGCTACACTCCTTACCATAGAAATGTAGCACTGTCTACACTCCTCCTCCTAGAAATGTAGCACTATCAACACTCCTCCCCCTAGAAATGTAGCAAAGTCTACACTCCTCGCCCTAGAAATGTAGCACTGTCTACACTCCTTGCCCTAGAAATGTAGCACTGTCTACACTCCTTGCCCTAGAAATGTAGCACTGTCTACACTCCTCCCACTAGAAATGTAGCACTGTCTGCACTCCTCCCACCGAAATATAGCATAGTACACTCTTTCCCATAGACATTTAGCAATATATATATTTATATACACATATACTCCCCCAGAAATGCAGTATTGTCTATACTTCTCACTCTAAAATGTAGGACTGTCTATACTCTTCCACCTAGAAATGTAGCACTGTATATACTCCTCTCCCCTATAAATGCAGCACTGTATATACTCCTCACCCTAGAAATGCAGCACCGTCTATACTCCATCCCTAAAAATGTAGCACTGTCTATACATCATCCATTATAAATGTAGCACTGCCTATACTCTCCCTCTAGCACTGTCTACACTCCTCCTCCTAGAAATACACCAAAATCTACACTCATCCCCCTAGAAATGTCGCACTGTCTACACTCCTCCCCCTAGAAATACAGCACGGTCTACACTCCTCCTCCTAGAAATGTAGCACTGTCTATACTCCTCTCCCCTAGAAATGTAGCACTGTCTATACTCCTCTCCCTTAGAAATGTAGCACCATCTACACTCTTCCCCTATAAACATAGCACTGTCTTAACCCCATCCCCTTAGAAATATAACACTGTCTTAACCCCTCCCCCAAAAATGTAGCACTATCTCTTCTCATCACCCTATAAATGTAGCACTGTCTATACTCCATCCTTAAAAATATAGCACTGTCCATACATCATCCTTTATAAATGTAGCACTGCCTATACTCTCTCTCTAGCACTGTCTACACTCCTCCTCCTAGAAATGCAGCACTGTCTACACTCTTCCCCATAGAAATGTAGCACTGTCTACACTCCTCCCCCTAGAAATGCAGCACTGTCTACATTCCTCTCCCTAGAAATACACCACTGTCTACACTCCTCCCACTAGAAATGTAGCACTGTCTACACTCCTTCTCCTAGAAATTCAGTACTGTCTACACTCCTCCTCCTAGAAATGTAGCATTGTCTATACTCCTCTCACCTAGAAATGTAGCACTGTCTATACTCCTCTCAACTAGAAATGTAGCACTATCTACACTCTTCCCCTATAAACATAGCATTGTCTTAACCCCATCCCCCTAGAAATATAACACTGTCTTAACCCCTGCCCCAAAAATGTAGCACTATCTCTTCTCATCTCCCCAAAAATGTAGCACTGTCTATACTCCATCCCTAAAAATATAGCACTGTCTATACATCATCCATGATAAATATAGCACTGCCTATACTCTCCCTCTAGCACTGTCTACACTATTCCCCCTAGAAATGTAACACTGTCTACATTCCTCCTCCTAGAAATGTAGCACTGTCTACAATCCTTCTCCTAGAAATACACCACTGTCTACACTCCTCCCCCTAGAAATGCAGCACTGTCTACACTCCTCTCCCTAGAAATGTAGCACTGCCTACACTCCTCCCCATAGAAATGTAGCACTGCCTGCACTCCTCCCCATAGAAATGTAGCACTGCCTACACTCCTCCCCCTAGAAATGTAGCACTGTCTCTACTCCTCTCCCCTAGAAATGTAGCACTATCTACACTCCTCCCCTATAGACATAGTACTGTCTTAACCCCATCCCCCTAGAAATATAACACTGTCTTAACCCCTCCCCCAAAAATGTAGCACTATCTCTTCTCATCTCCCTAGAAATATAGCACTGTCAATACTCCTTCCCTCACAAATGTACCGCTGTCTATTCTCATACCTCTAGAAATGTAGCACTATATGTAGTATAGAAATGTAGCACAGTCTCTACTTCTCTCCCTAGAAATGTAACACTGTCTACACTCATCCCCTAGAAATGTAGCACTGTCTATACTCCTCCCCCTAGAAATATAACACAGTCTACAATCCTCCCCCTATAACTGTAGCACTGTCTCTACTCATCCCCCTAGAAATGCAGTACTATTTATACTCCTCCCCCTAGAAATGTAGCACTCTCTATACTCTACCCCCTAGAGATGTAGCACAGTCTATACATCTCCCCTAGAAATGTAGCACTGTCTACACTCCTCCACCTAGAAATGCAGAACTGTCTACACTCCTCCACCTAGAAATACACCACTATCTACACTCTTCCCCCTAGAAACGTAGCACTTTCTATACTCGTGTTCCCTAGAAATGTAGCGCTGTCTATACCCTCTCCCCTAGGACTGCAGCACTGTCTACACCTCTCCCCCTAGAAATGTAGCACTGTCTTAACCCCTCCCCCAGAAATGTAGCACTTCTCTTCTCATCCCCCTAGAAATATAGCATTGTCAATACTCCTCCCCCTACAAATGTACCATTGTCTATACTCCTCCCCTAGAAATGTAGCACTATATATACTCCTAAGTCTAGAAATGTAGCACAGTCTGTACTTCTCCCCCTAGAAATGTAACGCTGTCTTCACTCCTCCCCATAGAAATGTAACACTATCTATACTCCTCCCCCTAGAAATATAACACAGTCTACAATCCTTTCCCTAGAACTGTACCACTGTCTTTACTCATCCCCCTAGAAATGCAGTACTGTCTATACTCCTCCCCCTAGAAATGTAGCACTGTCTACTTTCCTCCCCCTAGAAATGCAGCATTGTCTACACTCCTCCTCATAGAAATGCATCAGCCAATGACAATTTTCCCCTAGAAGTGTAGCAGACATTCACACTCATAACTTAAAATTGTATTAGCCAGTAACAGTAATCCTCTAGAAACATAATAACTAGCTACATTCTTCCCTCAGAAATCTAGCAGCCATATATTCTACTCCTCTAGAAATATAACAACAAGCTATATTTCTCCTCCAGAAATGTGTCAGCCAAAATACTACTCCCCTAGAATTAATAGAGTTAACTTAATAGAGTTAACTACATTCCTCTCCTAGAAATGTAGCAGCCAACTATACTACTCCCTAGAATTAATACAGTTAACTACATTCCTCCCCTAGATATGTAGCAGGCAACTGAACTACTCCCCTAGGATTAATACAGTTAACTACATTCTTCCAATAGAAATGTAGCAGTCAACTAAACTACTCCCCTATAATTAATACAGGTAACTACATTCCTCCCCTAGAAATGTAGCAGGCAACTGAACTACTCCCCTAGGATTAATACAGGTAACTACATTCCTCCCCTAGAAATGTATCAGCTAATTAAACTACTCCTCTAAAATTAATACAGGTAACTACATTCCTCCCCTAGAAATGTAGCAGGCAACTGAACTACTCCCCTAGGATTAATACAGGTAACTACATTCCTCCCCTAGAAATGTATCAGCTAATTAAACTACTCCTCTAAAATTAATACAGTTAACTACATTCCTCCCTTAGAAACGTAGCAGCCAACTATACTACTCCCCTAGAAATGCATGTGGTGGCATCACAGTAGCACAGCACCATAAAACAACGTACAGCAACATCATCAACAACATCAATAACATCAACAACATCAACAACAACAAACACAGTGCACTACCGAAATCCTGAGGCAAGACCTACAAAAGAAAAATCGTGATCGAACTGGCAGTGAAGGTGGTCTGCTAGACCAGTCAGCACCAGTGAATTCACTCTAAGGACTTTTCTGTGTGATCAAATTCACCGAGCCTAAGTGAACATCTTCACAATGATTGGCGTGAAAAGTCAACAAATTCTGGTCAAAATTCACCGAGCTCCTTCTTGATTATCACATCAGACGTTTGCTAACAAGAAGAGGGGAGACACAGAGAGAGACAGAGAGAGAGGGGCAGAGAGAGAGGGGCAGAGAGAGAGAGGCAGAGAGAGATGGGCAGAGAGAGAAGGGCAGAGAGAGAGGGACAGAGAGAGAGGGGCAGAGAAAGAGGGGGCAGAGAGAAAGGGCGGCAGAGAGAGAGAGGGCGGCAGAGAGAGAGATGGCGGCAGAGAGAGAGAAGGGCAGAGAGAAAGGGCGGCAGAGAGAGAGGGCGGCAGAGAGAGAGGGGCAGAGAGAGGGGCAGAGAGAGAGGGCGGAGAGAGATGACGGCAGAGAGAGAGAGAGGGGCAGAGAGAGAGAGGGGAGAGAGAAAGACGGCGGCAGAGAGAGATGGCTACAGAGAGAGATGGCGGCAGAGAGAGAGGGGCAGAGAGAGGGGCAGAGAGAAAGGGCGGCAGAGAGAGAGAGAGGGCGGCAGAGAGAGAGGACGGCAGAGAGAGAGGGCGGAGAGAGATGACGGCAGAGAGAGAGGGGCAGAGAGGGGGGGGGAGAGAGAAAGACGGCGGCAGAGAGAGGGGAACAGAAGTAAGGGTAGACCAAAAGAGACATGGAGAAGAACAACAGAAAGGATGTTGAGCAATAGAGGGCTCACCTGGGCAAGAGCAGAAAAAAAGGCGAAGGACAGGCATTTGTGGAAAACCCTTGCGGAAGCCCCATGTGCCCTGGGCACTTAAGGTTCAGAGAGAGAGAGAGAGAGGGCGGCAGAGAGAGAGAGGGGCAGAGAGAGAGAGAGAGGGACAGAGAGAGAGAGAAGAGGGGTGAATGCGCGAAGATAGATCTACAAATAGAACTGGTAGGCTGGGATTACTTAAGAATGCCTGACAATAACCAGTTTTACTCCAGGGATATAAACCAAATGAAGTCCCGCTTTTAGCGATTCGCCTTGTTGGTGTAGGAATCTGCGGGACATTTTCCAACAGAATTCTTGTGTCTTTGTCTCTCGGGTTATATTACTTATTAGTTCATTAATAAAGTTCATGTTATTCCGAGACAAAAATAATAGCTCTTTATTAATAATAAATATTTCTTAACTATTTTCGAATCCTGAATGTGAAGTTTCTGACGATAAATTATTGATAGCGGGAGTAATGAAGCCGTTAGGGAACTGCTTATCATGCGCAGGGAGCCTGCTGTAAACCGGTTCCTGGAGTGCTCCTGTCACTCAAGTTGAGAAATGAGTTTTCTGACTTCTTCTGCGGGGAATAAAGACAGACTTGCTGGTACAGGACGTGTGGAATAAAGACAGACTTGCTGGTACAGGACGTGTGGAATAAAGACAGACTTGCTGGTACAGGACCTGTGGAATAAAAGCAGACTTGCTGGTACAGGAGGTGTCACAAGAGCCTGGAGAGTGAAGTGCTCATCTCCGACGTGGTTGAGCTGAATGAGCGGCCTCTGCAGTCTGGCCCGAGGGCACACTCGGGAGGATCCTGGGAAACGAGAAAATCATCTGCCCTCGGCCGCTGTTGCCATGGTCACCAAGACAGGCCAGGACAGTAAACCTTTGTATTTTAAGGCATGCGGAGACAACAGCTGTTTCTGGTCTTAGCATACAACATAGACACAGACAACAGACAACAGACAAATAAGAGTAGTGTTCCAGGCGATGAGACTGCTGTCAGAAAGGTACTCAAGGATCGTGCACGTTACCATGGTTACGCGTCTCAGAGGAACTCAGACCTCGTAGCTGACCCATCGCGTCCAGGATTGGTTTCGGGGTCATCTGCTCCTGTCCTTGACCTAGCAAGTGACTGCTGCTTGAGAGCTGGGAAACAGAAACGACGGGCCGTATTTAGGTTAGAAAACATGGTATTTTTCTTACAAATCTGACGAAGGATGAAAATGAAGAAGATGGCAGGTAAGAGAATAGCGCTGACGAAGAGAAATTATGTGACATAACAATGACGTACACTGCAACATCTAAAGACAAGATTACCGTTATAACCACCTTACACCTGGCAGGGGTGACTGCCCTGTCAACAAGTACATACCGCCAGGTCAGTGGTGCTCGTGGAAGTTTGTTTTTCTTTTTACGTTAACTTTTTTATTTGTATACACAAATGTCAGTGGAGACTCATTCAAGTCAGAATTCAGGCCGCACACGCCACAAGATGATGATGTAAAACGTTGTGCGGTTAATAATAGTAAAAGAGTTAGGTGAGTAAAACATCGAAGTACAGCGGCAATGTTACAGATGTAGACGAGAACAGTGATAAAGATTTGTACTAACTTAAAGAGGAGGGGCAGAATGTGTTAAGATCAGCATGGAACATAGAACGTCAGATCTGAAAGGTTACGCTCACCTGCTGAGGACCTGGAGAGTGTGATGATGACAGATGTCCGTACATCTGTGATGAGGTCATAGCGCCTAAACTGGATGGCCTTCCCGATCCAAGGGTCAAGGCCATTGAAGAGGTCATGCCGGGGAACTGATCAGACAGGCTCCCTAGACTAGTTCCGCTGTTCAGGAAGTTGTGATGCTGTTGCTGTAGATGATGATGATGATGATGGTGATGATGGCTGAGCAGGGCGGAGTCTGTCAGCCCGTTGTTATTGTTGTTGTTGTTGTTGTTGTTGTTGGTGTGATTGTTGAGGCTGCCGCTGGTAGCGTTGCTGCTGCTGATGCCGTGCTGACTAGGAGTATGTGGCGAGTGAGAATGTATAATCGGCTTTCGGTCTTCTGCCAGAGAGAGAGAGACAGAGAGATAAAACAAATATGGACTGCATTCTTAGGAGTCAGAGTCAAGAGTGAGGTTTGTTATTGGAGATCTTCACTCCTCTCCCACCATGGACTTAATTTTCACTCGCCTCCCACCATGGACTTAATCTTCACTCGCCTCCCACCATGGAATTAATCTTCACTCCTCTCCCACCATGGACTTAATCTTCACTCCTCTCCCACCATAGACTTAATCTTCACTCGCCTCCCACCATGGACTTAATCTTCAGTCGCCTCCTACCATGGACTTAATCTTCACTCCTCTCCCACCATGGAATTAATCTTCACTCGCCTCCCACCATGGACTGAATCTTCACTCCTCTCCCACCATGGACTTAATCTTCAGTCGCCTCCCACCATGAACTTAATCCTCACTCGCTTCCCACCATGGACTTAATCTTCACTCGCCTCCCACCATGGACTTAATCTTCACTCGCCTTCCACCATGGATTTAGTCAATCATCAATAACATCAACAAGTGAACACTCGCCTATAACCATGGATTTAATCTTTAGTGGCCTCCCACTATGGACTTAATCTTCAGTCGCTTTCCACCTTGGATCTAATCTTCAGTCGCCTTCCACCATGGACCTAATCTTCACTCGCCTCCCACCATGGACTTAATCTTCAGTAGCCTCCTACCATGGACCTAATCTTCAGTCGCCTCCCACCATGGACATAATCTTCAGTAGCCTCCCATCATGGACCTAATCTTCAGTAGCCTCCCACCATGGACCTAATCTTCAGTCGCCTCCCACCATGGACTTAATCTTCAGTCGCCTCCCACCATGGACATAATCTTCAGTCGCCTCCCACCATGGACATAATCTTCAGTCGCCTCCCACCATGGACCTAATCTTCAGTCGCCTCCCACCATGGACCTAATCTTCAGTCGCCTTCCACCATGAACCTAATCTTCAGTCGCCTTCCACTATGGACCTAATCTTCAGTCGCCTTCCACCATGGACCTAATCTTCAGTCGCCTCCCACCATGGACCTAATCTTCAGTCGCCTTCCACCATGGACCTAATCTTCAGTCGCCTTCCACCATGGACCTAATCTTCAGTCGCCTTCCACCTTGTAGTTATGAGTAGAGCTCTCAAGAGAAAATATTGTAAGCCAAAACAAAAATCTTCCCCCCCCCTCACCTCGCCCCCAGCTCGTCTTTTCTTCATCCCTTTCAGGCCCCAAAGCCCTGCAAGGCCACCCTTAAAACAGAGAAAACTGTCCTGGCACAAGGCCCCGCCTGCCCCCACCCTCTCCCACCTGGGGCCTGCTTACAATTAATAACAAATGCGAATCTCCTTATGGTTTATGCTCTGTGTCATCAGTGCACCCCGGACACGCCCATAGGTTCTCAGAACCCCTCCCCCCCCCCTCAATATATCCGTCAGTGTTCTGTGGCTGATGGAGCCTGTCCTGTGTTGGATGACAAGTTGTCTCGCATGTCCAGCATGTCTCTCTCGTTCCTGACCGTGCCAGTCTGTACCCCCAGCTCTCTCAGTCTGAGCAGCGAAACAGAACTCCTCCACTCTACCCATCTCTCTGAGCGCGTTAACAATATCAGCTCGATCCAGTGGTTGTCCATCTGCGATGACGGCAGAGCCAGCCAGCCTATCAGCTCTCTCATTTCCCTGGATACCCAGTTGCCCATGGACACAGATGAAAGTGACTGCGAATCGTTGATTTCTGCAGTGACTCAAGCCGCTGCCTGCATACAGAGCCTGCCTAGACTTTCTGTGTTTCCCTGCAGTTCCTTTACTGTTGTATATTGGTTCCTTCTGTTCCCTTCCCTTTCTCCAGCTAATGACTCATAGCAGGGGTGGGAGATAAGCTGTGCCAAATATATATATATATCTATATATATATATATATATATATAAAGGATGCATGTGTGTGCATGTTACAGCATAACTCTGGAACGCCTGGAGCAGTTTCAACCAAACTTGGTACACATATGACTTACAGTCTGGAGAAAAGTACGGTTGGGGTAAGACACCCTCTTTCTCCTAGGGATGGGGTGGGAAGGGGGTGACATACTACCTATTAAATTCAAAGAGGAACAAACAGAATGGTCTAAGGGAGATAAACCTGAAATAGAGCGGTGCTAGTCTAAGAGCAGCATTTGTAGCCTCCCAATGCAAGCCACGAGTGGTTACCGGGGCTCAGATCTAGATCAAGGGAGAAAAGGAATAGGACCACTGCCATCTTCCAGGTATGTGTTAAGAGGCGATTAAAGAGGTTAGGGGATAGGCCAACGACCTGTTCCCTTTAAAAAAAAAATTGGAGTGTTACAGAAACACAGAGAGTAAAACCAGTGGATTGGCCACACTCTGAGGAAACCTGACACTAGCATAGCAAGGTAGGCAGTGACATGGAATCCTCAAGGAAATAGAAAACGAGGAAGACCTAGATTTCCTTAGAGAAAAGAAATTATGACAGTGCTCAGAGACAAGGGGTGCACATGGAAGGAAGCAGAGAATAATTCCAAGAACAGGGATGACTGGAGAGCCTTTATCAGTGGCCTATGCTCTCGGGGCAGTGAAAGGCGATGATGATGATGATGATGATGATGATGATGATGATATGATGATGGCAAGTCCACATACGTTTGATGGTATCTTAGTCAGCTCCACCCTCCCCAATCGGCATGGGGGGCGGTTGACAGAGGGGTGGGGTGGGATGAGGGTGACATGTAAATCGACAACGACCGATATTAGTGTCCAGTCCATAGTGTTCGGGGTCGCTGAGATGAATAGTGACACTCCCGATGCCGTTTATGTCCAAGTTCAGCCCCCATCGGTATGGGAGAGGTGGCCGAGAGGGGGTAAAGATTAGGGTGGGATTTCCAATTATTTTACTACAGAACCTCGACCCCGGAAAACTTTGCAACAGCACAAGGCTGTGTAAAGAGGATGCTGGGCATTGTAGTTGAAGCGACTATCTTAACAGGACAAGGACAAGGTGAAGCAGTTTTTATCCCACGGATACCACACATTGCGACGGATCTCTCTTTTAACTTTAAGAGATTGAAATTTCCAGTGAGACTTGCGTTCTCGATCACGATCAACAAGTCACAAGAGCAGTCTACACTTTATAGAGCAAAGTCTTTTACAAATTCCCTATAATATTAACTCAAAACTTGATTATAATTAACATTTTTAGTTTCACCTCCAGGAGCAAGAATAAATAATTTCTTGGGTGAACCACCCTTGAGCAAGCAACATGGGAGAAAGATGGCCATTTCAGATCCACTCCGCAGTATTAGTAATTAATAAATTCCCGAGCAACGCCGGGTAATCAGCTAGTGTACAATAAATATAGACCCAAGTCTAGGACCGTCTTAGATAGATGTCTTCTTGACCGCGGTAAAACTGGTTGTAGTAATATAGAGGAAGCCTGATCTCCTATAACCTCTGCTTACATGTTTCTAGCATTTTCTCGCTTCATGTACTCTTGTCCGAGGAAGCTCTGTGAGGTAGACGCCCTCGTTGTTCAACTTCTATAGCCAAGATCTTGATTAAAGATTTACTGACTTATTATCTGCTGTCACTAGCAACATTCACAAGAATCCACACTAACACAACAACCACCCACAGCATCACCAACAATAACAACAACAACAACATCTATTTGTCGCAAGAAACAAACTCGAGAACCCACCAAGGTATCCAAGAGAAAGTGAAGAAGACTGCTGAAGATGCAGCTGGTGGTGGTGATGGCTGAGTGGTGTGTCTCCTAGGCCGCTGCTGCCACCGCTGCCCCCGCTGATAGTAGTGTTCTTGCTGCCGCTGCCGTGGTCTGGTGAGTGAGACTGGACGATTGGCTTCCTATCCTCTGAAGATGCTGGCAGGAAATTCGAGAAGTGTTAGAAAGACCAATCTTTGAAAAATCTGTAAACAAAAAACTGTAGAATTAAAAGATTGTGAAACAGCAAGAGAATCACAGAGAACGGAGCCCTGGACTATTCACATAGGACAGAGCTATGAGCTCCAGTATCATGAAGAAGAAGAAGACAAACTTCTCAATGCTGACCTCGTTGTTTGCTACTTTCTCTAGACAAGACAGAGACACCCTGGTCTGGTTTGTGAACCAAGTTTTAGTGTTCGTGTTGGCTTTAATGGTGCTTGGTTTTTTTTTTTTTTTGGCTGCTGTTATTGTAGCTGCTGTTGTTAGTTATGGATCTCCTAGCTGTCCTAAGAAGTTGGTGCCTCGATGAGAGAGCTTACAGTAAACTCATCAGATGAGAGAGCTTACATTAAACTCATCAGATGAGAAAGCTTGCAGTAAACTCATCAGATGAGAGAAAGCTTACTGTAAACTCATCAGATGAGAGAGCTTACAGTAAACTCATCAGATGAGAGAAAGCTTCACATTAAACTCATCAGATGAGAAAGCTTGCAGTAAACTCATCAGATGAGAGAGCTTACAGTAAACTCATCAGATGAGAAAGCTTCACATTAAACTCATCAGATGAGATAGCTTACAGGAAATTCATCAGATTAGAGAGCTTACAGTAAACTCATCAAATGAGAGAAAGCTTACAGTAAACTCATCAGATGAGAGAAAGCTTACAGTAAACTCTTCAGATGAGAGAAACCTTACAGTAAACTCATCAGATGAGAGAGCTTACAGTAAACTCATCAGATGAGAGAGCTTACAATAAACTCATCAAATTGAACTGTTAGTTTTCTGGACTTCCGGAGCTGATTTATATACAGGCTTCTCAAAGACTCAAACACCTAAAACTGACCTACCATAACGTCAAAAGGTACACCGGAAGCTGGCTGGCAGATTCAGCAATTGTTGGCAGAGTCAGTAGAATTAGTCGCCAGAGTAGCACCAAAGAGAAGGATGTTCAAGTATTGCCTCTTACGTTAAATAAATTTGTTAAAAAAAATTTCCCAGCTAAATATACAAAGAAAGCTTACTGAGAGTGACAAAACAACAAAACTGAAGGTAGAAGAAGTATCGATGGGCTGGTGAGGTAGAAGGCAGCTCCGGGTATCTGGGACAGCAACAAGACGGGGGTCAGTCAAGTACAGGACAAGATTTCCGCCCAAGATAAGGCCACATCAGAGCCTCGTTTTGTCAACACAGCCAGGGCAGCCCGACTGCCTGCTGGAGGTCTGATAAAATGAGTGTCCAAACAAATCCATCGCTCACATGATACGTCTCAGAAGATCCTCTCCGCTGACCACAAACTGTTTGAAAAACAAAAATCTCCGCGGACAAAAACAGTCTCCGGGTATTTCGTCGGTTCTTTTAAGTTAAGTATTTATAGCAGGCGAACTGTCACGTGATTAAACTACAGAACTCGTGAAGAGAAGGAGAAAAAGAAAGGAAAAAATAAAAAGAAAATGGGGGGGGGGCGGGGAGGGGGGAGAATGAAATGAGGAAGGAAGAAATAAATAAATTAAAGGTGCGAACAAACATTTAAAAAAAACAAAGGAAAAAAAGAACAAACACAAAAATAAGTGGAATAATAGAAAGAAAGAAAGACTTAAAATTCCTGGACATGATTTTATGAGACATGGAATTCAATCTTTAGGAAGAGCACACACAGCAACCACAACACTACAGACAGCAACCACAACACTACAGACAGCTACAACAACACTACAGACAGCTATCACAACACTACAGACAGCAACCACAACACTACAGACAGCTACAACAACACTACAGACAGCTATCACAACACTACAGACAGCAACCACAACACAGCAACCACAACACTACAGACAGCTACAACAACACTACAGACAGCTACAACAACACTACAGACAGCTACAACAACACTACAGACAGCTACAACAACACTACAGACAGCTACAACAACACTACAGACAGCTACAACAACACTACAGACAGCTACAACAACACTACAGACAGCTACAACAACACTACAGACAGCAACCACAACACTACAGACAGCTACAACAACACTACAGACAGCTATCACAACACTACAGACAGCTACAACAACACTACAGACAGCAACCACAATACTACAGACAGCTACAACAACACTACAGACAGCTATCACAACACTACAGACAGCTACAACAACACTACAGACAGCTATCACAACACTACAGACAACTACAACAACACTACAGACAGCTATCACAACACTACAGACAGCTAACATAACACTATCGACAGCAACCACAACACTACAGACAGCTACAACAACACAGCAACCACAACACTACAGACAGCTACCACAACACTACAGACAGCTACAACAACACTACAGACAGCTACAACAACACTACAGACAGCTACAACAACACTACAGACAGCTATCACAACACTACAGACAGCTACAACAACACTACAGACAGCTATCACAACACTACAGACAGCTACCATAACACTATCGACAGCAACCACAACACTACAGACAGCTACAACAACACTACAGACAGCTGCTACAACAACACTACAGACAGCTACAACAACACTACAGACAGCTATCACAACACTACAGACAGCTACAACAACACTACAGACAGCTACAACAACACTACAGACAGCTACAACAACACTACAGACAGCTATCACAACACTACAGACAGCTACAACACTACAGACAGTTATCACAACACTACAGACAACTACAACACTACAGACAGCTAACATAACACTATCGACAGCAACCACAACACTACAGACAGCTACAACAACACTACAGACAGCTGCTATAACAACACTACAGACAGCTACAACAACACTACAGACAGCTATCACAACACTACAGACAACTACAACAACACTACAGACAGCTATCACAACACTACAGACAGCTACCATAACACTATCGACAGCAACCACAACACTACAGACAGCTACAACAACACTACAGACAGCTGCTACAACAACACTACAGACAGCTACAACAACACTACAGACAGCTATCACAACACTACAGACAACTACAACAACACTACAGACAGCTATCACAACACTACAGACAGCTACCATAATACTATCGACAGCAACCACAACCCTACAGACAGCTACCACAACACAGCAACCACAACACTACAGACAGCTACCACAACACAGTACCACAACATTACAGACAGCTACCACAACACAGCAACCACAACACTACAGACAGCTACCACAACACAGCAACCACAACACTACAGACAGCTACAACAACACTACAGACAGCTACAACAACACTACAGACAGCTACAACAACACTACAGACAGCTACAACAACACTACAGACAGCTATCACAACACTACAGACATCTACAACAACACTACAGACAGCAACCACAACACTACAGACAGCTACAATAACACTACAGACAGCTATCACAACACTACAGACAGCTACCACAACACAGCAACCACAACACTACAGACAGCTACCACAACACAGCAACCACAACACTACAGACAGCTACCACAACACAGCAACCACAACACTACAGACAGCTACCACAACACAGCAACCACAACACTACAGACAGCTACCACAACACAGCAACCACAACACTACAGACAGCTACAACAACACAGCAACCACAACACTACAGACAGCTACCATAACACTATCGACAGCAACCACAACACTACAGACAGATACCACAACACAGCTACCACAACACAGCAACCACAACACAGCAACCACAACACTACAGACAGCAACCACAATACAGCAACCATAACATTACAGACAGCAACCACAACACAGCAACCACAACACTACAGACAGCAACCACAACACAGCAACCTTAACACTACAGTCAGCAACCACAACACAGCAACCATAACACTACAGACAGCAACCACAACACAGCAACCATAACACTACAGACAGCAACCACAACACAGCAACCACAACACTACAGACAGCAACCACAACACAGCAACCACAGCACAGCAACCACAACACTACAGACAGCAACCACAACACAGCAACCGCAACACTACAGACAGCAACCACAACACTACAGACAGCAACCACAACACAGCAGCCACAACACTACAGACAGCAACCACAACACAGCAGCCACAACGCTACAGACAGCAACCACAACACAGCAGCTACAACGCTACAGACAGCAGCAGAAAATTTAGAAATACCAGAAACTTCACTCCCACTTTCAGATATTCAAGGACTTTCTGGGCGGAGAGTCTGGGACATAGTTTAAGTGGAGCCAGGTCAGACCGAATCTACACCGGGACACAAGTTTCCGTTCTTCTCAAAGCTCAGACATCTCTGTCTGTTGTGTCAGAGAATTTTATTCCATTTTTCAGTGAGTTTAAAGTCTGCCTTATAGTAAATATTCATAGAATTCAAGAGCTTCACCCCCCCCCCCCAACTCCATCTCCCACGAACAAAAGCCATAGAAAAAGTTACATGTAATTTATGTCCAAAAATTGACGGAAAACGTTATGTGTAATTTATGACACAGCAAAGTGATAGACGACTTGTTATTTAATTGATAATCTCAACCGCGGAGACAAATAATTATTCACAGGTAACGTATAACATGACGAAGAATATTATAATCTGAACAGACTTAATGTTGTGAGTTTTTTTTTATGTCCTAGGAAGAGAACAAGAAAACAAAAGAAAGAAATGTCCCAGGAAGAGAACAAGAAAACACAAGAAAGAAATGTACCAGGAAGAGAACAAAAGAAACAAATGAACAATATACACATAACAAAACAAAAAATAAACGATATATACATAAAAGAACATAAATAAACGATATATACATAAAAGAACGTAAATAAACGATATATACATAACAGAACATAAATGGAAGATATATATGCATAAAAGAACATAAATAGAAGATATATACAGAAAAGAACATAAATGGAAGATATATACATAAAAGAACATAAATGGAAGATATATACATAAAAGAACATAAATAGAAGATATATACATAAAAGAACATAAATAGAAGATATATACATAAAAGAACAAAAAATAAACGATATATACATAAAAGAACATAAATAAACGATATATACATAAAAGAACGTAAATAAACGATATATACATAACAGAACATAAATGGAAGATATATATGCATAAAAGAACATAAATAGAAGATATATACAGAAAAGAACATAAATGGAAGATATATACATAAAAGAACATAAATGGAAGATATATACATAAAAGAACATAAATAGAAGATATATACATAAAAGAACATAAATAGAAGATATAACATAAAAGAACATAAATAGAAGATATATACATAAAAGAACAAAAAATAAACGATATATACATAAAAGAACAAAAAATAAACGATATATACATAAAAGAACATGAACAAATGATGAATGGAAGAATAGAAGTAAACATTTACTGTACCAGAAGAATCGAAGGCCTTGGTGCTCCCCTTCTTGCCGCTGGAGGTGCCCTTGGGCTTCCTCTTTCTTGTTTGTATCCCGTCCTTCCTCATAGACAGCGGCCTGTTGACCTGGAGGGCAAAAGTTAAACATAGAGGACAACAAAGTTAAATATAGAGGACAACAAAGTTAAATACAGAGGACAACAAAGTTAAATATAGAGGACAACAAAGTTAAATATAGAGGACAACAAAGTTAAATATAGAGGACAACAAAGTGAAATATAGAGGACAACAAAGTTAAATATAGAGGACAACAAAGTTAAATATAGAGGACAACAAAGTTAAATATAGAAGACAACAAAGTTAAATATAGAGGACAACAAAGTTAAAGAGATTGGTAGAGGGGCGGGGAGGTAGAGTAGGGTCTGGAAAAAAGAGAACGTGTAGAGCATAGAACATCCAATTTTATCCAGTTTTCTCTAAGCATAGAACATCCAATTTTATCCAGTAACATAATAATTGGTGTATAAGTATACAACTATACACTAAGCACTGCAGTAAAGCTGTGATACCAGAATGTATAAAATCGGAAAAAAGTAGGAGCAGCTTTATTACTTAACGATTACAAAGTTGTGACGTTTCGGCGTGGGCCTTAATCATACAAAAACATACAGGACGAAGAATAGAGAGAGTAGATAAAGTATAGATTCACATGAATACTGGGCTGTAAATTGCAAGGTGTGGCTTGTCTGGCGGTGTGTGTCAGGAATGGATCTGGTAGGACGTGGAAATTGTTTAAATAGAGACCTGTGACATGTGGTCGGTGGGTTGTAACTGGGGGTGGTGGATGGGGAACCGGGGAGGGGAGAGAGAGTGACGCACTACTGGCCTAGCTAGGAGAAATTGAAACAGGTGATTGGGGAAGAGGGGTTGCAGAGAAGAGGGGTTGCAGAGAAAATAGCGGGGTTGCAGAGTGATGCTGTGAGGAAGTTTGAAAAGTAAGAAGGGGTGGATTTAGTGGAGAGGTACTATAATGATTGAAGAAGATGATGTTACGTGTAACTAAACAGCGAGTTTAACCCATGTGGTTCCAGCGTCCCATAATTTTGAATGCAGCGCTTCTCAAGTGCCAGGCGGCTTGTGTCATCTGCGTGACATTGTTTAATGGCTGTTACCAGAAAATCAGATTTGCCTCTGTGGTTGGGGCCATTGAAATGATTTGGAACTGGTTTCGAAGCATGCTGGGTGATGTCGTACAGATGTTTTTGCATGCGGTCCCCTAATCTGAGGCCAATTTTATCCAGAGTGTTCTAAGCATGGAACATCCAATTTTATCCAGAGTGTTCTAAGCATGGAACATCCAATTTTATTCAGAGTGTTCTAAGCATGGAACATTCAATTTTATCCAGAGTTTTCTAGGGAATTAATAACAATTTTCTTCTCTCTTCTGTACGTGGACAGCAAGATTTGCAAGAATCTTCACTTACACACGTGTACCAACTAACTGACCCTGATGAGGCAATAGAATATTGGCTAAAAATCTTCAGAGATATATTAGAGAACATGTCCCAATGAAAGAGGTGAGAGTAAAACACCAGACGAAGTCACCTTGGATAACACCTGAAATATTACCTGACATGAGAGAACGTGATCGGGCGCACAAAATCAAGGACTTTATGACCTACCGTTCACTCAGAAACAAAGTTCAATACTTAATAAGACAAGAAAAAAAAATTACTTCAGGAATCTAGTACATAATAAATCAGACAGTAAATCAGTTTAGAAAGCCATAAATACCCTATCAAATAAAAGAAAGCAATTTGATTTTCAAGCCATCAATCGTGCATACACTAGCGCACATATCAGTACACATTTCAGAGAAGAAATCAACGTTCTTAAATCATCAATATCAGCTCCTGTATGCGACTTACATGAACTACAAACATTCCTGGACAGCAGATGTAATGATTTTAAACAGTTACACATTCCATTCTTAACAGTCAGTGAAGTTCACAGTTATCTCTTAACCTTAAAAAACAACAATACAGCTGGGCTTGATGATATTAGTAATAAGATCTTACGTTATGCTGCACCTGTCATTTCACATACACTAACATACATTTACAACCAGTGCATTGCAAAATGTTATTTCCCTGAGGCTTTTAAAACTGCTAAGGTGTATCTTCGCTTTAAATCTGGCTCATCCAACAATCTTACAAACTATAGACCAATATCCATATTATCGTCATTATCAAATACACTCGAAAAACACATACACAAAATAACTCTACGACACATGCAAGAGAACAATTTACTCATAGACAGTCAGTCAGGCTTTAGACCCAATCATTCCTGCCACACAGCTCTCACCAAAATGACAGAAAACCGGCTAGTAAACATAAATGACGACAGACTATGTAGTGCCATCTTTGTCAACTTTAAAAAGGCATTTGATATGATTGACCACGATATTCTTGTAAGAAAAATAAAGACTTATAGACTGCACCCTGACCTAATAAAATTAATTGCATCGTTTCTTTCAGTCAGACAACAGGTAGTATTCTTCAACAATTCTCTATCAAATTCTGCTAAAGTTGACACTGGTGTTCCAGAAGGTTCTATTCTAGGCCCGTTGCTATTTGCTATCTATATCAATGATCTTCCATTTCATCTTAAACACTCTTCTTGTGACCTTTTTGCTGATGATTGCACAGTCTACACCAGTGACTATGACTGTATTAACTTAGAATCAGCTCTTCAGGTCGAGTTATACAATTTAATTAGATGGAGTATAAACAATGGCATGATTATAAACACCGATAAAACAAAATCAGTGCTCATAACAACTAGACATAAACTACAAAACGCAACAAAAACAACACTTCAGCTCAGCACGGAAACATCACAGATAGAAAACGTTAGCGAGCACAAAACACTAGGTTTTATTATTGACCAACATCTGACCTGGAATTCTCATGTGCAAGGCCTAACAAAACTCATCGCACAAAAACTATACCAGTTAGCCAAAATTAAGCACTTCATCGATCAAGACACTAGGAAGACATACTACATATCACATATACAAACACATTTAGACTATTGCTCAACGGTTTGGGATGGTTGCTCAGTGTCAAATACTAAGAGGCTTTGCTCACTCCAAAAGCGAGCAGTAAAGCTTATTAGTGACAAAGATCAAGCACAAACAACTAACCAGCACAAACGTATCAAAATACTGCCCCTTAAGAACAGGTTCCTCTTCAACAAAGCCAAGTTAGTACATCAAATTCTTTCACGGCATGCCCTGCCTTATCTATGGAACCTGTTTAAATTTAGCCCAAAGTGCAGCCAACGCTTGAGCAACATATGTCTTCCAAAACCTAGACTTGATCTTTACAAGAAAAGCTTTAGTTATTCTGCTGCTCATCTTTGGAATACCCTCCCATCCTATATAAAACATATAAATTATACTCCTTCCTACAACTATAAGCTTTCCCAATATCTATTTGATGTCGACTACATGCCTCCATGAATCATAAAACTTAAAAGTTATCTTAGACTGATTTTATAGATGCCGAATACAGATAATTGTTTATTCTGAATAGTAATGAAATTTTTGTTTAGTAGATAGTCATTTATGCAAGTATGTAGTTACTTCTGTACTGAGTGAATGTTTAAGAGCGAAACGTAAATGTTATATTTCATGTTATGTCTCTCAGCTTCAATGTTAGTTATGTTTATTACATAAACAGCATATTTGTAGAATGTCTGGAATAGAGTGAAAGATGTATGATAAAGGGCAGAATGTCAGACGGGCCTGCGTGCCCAATTCTTAACCCTTTTGAAATAAAGATCAATCAATCTCACTCTCCCTGTCTCCCTCTCTTTCTCATCTTTCCTCTCCCCTCCCTTCTTCTCCCATCTTCCCTCCTCATTCTCTCTCTCTCCTAGCCTCCTCCTGTTTTCTCTCCCTCTCCTCTCCCTTTCTCTGTCCATCCATCTTCTCCTCTAGCGTTCCCCTGTCCGCTTTTAACCACTCTTCATTTATCTATTTGTGTGTGTCTGTGCCCATGTTGTATGTGCCCATGCTGTATGTGCCCATGTTGTATGTGCCCATGTTGTATGTGTACGTACTTAACTATGGAAAGACATCATCCCATTCATGCCGGATAAAAGATAACACATGAAGATAACCAGAGGAGAGGAAAGAAAAACATAACATGACTCTTTAAAAAAACCCACTGAAGAATGCCACGAAAGCCAGCAAACAAAGACAACATCTACAATAACCATAACCATGTTTTTGCCGCTTGTTACCCCCGGATCTCTTCGGAACTCCCCGGATCTCCCTGGATCTCCTCGGAACTCCTTGGATCTCCCCGGAACTCCTCTCGATCTCCCCGGATCTCTCCGGAACTCCCTGGAACTCCCCCTGATCTCCCTGGATCTCCCCGGAACTCCCTGAAACTCCCCGGAATTCCACAAAACTCCCCGGAACTCTCTGCAACTCCCTTGAACTCCCCGGAACTCCCCGGAACTCCCCGGAACTCCCTGGAACTCCCCGGAACTCCCCGGAACTCCAGGCTGGGTGTCATCTACAGACTATGTAGTGGAGAAGCTTAAACAGAAGCGCCGAATCCAAGTGGGAGTGGGTCGCCGTGGGTGGCTCGAACACCCTGAGTGGATCCCAATAAAGCAAGCTTCTGTGCATGCCTCACTACTTTACGTATCGCGGCTATCCTTTACCCTCTAGCGAGAATGTGAATAAAAGGGTCTTGACAAGTCACTTCGCCGGCCGGGATAAAGTTACTGCCATCTTCGCCAGCCCGGATAAATTTACTGCCATCTTCCCCAGCAACCAGTTTCAGTAACAATTTCTTTCTTCTTCTTTTGTTAACCGTAGCTGCAATTTATACTGATAAATGCTACAGTAACAAAGCAAAACATGCTACTCACCCCGTGTAGCTTGTAGTAGAGTCCACACGCGTTACACACCGGCTCACCCTCGCTGTTCCTCCTCCACAGGGTGGTGGTAGATGTCCGGCAGTTGGCGCAGATCATGCCCACCCGACGAGAGGCTGGCACCTGGGAAAAGTCAATCTATCAATAAATAAATAAACAATTAAAGTAACCAACACAAGCAAAAGTGAGCACTGATTTAACACATCAAAACATTTTTATTTAAGGGAAAAGCAGTTAATAGTTGTTATTTTAAAAACAATTAATAACAGTAATGCAGAGAATTGTGTCCCGTAGCATATGCAAGCAGTGCGGGTGTGAAGTGTTATTGCCTTCACAGTTCTAGCCTTCTGCAGCTTCTTGAAGTAAGTATACACGCACGTGTCCTCGACACCTTTTCTTTTTTCTAGGCGAGCCCCCGGTACCAATGTCTTGAGGCTGGACTGACCCCATGTACCGTAAGTCAAGAGAAAAACAATTTTCACTTCAGGGCAGAATCGAACCAGGGAGCTTGTCTTTGATAGGTGAGCGTACTAACAACTACGCCACCACTCACGAGTAATATAAAACGAAGTTACATGATGAGTCTTATGTGAAGATAAAAATTGTCACAACACACACAAACCAAAAAAAAAAACAAAAAACAAACTCAGAGTGACAAATCGAAGATAAAATGAGGGAGAATGGAACAGATTTGAGAAGAACATCAAAAGAAAAGATAAGATAAGATAAGATAAGATAAAACATCTGTATGTATCATCAAAACCAAGAGAGTATAATTTTCTGAGATCATGACTTGTCAATCACTCACCGTTGCCTTAGAATGTAATGGTTCGAAAATTAATTCTCAAAGAAAGTGTTGTGATAAAAGTGTTTTAATTTACTCTCAAAAGAAAATGTTGTGATAAGATAAAAGTGTTTTAATTTACTCTCAAAAGAAAATGTTGTGATAAGATAAAAGTGTTTTAATTTACTCTCAAAAGAAAGTGTTGTGATAAGAGAAAAGTGTTTTATTTTATTCTAAAAAAAAGTGTCGTGATAAGAGAAAAGTGTTTTGATTGAAATAAAACTGTGGACTAAACAGCAAGAACACAGAACATGAATGAGTTGAGACAAGAACTCGTACGTGCCTGGAGATTCGGACAAGATTTAGGAGAAAGAATATTGTAGACATTTTCTTCGAAATGTGAAGGGAAAATAATAAATAATTTATGTCGTCTTTATTTTCTCTTGTTGTTCTGTTAAATTTGTAATATGTATAAAGAACGCTAGTAGCTGTTTTGTGCAGTATGTTCTCGCCTGTGTGTTTGTGTGTGTTATGTTTGTGTTTGTGTTTGTGAGTTTAAGTGCGACAAAGAAGACATCGTTGTGAAGAAGATCAGATTTTCTGGGAAATATAAAATCCATGATGACTGACAGTAAACATAAAAACTAGGATGACTGACAGTAAACATAAAAACAAGAATGACTGACACTAAACATAAAAACTAGGATGACTGACAGTAAACATAAAAACTAGGATGACTGACAGTAAACATAAAAACTAGGATGACTGACAGTAAACATAAAAACAAGAATGACTGACACTAAACATAAAAACTAGGATGACTGACGCTAAACGTAAAAACAAGAATGACTGACAGTAAACATAAAAACTAGGATGACTGACAGTAAACATAAAAACTAGGATGACTGACAGTAAACATAAAAACTAGAATGACTGACACTAAAAACTAGGATGACTGACACTAAACATAAAAACTAGGATGACTGAAAGTAAACATAAAAACTAGGATGACCGACACTAAACATAAAATCTAGAACGACTGACACTAAACATAAGGCTGATTGTTTTTCTATGGGATTCTGTAAATTAAACTTACTCATAAAATTTGACTGAGACAAGCGAGATACAAGACAGATGAGAGGAAAGATAAGCGGACAGAGAGAAGGGAGATGGAGGGAGAGAGAGGGAGAGGAGAGAGAAACAGAGAGAGGGGAGATATAAGAGAGGTAAAGAGAAGAAAGAGATAGAGATATGAGAGAGCCAGACGCAAAGAGAGAAAAGGACAGATGGAGAGAGGAGTGAAAGAGAAAGGAGAGAGACGGAGAGGAGACACAGCCAGAGACAGAAAAGAGAGGCAGATGTCTGAAGAAATTTTAGAATCAATGACAGAAACGTAAAAGAAAAACTTGATGTTGATGTGTTTATAAAGATTTGATGATGTTGAAAAAAAAAAGGTAAAAGTGTCAGACCATGTAGACAAGTAAACACAGAGCATACAAACAGACCATAACAAATCATATATACACATCCGAGTTTGATGTTTTCTGGTCACAAAACTAACAGATCACACTACTATTTAAACAAAACTAACAGATCACACTACTATTTAAACAAAACTAACAGATCACACTACTATTTAAACAAAACTAACAGATCACACTACTATTTAAACAAAACTAACAGATCACACTACTATTTAAACAAAATTAACAGATCACACTACTATTTAAACAAAACTAACAGATCACACTACTATTTAAACAAAACTAACAGATCACACTACTATATAAACAAAACTAACAGATCACACTACTATTTAAACAGTGATTTTTATGATTTAGATGACAAAATTTTTCATAAATCATTTTACTACATAGTTTATAAATGATTTTACTCAATCTTTTGAAAATCACTTTTATTAAATTTTTCACTTATCATGTTACAAATATCTTTGTTTCCAAATATAAAAAAAGTATAAAATAAACGTTTTGTTAACTACTGTACTTTGTCAAACATTTCATTAATCATATTAAACATACTGTCTTTTTTGTTCTGAACCTCTTCTCATATTCTGTAATATCAGAATTTCCCTAGAATCTTCTCTCTGTCGTCTTTAGTTCTTTCTATCTCTCCTCTCTGCCGTCTTTAGTTCTTGCCTCCTGTCCTCTTCTCTCTGCTGTCTTTAGTTCTTGCCGTATCCCCTCTTCTCTCTGCCGTCTTTTGTTCCATCTGTCTCTCATCTTCTCTCTGACGCCTTCAGTTCTTGCTTTTTCTCCTCTTCTCTCTGCTGTCTTTAGTTCTTTCTATCTCTCCTCTCCTCTCTGACGTATTCAGTTCTTGCCTCTTCTCCTCTACTCTCTGCCGTCTTCTTGCTTCTCCTCTTCTCTCTGCCGTCTTTAGTTCTTGCCTCTTCTCCTCTTCTCTCTGCCGTCTTCAGTTCTTGCTTCTTCTCTTCTCTCTACCGTCTTTAGTTCTTGCCTCCTCTCCTATTCTCTCTGCCGTCTTTAGTTCTTGCCTGTTCTCCTCTTCTCTCCATCGGCTTTAGTTCTTGCTTCTTCTCTTCTTCTCTCTACCATCTTCAGTTATTGCCTCTTCTCTCTGCCATCTTTAAGTTCTTGCCTCTTCTCCTCTTCTCGTCTGTAGTTCTTGCCCCTTCTCCTCTTCTCTCTGACGTCTTCAGTTCTTGCATCTTCTCCTAGCTCCATTCATCACTCATTCATTCAGTTATGATTTTACACTGACGTTTTTACTTATATCAGTTCATACTCTCTCTCTCTCTCTCTCTCCTCTCTCTCTCTCTCATTCAGCCCTCGCTCTGCTCTCAGTCTGTGGTTTCAACTTACCCCAATCATTCCACGCCTATGAGGTTTCACTAAAGGTCGGTTTAGTCCATTCATCTTATGATACAACCCGCAAGCGTTGCACAGATAATGGCCGGTACCGTCACGCCTCCACAGGGGCGTGGCAACAGCCCCACAGTTGACACATTCACGTCCTTCAGGATCCACCCAGCACTCTTGACCATCTTGGTAGAAAATATACACAAACTACGTCAGTTGGGGTTACTGTTTTTTTAAAAATACAATGAACTATAGAGTGGGTGGCATACATTATAAAGAGAAGTACACATGATTCGTTATAAGAACTAAAGAAGACAGATCTGTGAAGCATGATTGACAGACAGACCTGTGAAGCAAGATTTGACAGACACACCTGTGAAGCATGATTTGACAGACACACCTGTGAAGCATGATTTGACAGACACACCTGTGAAGCATGATTTGACAGACAGATCTGTGAAGCATGATTTGACAGACACACCTGTGAAGCATGATTTGACAGACACACATGTGAAGCATGATTGACAGACACACCTGTGAAGCATGATTGACAGACACACATGTGAAGCATGATTGACAGACACACATGTGAAGCGTGATTGACAGACACACCTGTGAAGCATGATTTGACAGACACACATGTGAAGCATGATTGACAGACACACATGTGAAGCATGATTGACAGACAGATCTGTGAAGCATGATTGACAGACAGATCTGTGAAGCATGATTTGACAGACACACCTGTGAAGCATGATTTGACAGACACACCTGTGAAGCATGATTTGACAGACACACCTGTGAAGCATGATTGACAACGGAATGATGGTACAGCGGTGATTTTCCTTGCCTTCCGCTTTGTTTGTGTACGGTTTTCTAAGCTAGCCTTTCTCTGAAGAGACTACCCAACATGGCAGCAGAGTAATTGTTTTGGCCTGTTGCTGTTTATTCTGATATTCGCCGCTGACCTCTGCATCCAGAGGCTGTTCAACCATCTGGCACCCGGCGGAAGGACAGCCTCCTCCGCACAGGAAGAACTTAGCAGTGACCGGAAAATTCAAAGGAAAAAGAAAATTGAGGAAGACGAAGAGAAAAATATATTTCAGTGGACTGACCAAGCGAAATGGGGGGGGGGGGGGGGGGGGGAAGCATGTGGACTAATCGGAAACACCAAGGACCGAGCAAGATAGAGAAGCAGGATCTCTAACGCTATCCAGCATGGTAATAATAATAATAATGACAGAAGAGATAACACATATCATAAGAACAAAAGAAGATGACAAATTTCTGGCATATCTGTCAGAACGATTTATTTTACATTGGAGCAGGTCCTCAAAGAACTTCCAGAACGAAAACTTTTGTTAGAATAATAAGAGACAATCAAAAGTTTCTTGTACATTTCATGAGAAGACAGAAGTAAGAAAACTTGGACATGTCTTGGGAATACAGAAGTTAGAGAACTTGGACATGTCATGAGAAGACAGAAGTTAGAGAACTTGGACATGTCATGAGATGACAGAAGTTAGAGAACTTGGACATGTCATGAGAAGACAGAAGTTAGAGAATATGGACATGTCATGAGAAGACAGAAGTTAGAGAATATGGACATGTCATGAGAAGACAGAAGTTAGAGAATATGGACATGTCATGAGAAGACAGAAGTTAGAGAACTTGGACATGTCATGAGAAGACAGAAGTTAGAGAACTTGGACATGCCATGAGAAGACAGAAGTTAGACAACTTAGTAATGACCAGAAAATTCGAGGGAAAGAAGGAGAGAGAAACCAAGAGAAAAGGTAGGCTGATCAAAGTAGTTTGGGAAAAAAAAAAGCATCTAAACTGATGAAACGCCAAGGATCGCACACGATGGAGAATAATCATAAACAATGTCCAGCTTGATATGAACCGAAAGAATTTATTTGAAAGAAAAACACGCTAATAAGGTAGTTTGTCTGATTGCCACATTTTCTATTCTTACCTGACATGTTTTCTTGTTATATCTGCAGACCTAATCCAGAATGTTTATATTTATGGAGAGACACATAGAGAGAGAGAGAGAGAGAGAGAGAGAGAGAGAAAGCGTGAGAGAGAGAGAGCATGAGAGAGAGAGAGAGAGGAGAATCTATCTGAGACTCTCCAGCATTGGGTTTACAAATAAGTGACAAGAAAAGTGTCCCTTCATTTTTATGGACATATCTGAGCTTGCAACCCGAACCTAAATCTTGATTATCTAGGTGGACTTGCAACCCGAACCTAAATCTTGATTATCTAGGTGGACTTGCAACCCGAACCTAAATCTTGATTATCTAGGTGGACTTGCAACCCGGACCTAAATCTTGATTATCTAGGTGGACTTGCAACCCGAACCTAAATCTTGATTATCTAGGTGGACTTGTCACTGTGACAAGTTTTTACGTTGTTATAAGTTATTTTTATGTTGTTATAAGTTATTTCTATATTGTTCTCACTTATTTCTATGTTGCTATCTATTATTTCTATGTTGTTCTCAATTATTTCTGTGTTGTTCTCAATTACTTCTGTGTTGTTCTCAATTATTTCTATGTTGTTCTCAATTATTTCTATGTTGTTCTCAATTATTTATATGTTGTTATAAGTAATTTCTATATTGTTCTCAATTATTTCTATGTTGTTCTCAATTATTTCTATGTTGTTTTAAGTTATTTCTATGTTGTTCTCACTTATTTCTATGTTGCTATCAATTATTTCTAGGTTGTTCTCAATTATTTCTGTGTTGTTCTCAATTATTTCTGTGTTGTTCTCGATTATTTCTATGTTGTTCTCAATTATTTATATGTTGTTCTGAATTATTTCTATGTTGTTCTCAATTATTTCTCTTTTGTTCTCGATTATTTCTGTGTTGTTCTCAATTATTTCTATGTTGTTCTCAATTATTTCTATGTTGTTCTGAATTATTTCTATGTTGTTCTCAAGTATTTCTATGTTGTTCTGAATTATTTCTATGTTTTTCTCAATTATTTCTATGTTGTTTTGAATTATTTCTATGTTGTTCTCAATTATTTCTATGTTGTTCTCAATTATTTCTATGTTGTTCTCGATTATTTCTATGTTGTTTTGAATTATTTCTATGTTGTTTTGAATTATTTCTATGTTGTTCTCAATTATTTCTATGTTGTTCTCGATTATTTCTATGTTGTTTTGAATTATTTCTATGTTGTTTTGAATTATTTCTATGTTGTTTTGAATTATTTCTATGTTGTTTTGAATTATTTCTATGTTGTTCTCAATTATTTCTATGTTGTTCTCGATTATTTCTATGTTGTTTTGAATTATTTCTATGTTGTTTTGAATTATTTCTATGTTGTTCTCAATTATTTCTATGTTGTTCTAATTATTTCTATGTTGTTCTCGATTATTTCTATGTTGTTCTCGATTATTTCTATGTTGTTCTCAATTATTTCTATAGAACAATATTAAAATACTGCTCGTATAGTCAGGTACTATTGTTTATGGTTTTGGTCATCATCATTCCACTTCGGACAAGTCCTTGGGCGCTCATATCCCCCCCCCCCCAGCAGCTCAACATATCCACCAGCGTCCTACGGCTGGACATTACCTGACCCGCGTTGACTGACCAGTATGCCTCTCGTACTATGCTAGAGAGAAACGGAGACAGACAGAGACAGAGGCAGAGAAATGGAGGAAGACAGAGAGGCTGAGAGAGCAGGGGAGAGAGAGAGAAGGGAGGAGAGAGATAGCGAGAATGAGCAAAGGATGGGAAAAGATTTTTTCTCATGACAGCTTTGTTCCACTTACAAACTGCTAACTTCTACCTTCTCTCACAAACTGCTAAATTCTACCTTCTCTCACAAACTGCTAACTTCTACTTTCTCTCACAAACTGCTAACTTTTACCTTCTCTCACAAACTGCTAACTTCTACATTCTCTCACAAACGGCTAACTTCTACTTTCTCTCACAAACTGTTAACTTCTACATCCTCTCACAAACTGCTAACTTCTACATCCTCTCACAAACTGCTAACTTCTACATCCTCTCACAAACTGCTAACTTCTACATCCTCTCACAAACTGTTAACTTCTACATCCTCTCACAAACTGCTAACTTCTACTTTCTCTCACAAACTGTTAACTTCTACATCCTCTCACAAACTGCTAACTTCTACTTTCTCTCACAAACTGTTAACTTCTACATCCTCTCACAAACTGGTAACTTCTACATCCTCTCACAAACTGTTAACTTCTATATCCTCTCAAAAACTGCTAACTTCTACATCCTCTCACAAACTGCTAACTTCTACCTAAACTCATCAACTGATAACTTCTACTTTCTCTCACAAACTGTTAACTTCTACCTTCTCTCACAAGCTGTTAACTTCTACCTTCTCTCACAAGCTGCTTACTTCTACCTTCTCTCACAAACTGCTAACTTCTACCTCCACTTACAAACTTCTAACTTTTACCTCCTCTCACAAAGTGCTTACTTCCACCTCCACTCACAAACTACTAACTTTTACCTCTTCTCACAAACCGCTACCTTTTACCTCCTCTCACAAACTGCTAACTTTTAACTCTTCTCACAAACTGCTAACTTTTACGTCCACTCACAAACTGCTAACTTTTACCTCCTCTCACAAACTGCTAATTTTTACATCCTCTCACAAACTGCTAACTTCTACCTTCTCTCACAAACTGCTAACTTTTACCTTCTCTCACAAACTGCTTACTTCTACCTCCACTCACAAACTGTTAACTTCTACTTTTTCTCACAAACTGTTAACTTCTACCTTCTCTCACAAACTGCTAACTTCTACCTTCTCTCACAAACTGCTTACTTCTACCTTCTCTCACAAACTGCTTACTTCTACCTCCACTCACAAACTGCTAACTTTTACCTCCTATCACAAACTGCTAACCTTTACATCCTCTTACAAACTGCTAACTTTTACCTCCTCTCACAAACTGCTAACTTTTACCTCCACTCACAAACTGCTAACTTTTACCTCCTCTCACAAACTGCTAACTTCTACATCCTCTCACAAACTGCTAACTTCTACATCCTCTCACAAACTGCTAACTTCTACCTTCTCTCACAAACTACTAACTTCTACATCCTCTCACAAACTGCTAACTTCTACATCCTCTCACAAACTGCTAACTTCTACTTTCTCTCACAAACTGCTAACTTCTACCTTCTCTCACAAACTGCTTACTTCTACCTTCTCTCACAAACTGCTTACTTCTACCTCCACTCACAAACTGCTAACTTTTACCTCCTATCGCAAACTGCTAACCTTTACATCCTCTTACAAACTGCTAACTTTTACCTCCTCTCACAAACTGCTAACTTTTACCTCCACTCACAAACTGCTAACTTTTACCTCCTCTCACAAACTGCTAACTTCTACATCCTCTCACAAACTGCTAACTTCTACATCCTCTCACAAACTGCTAACTTCTACCTTCTCTCACAAACTACTAACTTCTACATCCTCTCACAAACTGCTAACTTCTACATCCTCTCACAAACTGCTAACTAACGCTTACCTCCTCTCACAAACTATTAACATTTACATGCTCCCACAAACTACTACCATTTATCTGTATTTACAAACTGCTAACAACAGCGCCTGCCCCCACAAAGTGCTAACATCTACATAATTTAAAACCGTACTGTAAGATGAAAACATCCCATAATTCCTAAGATACTATCTACATTTATCTACAGAAACACTAAGAGGTGTTGTAAGTTTGTTGTTGTTGTTTTTTTTTCTTTGTGTTTGTCTCTCAGCCATAACACTTTTCCCAACTCCCCATTCCAACTCCCGATATCCACTCCAGACTCTTCCAAGTCTCTAGTCCTATCTATCATCCACACAATGGCGTAGTGGATAAGCTGTCAAGAAAAGCTATTATCCAATCAGCCGGTGATCCATATCGACCTGATCTCCAGCTTGTGGCAGTTGACGGAAAAACGGGAGATAATTCCGTCCCAAAACATACGGAGAGGTCAAATAAGTGTGTCATGATTACCATTATCAGGGTAGATAAATAAAGTATATGGTGCTAGCCCAGAGGAGGCGGTCTTCTCTCATCAGCCATCTCCGGCTGTATTTTATACCACGATGATATACATTTGTATAAAACCAGTCACTAAGGACTTCGTGGGGGGGGGGGGGGGAAGGCTTGTGGTACTGTTCTGTTTCGTGTGCTCCCACAGAGTCAGGGGCCAGTCACGTGTGCTTCCACAGCGGTGGATTTTGGGTGGAGATGCTACAGAGATCTGATCCTGCCTTGATCTGTAAAACGTTGCATTTTCTTTTAATGAATTCGATGCAGACTCTCTCTCTCTCTCTCTCTCTCTCTCTCTCTCTCTCTAATTAGAAATTATTTTAATGTTTGTTAAAAAAACATATGTTAGAAGATGATTTACAATGTATTTTTATTTATGTATATGTCTGCGTGTGTATGTGTGCGTGAGTGCTATTTTATTAGGTTAATGACTTCTTCTCTTTCACCTTGAATGTAATAGTTAAATCTTACACTCTTTTGATATGTTTTTCCTAATTTAATTTGTATTTTTTTTACTAAATCAAGTGTGTGGGAAGAATGAAAGATGGAGTGATGAAGGGCAGAATGTAAGACGGGCCTACGTGCCCAATTCTTTACCCTTGAAAAATAAAGATTATTCATTCATTCATTCATTCATTCTCTTTCTCTCTCTGTCTCTCTCTTTACTCTCTCACTTGAACATTCACATGATGATTTCAACACATAACACATACTCTCTCTTTCTTTCTCTCTCTCTCTATCTCTATTTCTCTCTCTTTCTCTCTCTGTCTCTCTCCTATCTATCTATCTCTTTCTCTCTCTCTCTCTCTCTACTACATGCCTCCATGAATGATAAAACTTAAAAGTTATCTTAAGCTGCTCTCGCAGACACCGAATACAATTAATTGTTTTCTGAATAGTCCCGAAAATTTTGTTTAGTAGATAGTCATTTATAATGTATGTAGTTACTTCTGTACTGAGTGAATGTTTAAGAGCGAAACGTAAATGTTATATTTTATTTTATGTCTCTCAGCTTCAATGTTAGTTATGTTTGTTACATGAACAGCATATTCGTAGAATGTCTGGAATAGAGTGAAAGATGTATGATAAAGGGCAGAGTGTCAGACGGGCCTGCGTGCCCAATTCTTAACCCTTTTGAAATAAAGATCAATCAATCAATCAATCAATCTCTCCTCTCTCTCTCTTCTCTCTCACCCCCCCCCCCCCCCCCCCCGCTATCCTTCTGTCAACTTCTGTCAATATCTAGTTAATCATTTTTTATTCTTTTTAATCGCGGTTCTTCTTTTTTTCTGATCCCTCTGTAGTTCTAATACTCTTTCTCTTCTCCTAATTTTTTTTTTAGGCTTACAAGTCAAATTTAGATATCAATGTCTTTAAATGTTGTACTGAGAGTTTAAGAAACAATCTTTCCTTCATTGACAGTGTAAATACAGCCACTACCATCACTATATTTGTGATGTTTGTGTGGAATATTTTCCTTACAGAAGATTTATTTATATGCATAAAACGTCAACAGACAGACAGACAGACAAGCAGGCAGGCAGGTAGAGAGGTAGGTAGGTAGACAGACAGACAAGCAGGCAGGCAGGTAGAGAGGTAGGTAGGTAGACAGACAGACAGACAGACAAGCAGGCAGGCAGGTAGATAGATAGATAGATAGATAGATAGATAGATAGATAGATAGATAGATAGATAGATAGATAGATAGATAGATAGATAGATAGATAGATAGATAGATAGATAGATAGATAGATAGATAGATAGATAGATAGATAGATAGATAGATAGATAGATAGATAGATAGATAGATAGATGTACTGGAAGTAAACTGGAAAGAAAACATTGTGTATGTTACACGCCCAGAGAAAAGTATCTAGAACATATCATTACAGACAGTGAATCATAGCATCAACACACCGTGAGATAGCCTGTTTATACACTATTATCTGAGGGAGAGACAAGGAGAGAGCACTTGCTATAAACAAGAGAACCATGGCAGGCAAAGGCAGTTCTTCCTTGACTGAACTTCACTTATGACACCCGGGATAATTCAGACAAAGCGGCCAGAACTGGAGGAGAGATCGTGAAAGATGAATTGCCAAGACCCTAGTTCATTCCCCCAAACAGCCGCAAATCAAAGAGACTGTTGTCAAGGTTCCTGTTAACTAGTGGAAAGTGATGGACATGCTCATCACGGTGGTGGAGCTTCTTCATAAGCCTTGGGGTTCACTCTAGGATGGTGGAAGAAGGCATGTACCCAACTCTCAGCAGGACTGAATTTCCGCGTCACGTGATACTCTCCATGACCTGTGGACATTCTGGAAGGTAGTGTGCCTGGTCATCCTTCATTCCCCGACTCCAGAGAGACCCGTGCACCCACTTCTACAGTTGGGTTACTGGGACACCACAGGCTGGGCTTTAATAACCACCCACATCATGGTCAGAAGCCAGCCCGCCGAGGTGTTCAGTCTTGTCATCTGAGCTTTGATTGACGATTGCTCTGTCAAGGATGGCTATTATTATCATCGTCATCATCATCACAGAGGGAGAAGCCGCCCACGCAAGAGATGGAGAGAGGAAATTACAGAAGCGTTAAATATCCCATTATACATAGCAAATCGCCCGGCCTTCCATTTGTCCTCTCAGCACTGAAAGATATATGAGGGATTAGACAAGGTAAGAAAAGACAACATAATCGTCATCATCATTCACACAAAGACTGAAAATAAACCTGTTTCTCGTCCATGCTATGCTGCCTTGATTATCGTTGCACTTTATTTGAAGGTTCGGCCCGGGACCAGGTAAAGTTCACGATGAATCAGGCGGAACAAAAAAATCTACCTCTGTGCGTCACGTGACAAAGGTGTGTCACATCCGCCATAACGAAGCAGATATTCTCTTCATTACAGAAGCTGACAACGATCCCGGGGAGGGGCAAGATACCAACATGCAACCTGGGAAATGTCCAACCATTCCTGTTTCCTACATATTTGTGTACGAGTTCCTTCCTGCAGGAAGACAAGCTCCTCCAACAGTCACCGCATCCTACTTCCATTTCCTTACAACATCGCACAGACAACATCGGCATTGACTCGTGTTGATATACAAGAAATAGATATGTTTACGCATACAGATTACACAAACATACACACATAAATCATACATCTACGTACACAGAAAAACATTGACAAAATAAACAAGGTACAGTAACATCCAGGTCTCGTACATCACTCGCGACAAGCAGACAGGCACGCCCTAAATTATGCCCAAGAACTTAATACTTATTCGGAGTGAGACCTTTACCGAGAACGGCGGTAATTAGTTCCGTGGCGCCAGAATACATCCTGCACGCGGCCTGATATCTGAGCTCGCACTATCTTGGTCTGACGAAATGCGAGAAAAAATCCATTTGGTAAATGTCGCAGAGAATGCCGGGAAGGTGCTGTTCGGTTCTCGCTGTTTTCCGTTGGGCACAAACTTCTATGACCATGATTCCCTCAGAGTTCTGTTCTAAAAATACTGAATACTCTCTATAAGGAAATATTATTAGATAAGTGACACCTTCTCAATTGTACGAAAAGTCCTTCAGTTAAACGAAAGCCAGATCTACGAGTTCGAAATCAGACATCGCCACGTCTCTCATTCTGTGCTTCCTTCCTCCTTCTCTCCTCCTCCCCCCCCCCCCCCCCCCCCCCGTCGACTTTCAGGGAAATAATATAAGAACCAAGTTGATCATCTCTTTTCCTGTCCAGAAAACCTGAGGCCTATCGCATCGACGTCATCGCCCATCTCATCTGTTCCATCTCCTTCTTTCAGACCCTACTAATCTAGGTCATTTAGCTCAGAGTAGAGAAGGTTCGGATCCGAAGCCGAGAAACAGAACCTCTTCGACTTATTAGTTTTACAGATAAGACAACAGACACACAGAAGAGGAGCTAAAGTAGTCTTAGCTTGGTGCCATATCTCGAATTAAGAGTACATTTATTGTAAAGCAGTGACCTGTACTGACGGAAATTATGTACCTGCACTAACAAGGAAAACATCTTTTGAAGATCATTTCATAAAGACGGCTTTCGTGTGTCAGTGTCAGGTGATCGAGCAGGGACATAATCTTCTTTCTAACAATTTTTATATTGAGGAGCACCTTCAGTATGTTGCCCTCACACAAGCAGTGAACAGTGTCAGGTTCCTGGACTGTATGAACTATCAAACTGTCAGTTACCTGGACTGTATGAACTATCATACTGTCAATTACCTGGACTATATGAACTATCAGACTGTCAGTTACCTGGACTGTATGAACTATCAGACTGTCAGGTAGCTGGACTGTATGAACTATCATACTGTCATTTACCTGGACTGTATGAACTATCATACTGTCAGTTACCTGGACTATACGAACTATCAGACTGTCATTTACCTGGACTGTATGAACTATCAGACTGTCAGGTAGCTGGACTGTATGAACTATCAGATTGTCATTTACCTGGACTGTATGAACTATCAGACTGTCAGATACCTGGACTGTATGAACTATCAGACTGTCAGCTACCTGGACTATATGAGGTGTCATGTAACGTCTTTCTCAAGCTGATAAAACGTTTTCATGTGCCGAAGGTCTTGGAAGTATGGACCTACTACCGCATCCCCAGTATCCCATAATGATACGGACACCGGGACTGTAGTTTGTACCTTTACCCCAGCCTGACTGCAGCAGTCAAAGCTGATATAACGTGTCATACAGTTTGATAGTAACACTTCTGAGGTTAAAGTCAGGGTTAATCAGCCCCGTGTCCTTGACCGTAGTCTCTTCAGAGTCGGCCACCTTGTTGTTCTCTTACACCGCGAGCATAAAGATGCGGGCCGGCGCTCTGTTCATCTGCACCACTCTCGACTGTCTCGTTGTTTTATTTAGAATCACTCAAAAGTTCAAACATACAACAAATCATAGGTCCGGTCAGGGTATAACACAAATACAACAGATAATCAAAGCTGAACGCAAATACATCGACAAATAGAACAGATCAGAGATATAATCAGGATATAACACAAATAGAACAGAACAGAGACATAATCAGGGTACAACACAAATAGAACAGAACAGAGATATAATCAGGATATAACACAAATAGAAGAGATCAGAGCTATAATCAGGGTACAACACAAATAGAACAGATCAGAGATATAATCAGGATATAACACAAATAGAACAGAACAGTGACATAATCAGGGTACAACACAAATAGAACAGAACAGAGATATAATCAGGATATAACACAAATAGAAGAGATCAGAGCTATAATCAGGGTACAACACAAATAGAGCAGAACAGAGATATAATCAGGATATAACACGAATAGAAGAGATCAGAGCTATAATCAGGGTACAACACAAATAGAACAGAACAGAGATATAATCAGGATATAACACGAATAGAATAGATCAGAGATATAATCAGGGTATAAAACAGATACAATAGATCACAGCTATCATCAGATTTGAAAAAAAAAAAAAACAGCAGGAACTGTTATTAGCGTCAGACTGCCGATGCAGCCCTTGTCGATCACAAGGAGGCTGATAGATGATTATTGATTAACATATTTACTCTATAATAAAAGGACAAGAATGGAAAGGGAAAAAACCATAAGGCAGAAACAAACCAAGCAATAGAAATATGCTGAAGTCAGTGTGCAAGTTCACCTGTCTTGGTTCTACAATTACAGCCAGCTTTTTGTAGATCATAAAGCCGGCAAGCGACTAGGAGAGAAAGTTATCACATGTGACAAATTAAGAATGACAACGGAAATCTATGGACGATTAGACAGACCTATGACTGAGTGGAGTGATCGCCTACGACAACCTGAACAGAACGGCATTGTCAGAAGTGGGGAACATTCTTCTTGTCAATTAGAAAACAGTTATGTTTCCTCGTTCCTAATCTATGATATCGGGAGAACTTCTCATTTATCTGAAATCCCTTTTACCTCACGGAGTATTAGAAAAACTTCAGGGAATTCCAGTCGTAATTGTCCGTCCTTGTCCAGTACCGAGAACTGGCTCTTTAGTAATAGGTTAATTAGCAAGGGCGTTTGGGCAGATCTCTTGTGTGTGCCGAATTGGTGATTGTGCTCGTTAACTTCGATTAGAGCCCAAACGCCGAGACAGTGAACGATAGCAGTAATTGGCGTTTGTTAGCGCAGGAAAGGGCGTGTCCAGGTCTCTGGAAAACATGGCCGGCGTGGGAATAAAACAAGGGTAGATCCAGAGGATTTGATAGAAGCTTGCGCAATTTCTGAATCAGGGTAATTACCTGCAGGTGATAATCAGCTCTGGAGCAATGCACTTCCCCTTTCGTTACTGTGCACGAAGGCAATTGTTGTACTAGGGTACTGTCAGAGAATGACATGGTGAAAAATGTGACGTTGTCAGAGAATGACATGGTGAAAAATGTGACGTTGTCAGAGAATGACATGGTGAAAAATGTGACGTTGTCAGAGAATGACATGGTGAAAAATGTGACGTTGTCAGAGAATGACATGGTGAGAAATGTGACGTTGTCAGAGAGGCAGGTAACTGGGCCTTATCTGGCAGATAGACTTTTTTTGTAACAGATACAAATTTAAGAGAAAAATTCATTCTTTAGCCTTGTAATGATAAAGATTTTAGAGAAAAATCCATGCTTTAGTCTTGTAACAATCTTAACAGTAATTAGTCTCTTCTATTAATGTTAAAAATCTGGTGGGCCTGGCTGGTGAGAGCGGGTTCTGCTTCTTCTTCTTCTTCTTTTCATTTCAGCTTAGAAGATGACAAATCTTCACCAGAAACCTATTACATTACAACACAGCATGTGTGTGACATTACATTACAACATCTGCATGACATTACATCCGAACATTTGTAGAAACTGTACGTGACATTACAATAAAGATTCCTCATAATCTCAACATGATATCACATAACAAAATCTGCAAGTCTCTGTATGAGACTATATTGCACAATATCCACACATTCTCTGTAGGAGACTGTATAACGCAATATCCACATATTCTCTGTGTGAGACTTACATCTTACATCCCGTGCTGCTAAACGTCACATAGGGCTCTCGCATTGGCAAAGTTTTCCTCCTTTTCGGCGAGCTTTTCAACCTCATCAAGGGATGTTATTCCCACTAAACTGGCCTCTCTTAACAATGTCCTCTTTAGAGTTTCACGTGGTCATCCTTTTTTTTTCTTCGGCCTGTTGTGTTCCACTTGATAGCTTGTGTGGGGATTCTCGGATTGTTTCTTTTCATCACTTGACAGACATATGTCCATCTGCTTTTTCTGATCATCCGCGAGACAGGTTGTTGTTTGCTCATCTGTCTTATCTCCGCGTTGTTCTTGAATTCGTTCCACTTTATACCGAGTATTTTCCTTGGGCATTTGTTTCAACTGATTGTATTGCGAGTTTCCGTAACAATTGTATGAGACTATATAACCAAATATCCACACATTTTCTGTATGAGACTACATAACCAAATATCCAAACATTTTCTGTATGAGACTACATAACCAAATATCCAAACATTTTCTGTATGAGACTACATAACACAATATCCACACATTCTCTGTGTGAGACTATATAACACAATATCCACACATTCTCTGTGTGAGACTATATAACACAATATCCACACATTCTCTGTGTGAGACAATATAACACAATATCCACACATTCTCTGCAGTATATGCTGATAATTTGTTTCCTGTGTGTAGTTCTAAAGTGCGAGAGACTGGCAGAACGTGTAGAGAGCCTCATAGTTTCCCGGAGATGTCTGAGTTCCTTTCACTGCGAGTTCAGCCCAGCTGAATTTTGTACCTTAGGCTCATACTTGACACAGAAGCTAGGCACAGACATAGAAGCCCTTTGTGCCGGCAGCAAGTAGGCATTGGCACAGCAGTCTTATGTGCCAACAGCAACTAGGCACTGACACTACAGCATATCCTCAACAGACGCTAGCTACACAACCCACACAGGCTAGTGTCCTGGCCAGACTCCAGACTTCTGAAGAAGAAACACTACGGTGACGCTGATGACCACAGACATACTGTTATATTTATGAGAGAGGTTGGTGTCCACGTCTGGGCTAAAGACGACGAACACGAAAATGAGTACCTGACACTTGTGCTAGGAAACACACGTTGACAAATGTGAGACAGGATCCCTAAAATCAAGAAACTGAGTTGGCCTTCCTAAAATAAATGTCAGCGTTTTACACAAAATGTTTTCTTCGTCGCCTGCTCCACAGACTATCCTTTGTATGTTGTACAAGTATTTGCAGGCTAACCTTTGTATGTTGTACAAGTATTTGCAGGCTAACCTTTGTATGTTGTACAAGTATTTGCAGGCTAACCTTTGTATGTTGTACAAGTGTTTCTTCTCTTCAAAAAATTCTTCAATTTATGTCCAGTTGTGACTGTTAGAATACCATGCTTATCAGGCAGACAGGAGAGACTGAATGTAGAGAAAGAGAGAGAGAGAGATTGGAGGAGGAAGAGGAGAGAGAGACTGGTGATAGAGAATGGAGGTAGAGAGAGATTGGAGGGGGAGAGAGAGATGGGGGAGGTAGAGAGAGATTGAAGGTAGAGAGAAAGAGATTGGCGGTAGAAAGAGATTGGAGGTCGAGAGAGATTGGAAGTAGAGAGAAAGAGATTGGAGGTAGAGAGAAAGAGATTGGAGGTAGAAAGAGACTGAAGGTAGAGAGAGATTGGAGGTAGAGAAAAAGAGATTGGAGTTAGAGAGAAGGCGATAATGGAGATAGGGAGATAGAGAAAGATTAGAGGTAGAGAGTGAGGGGGGAGAGAGGGGAAGAATTGAGTGAGAGAGAGAGAGAGAGGGGGGGGGAGAGACAGGAGATTTATTTCGCAGATATAAAAGGTGAACATTCACATTTGATTGACATGGATCTAGTGAGTACATACGGTAACCAGGTCCCCAGAGTGAGCCAGTCAACATACAGCATGTTGCTCAATATATTGTACACACATATAGCATGTTGCTCAACATATTGTACACACATACAGTATGTTGCTCAACATATTGTACACACATACAGCATGTTGCTCAACATATTGTACACACATACTGAATGTTGTTCAACATATTGTACACACATACAGCATGTTGCTCAACATATTGTACACACATACAGCATGTTGCCCAACATATTGTACACACATACAGCATGTTGCTCAACATATTGTACACACATACAGCATGTTGCTCAACATATTGTACACACATACAGCATGTTGCCCAACATATTGTACACACATACAGCATGTTGCTCAACATATTGTACATCTTTTCCTTACTTGTTCTGCTTCTTTCTGACGCACTAGTAACCATGGTAACCATGCTTAATTTGATCACACAATATGGGAAGAAATGGGAAGAGCACAGAAAGTAAGAATCTTACCATGGTCAACTGTTTGCTTGAAGCCTTGAAGGGCCATGTTGCTGAAGTTGCTCCACGCATTGAAGTCCGCTCTCATGTACGGGGAGTAGGGATTCAGGGATGCGGGAGTTCGCTGGAGAGTGCTCCCAGCGTAAGCTGCAGCCGCAGCGGCAGCCGCAGCCGCGTCAGACGGGGTCATGATCTGGCCGCTCTGTGGGGAAGAGAACCCAAATCTTGACGAGGCCGCCTGGGACGTATATGTCATCCCGATATTGTCGGGCTGCCACATGGCAGAGCCAGTGGGCGTGCCAGTTAGAGAAGGCGGAGTCGGCTGTCCCGCCCCATTTCCCATTCCATAAGGTGACATATGGGCCCCGTGCATTGAAGGGCGGTTTGTTGGCACATACACGGGCGTGGACGGTGTGTGCATAAACGACGTTGGCAGATTATCGTGCGAGTAAGGCGATGAACTTGAGGAAGTGGGTGGTCCCATGCCGAGTCCTGTGGGCGGACCCGCTAGTGACGTGATTGACGGATGAGTACTGCCGTTTTGATACATGTCTGATATACTCTCCACACAACTGAGTAGGTGTTGATTCTTTAATGATTCAACTTGCAAGCACAGACGAGCCTAGAACTGTAGTTAGCTCTTTTATGTTTCTTACAATGTACCTCATATACACGCCCCCATCATGGTAAAGACGGTGCCAGTTATGCCACGGATTGTAGAGGGAACAGATTTCCTTATCTGGGATACACACCAAGTTTGATCAGTTGGAAACATAATGTCTCACTCCCCCCACATACAGGTAACACACCCGAAAACTATCACACCTTTTTTTTTTCCTATCCTTACTAGTAAAACAAACTTCCAAAAGAAAAGTTGTCTTCACGCTATGTAGAACTGTCAAAATATGTGTCTCTCCCAGATATGGGTGATGCGTTAGGCTGATTTAGGCGCAGATATGGATGATCTGTTAGGCTGATTCAGGCTCAGTTATGGTTGATCTGTTAGGCTGATTCAGGCTCAGTTATGGTTGATCCGTTAGGCTGATTCAGGCTCAGTTATGGTTGATCCGTTAGGCTGATTCAGGCTCAGTTATGGTTGATCCGTTAGGCTGATTAAGGCTCAGTTATGGTTGATCCGTTAGGCTGATTAAGGCTCAGTTATGGATGATACTTCAGCTTCCAAGATGATTTCTGTCTTCTGTGCTGTCTCTGGCTAGGCTTCACCTACCTCTTTAGCTGATTCTCGGAACAGCTAAGAATTCCGAAGAAGTTGATAAAAGAATCATCCACCGACTGTAGAAAGGAAACGCCTGGCTTGGCTTGGCAGATACTGAGGATGTTTCACCTCTTTACAAGGATGGCCAACAAACTGTTAGAGCTGATGTACAACGTGACGTCGATGTCCAACAATTATAGAAATTACCCAGCAACTGCAGATAGAGAACAAATTCAGTCAAATCACGTGTGTCAAGTTCAATAAAGTCTTGGCTGGATAAATAATGTAAAAAAAAAAAGGGTGGAAAAAATCAGCAATTTCAACAATGTGCAGAACTATCTCAGGAGAAGCGAAAGATTCTGTGAAAGGAAGACAGTGTATTTCGGTGTGGCTCGTATTTCAGGCAGATATTATACATTTCCAGAGGAAATTTTTCACAGCTCAAGAGAAAATAATTCAGTTTCATACCTAGCTTATCTGAAATAGTGGTTCTCAACTTGGAGTCCGCGAAGAATTATCACAAGGTACCGGGCGGAGTTGTCAAGTTGGAATTCAGCGCCCCTGTATCGAATAAAACAGTCAGTTCCTGGATGAAGATAAAAAGTGGGGGGTGGGGGCGTGCAATTCTTCTTCACCATGGTTCACACAACAGGGCGAAGAAACAAAAGGTCAACCACGTGAAACTAAAAAGAGGACATTGTTAAGAGAGGCCATTTTAGTGGGCATAACATCCCTTGATGAGGCTGAAAAGCTCGCTGAAAGTAGGAAAACTTGGCCAACTACCATGTGAGCCCTGTGTGGCGTTTAACGCCAGGGGAAGGATGTAGGATGTAAGATGTAAGATGTGAGATTTGAGATGTAAGATGTGAGATGTAAGATGTGAGATGTAATATGTAATATGTAAGAAGTAAGATGTGAGATGTAATATGTAAGATGTAAGATGAAAGATGTAAGATGTAAGATGACTTCACCATCGTGGTGACTAAGACTATCCCTGCCTGGTTAGCCAGGCTAGGCTAACTGGGGGTTCCAACGGAGGGGTGGAGGGGCAGGGTCTTGGTCAGCTGTGATTGGCCAGCCCTGACGCTAGCATGTCAGCTGTGAGTCGCTGGCTGTCAGATCGGACAGCACCTTCACGTCCCGTCCCCCCTCCGCCCCATATTGTCGCTAAACTTAGCGACACCTAAAAAAGATTTCTTGGGAGATGGAAGGGCGTTATGTGACAGGAAGTGCCATCAAGATCTGTCACGATTTCTCCATCTAGGAAACAAAATTGATCTACAAGTGACCTTCGCCGTGACAGATGCTATGTTTTGAGTTATAATTATCTCAAAAGTTTATCTTTTTTATCCTAGAAAATTTGGTCAGTTGTGAAAACAAACAGGATAACACATTGCTGCACTGAAAAAAAAATCTCAGAACAACAGAAGATCTCAGTGAAAACAGAACAACAGAAGATCTCAGAAAATCAGAACAACAGAAGATCTCAGTGAAAACAGAACAACGGAAGATCTCAGTGAAAATAGACCAACAGAAGATCTCAGTGAAAATAGACCAACAGAAGATCTCAGTGAAAATAGAACAACAGAAGATCTCAATGAAAACAGAACAACAGAAGATCTCAGTGAAAACAGAACAACAGAAGATCTCAGTGAAAATAGAACAACAGAAAATCTCAGTGAAAACAGAACAACAGAAGATCTCAGTGAAAACAGAACAACAGAAGATCTCAGTGAAAACAGAACAACAGAAGATCTCAGTGAAAATAGAACAACAGAAGATCTCAGTGAAAACAGAACAACGGAAGATCTCAGTGAAAATAGACGAACAGAAGATCTCAGTGAAAATAGACCAACAGAAGATCTCAGTGAAAATAGATCAACATAAGATCTCAGTGAAAATAGACCAACAGAAGATCTCAGTGAAAACAGAACAACAAATAACTAAGATAAATCACTTACACAGTCCACGAGAGCCAACAGCATCACATATACTGAAAACAGTTTGAGACATCATCATCATGTTGCCTCCAAACTGACGTGCACGAGAACAGCTCACTCACATACACACATCACGTTTATCTAACATTTACATCAACTTTTTCATCCAACACATTACCTTTTCTGGCTGATAACGGTCCAAACAATGTCAGATTTAAAAAATTTGATTGACAACCAACTATGATCACACCAGGGCACTTTCAGATCACGTGTGTGGTCATGTGATTTGGTCTTCAAAAAGAACCAGTGAGAAATGATGTTCTGTAGTCAGCAGAAAAGAACCGCGCACAAGATGATGATCTCTACCTGAAAAAAACAGAGGATACTTCACCTGGTCATTATATGTTGAAATATATCGGTCTCAAGAAGAAGAAGAAGAAGAAGAAGAAGAAGGAGAAGAAGGAGAAGAAAGAGAAGAAGGAAGGAAGGAAGCAAGCAAGGATAAGAAGAGAGCGGCACAGAGAAAGAGAGTAAGAAAGAGGGGGAAGCAGAGGTTAAGACCTGTTGAAGAGTATGTAAAATAAAACCTTACATATAATTACGCGTAGAAAGTGTTATCACAAGATATCATAACTTCAGGAAGTTATCAAACTATAACACAAGTAACACAAGCATCTCAGACACCTTGTCACTTTTAGGTCTAAAAATAGCCATGTCTAACATGTTGGTGGCTTTTAAAACTTATTGTGTAGTAAATTCACACATGTTACATTTAAGAAGGCGGTGAGTAGTTAGAAAGCTCTGTCTCCTAATCCCGTGGTATAGGGTTCAAATCCCGGCAGTGGAATATATATGTATATTTTTTGGCTGGTAATACTTACACCAAAAAGGTTCCACATGGACAAAAGTACTACAGAACTTTAAACAGGAAATTTACAGGAAGAGGAACGATACATATTGCTATTAGCAAACATAAAAATACGCTTAACCGCAAACTTTGAAACTGATACAAGGGGGGGGGGGGGCTGTGGCTAAAACTACGCCAGTTGAATGTTGAATGTACAAACGGGGAATTCTGTGAAGATTACGCGCCGAGATAAAACTCATCTGAGCGTATATAAAGCGTTTAGTAATATGTGGTAAGCGTAGAAGTCAAAGCGCGTGTTTGACAGTAACTGAAGCTGTGATACAAGTGAATAAAGCTGTTTATACAAACAAATAAAGCTGTTTTGACGCGTGACTACACACACACACACACAAAAGAATTCATTTGAAGAAAACAGACATCGGTCAAGACCATCAACTTCAAAATTTACCATCTGAGCAATCTGAGAGAGAAAAGACCATCAACTTCAAAATTTACCATCTGAGCAATCTGAGAGAGAAAAGACCATCAACTTCAAAATTTACCATCTGGACGCTCGGGAGAGGGAAACCCGTTTATGGGAAGCTCTAAGAAAGAAACCCGTTTATGGGAAGCTCTAAGAAAGAAACCCATTTATGGGAAGCTCTAAGAAAGAAACCCATTTATGGGAAGCTCTAAGAAAGAAACCCGTTTATGGGAAGCTCTAAGAAAGAAACCCATTTATGGGACGCTCTAAGAAAGAAACCCATTTATGGGAAGCTCTAAGAAAGAAACCCATTTATGGGAAGCTCTAAGAAAGAAACCCGTTTATGGGACGCTCTAAGAGAGAAACCCATTTATGGGACGCTCTGAGAGAGAAACCCACGTATGAAAGAAAGTCCAGCCATACTTGTGGGAGAACGTATATTCCCTGGTTTCTGGCCTCGAATTTTACGGGGATTGGTATTCCCAACCATGGCTCCGTGGAACAGAACAACTTCTTACTGTAAAACTAGAAATATATTTTACAACATACATTAATTACGTCGTGTAAAACGAGAAATACATTTTACATCATACAGTAGTTACTTGGTGTAAAACTAATTATTGTAAAATTTGTGTATAAAATTATAAATTCACTGTAGTTTATTTTTGTTTTTAAAAAAATGCCTGTCTGTTGACGGCAAAGTGTCCTGTACTCGTCCCGTATGACGTTTGTTTTACGGTCTTCTTGATTTCCAATGCTGACCTCCGAACGTATCTCCGTTGGAAAGCGAATATATACGTATATAATACAAGACGTTTTCCTGTTTTTATGATTGTCTAGATTATAGTTGTGACAAAATAAAATGCATCCTTATAAAAGGATGTAAACGAGAATGTAAAAACATTGTAATTCAAGGTAGTATATTTATTCATTATTTATTTATTTATTATTGGTTTGTGTGGAGATTGGCGGGTTTCACTTGCATCTCTGGAGACTGAACAGACATAATTTACTGGCCTAATCGGATTAGTAGCAAGCAATGTTCGTGTTGCAAGCTCCAGATTCCTGCGCCTGCTGTCTTTGCCCACTTTTATCCTTCTCCTAATTCTGAGACAACTTCACGCGAAAAAAAAGAATTCTCATTTAAGAGGAAAAAAAAAAAGATATAACATTGAATATCAACTGAAGTTATATTCACATGGAGTTTTAACAAGCACTTACCATACTGACAGATAATATCAGAATTCTGTACAGGTAGCCATTAGCCAGTTTTAAACCACAGATAACCATATCGGTTTCGCACGATAAAACTTAACCTATCACAACACTTGACGCTAATCAAATCTCACAGCGTGGAACACGAGCCTCAGTTTAAGAAATAGAAATAAGCCCAAATAAGAATTATTTTAATGGAGAATTTGAAACTTAACCATACAGATCGGCAGTATTCTTGTTAGGCAGTTTGGTATTGCAAACCAATAGGACGCGACCATGTTGTAACCACCAGCGAAAGGCAACGAGGCATGTTGGTGATATATCGCTTCTCTGTTTACTTTTCTCTATGCCAGGTGTTAGCTGCCGGACTGACGGTTGAGCTCAGATTGTGTGCTTTTGAGATTTAGTCTTGCCAGCTGCGATTACTGTGATTTTAGCTTTGTTTTTATCAGTTTTTGAGTTTGGTTTGGAATTAGCCGTTGGTGTGAGGATGTGAATATTCACAACCTTCGGTATGCTGCCCACACAGTGCTCTTAGATGAGAACCAACAAGTCCTGCAAAATCACTTGGATAAAGTCGCCAAAGAAAGTGAACAGAAAGGCCTTACTTTGAACATCAAAAAGACAGAGACTATGGTTATATCTAAGAAACAGAATCCACCAGCATGCAGTATTAAATTAAACGGAACTATTCTAAAGCAGGTGCAGAAATTCAAATAACTTCAGATGGGAAATGCAGAACAGAAATTGGGAACAGAATAGGCCAAGCAAAGACTGCATTTCAGAGAATGAGAAACATATTAACCAACACATCCTTATCAATGAATATTAGAAAACAAGTCCTAAAATGCTATATTGAAGCTATCTTGTTATATGGAAGTGAATCATGGACAATAGGCAGGTCTGCACAAAAATCATTGGAAGCAGCAGAAATGTGGTTTATTAGAAGAATGTTGCGAATCCCCTGGACAGCAAAAATAACTAATGAAGAATGTATGAGAAGAGCTGGAGAGACAAAAAACCTTGACAAAAAGATAAGAGAGAGACAATGTACTTTCATAGGACATGCAATGAGAAGAGGGGGCATTAAAAATATTATAACAACAGGAAAAAAATAGAAGGAAAAAGATAAAGAGGAAGACCAAGAGAAATGATACTGGACAGTCTGACGGGATGGTGTGTGAGGAGATCACCAACTGAACTGATGGCCTGCATGAAGGATCGTGTATTCTGGAGAAGCATAATAGCCAACGCCAGTCCGCACGGCACCTGATGATGATGATGATGATGATGATGAGGTGAGGTGAGAGGGAAAATTTAGCGTGAAACATTGACATTTTAGTGTCAGGTACGTGAGTTATATTTAAGTGCATGCGTACTTCTACAAACGATGAGTGCTGGACCTCTCTTCGAGATAGGGCCGGGTTTTACTGGAAAGAAATCAAATATTTACGAAAATAAAATACAAACAATCGTGTCTAATTTCTTTTTCATTGTGAACGAATATAAACAACTTATGAACAATACAAACAAATTATGAACAATACATACAACGTATGAGCAATATAAACAACTTATGAGCAATACAAACAAATTATGAACAAAACATACAACTTATGAGCATTACAAATAATTTATGAACAATATAAACAGCTTAAGAACGAATACAGATAGTTTATGAACGAATATGAACGGGTTGTTAAAGGTCTTGTGAAATGTTTCGTTTGGTCAGCGCGTGAGGAAGTGGATCCGCTCCTGAAAGGTGTTTGGGTTCGCCGCGAACCTTGTTAGCTGGATGCTTTAGAGAACAAACAAGAACAAGTGTACCTCACATCCCAAAACCGTTTTATGTTTGTGTTACAAAACCTCGCTGGATGCTTGTTTTATCACAATCTTACTTTTATCCCGTGTTACAAAATCTTACTTTTGACCTGTGTTACAAAATCTTACCTGTCGTCCGTGTTTAAGAAAAAAAAAAGGAACTTTTGGCCAATGTTATAAATTTTTACTTTTATCACGCATTAGGAAATCTTACTTTTGGCCAGTGTTACAAACATTGACGTAAAGACTATATGGATAAAGATCTTTACCAGGGCAATAAACATTTAGAAATTGAAGTTTTCGGTGGACAAAAGCCATTAGGAATCCAGTTAACATCAGAGCGTTGCGGTTTCTTCACTATGTCTGTCTGCTTGCCTGGCCATCAACCCACTGACCATAGCCTGCCTGGCCATCAACCCACTGACCATCGTCCCACTGACCATCAACCCACTGACCATCAACCCACTGACCATCATCCCACTGACCATCATCCCACTGACCATCAACCCACTGACCATCATCCCACTGACCATCATCCCACTGACCATCAACCCACTGACCATCAACCCACTGACCATCATCCCACTGATCATCAACCCTCTGACCATCAACCCACTGACCATCAACCCTCTGACCATAGTCTGCCTGGCCATCAACCCACTGACCATCATCCCACTGACCATCAACCCACTGACCATCAACCCTCTGACCATAATCTGCCTGGCCATCAACCCACTGACCATCATCCCACTGACCATCAACCCACTGACCATCATCCCACTGATCATCAACCCTCTGACCATCATCCCACTGACCATCATCCCACTGATCATCAACCCTCTGACCATCAACCCACTGACCATCATCCCACTGATCATCATCCCACTGACCATAGTCTGCGTGGCCCTCAACCCACTGACCATCAACCCTCTGACCATCAACCCTCTGACCATCAACCCACTGACTATAGTCTGCGTGGCCATCAACCCACTGACCATAGCCTGGACACTGAAGGTTTCAATGAGCAGGTTTGACTAGCGGACTGTTAACAAGACTGGTTAGTTATGTTGTCCAGGACACTATAACGGGCAATGGGTTAGGGTGATGTTACAGGTATGACTGAGTAAGATAGTGATGTTACATGTATGACTGAGTAAGATAGTGATGTTACATGTATGACTGAGTAAGATAGTGATGTTACATGTATGACTGAGTAAGACAGTGATGTTACATGTATGACTGAGTAAGATAGTGATGTTACATGTATGACTGAGTAAGATAGTGATGTTACATGTATGACTGAGTAAGACAGTGACAACCGAATACACCTGTCAGTCATTCACCTGATTGTTTCACCTTATCTATATACAACCTGTTTCCTATATTTCTTTTCATCACGTATCAGCTTGTACTAATAAATGATAATAGGAAGGTAGATGAGATAGTTGTCAGTGTTCTCAAATGTGATTTTTTAGTTAAGCTAGACACATACAACTAATATCAACACATACAACTAATATCAACACATACAGCTAATATCAACACATACAACTAATATCAACACATACAACTATCATCAGCACATACAACTAATATCAGCACATACAGGTAATATCAACACATACAGCTAACATCAACACATACAACTAATATCAACACATACATCTAATATCAACACATACAGCTAATATCAAAACATACAACTAATATCAACACATACAGCTAATATCAACATATACTTAATGCAAGTGCCCAATTACTTAATACAGGTCCTCACATACTTAATAAGGTCCTCACTTACTTAATATAGGTCCTCATTTACTTAATACAGGTCCTCACATACTTAATACATGTCCCCATATACTTAATACATGTCCTCACATGCTTAATACATGTCCCCATATACTTAATACAGGTCCCCACATGCTTAATACAGGTCCCCACATGCTTAATACGGGTTCCCACATACTTAATACATGTGCCCATATACTTAATACAGGTACTGACATACTTAATACAGGTCCCCATATACTTAATACAGGTCCCCACATACTTAATACAGGTCCTCACATACTTAATACAGGTCCCCACATACTTAATACAGGTCCCCACATAACTTATATTTTCCAGACTCTTAAGCAGTGTTTATTGTACCCGCTTTTATAAGTAGAAAAAAAGTTGTTACTGGCCCTAGTTAGCTAGGTCCCACCCAGGAACAGATATTCCGGCCTTGTTAACATTTTTTTTTACTGGTCCTAGTTGCTAGAAATGCCTAAGGAAAGTACTCGGTATAAAGCGGAACGAATTCAAGAACAACGCAGGGATAAGACAGATGAGCAAACAACAACCTGTCTCATGGGTGATCAGGAAAAGAAGATGGACATATGTCGGTCCCACGATGAGAAGAAACAGTCAGAGAATCCCAAAACCAGCTATCAAGTGGAAAACAACAGGCCGAAGAAAAAGAGGTCGACCACGTGAAACTCTAAAGAGGACATTGTTAAGAGAGGCCAGATTAGAAGACATAAAATCCCTCAATGAGGTTGAAAGGCTCGCTGAGAACAGGAAAACTTGGTTTAATTACCGTGTAAGCTCTATGTGACGTTTAACGGCATGAGGAGGATGTAAAATGTAAGATGTAAGATGTAAGTTAGCTAGGTCTCACCCAAGAACGGATACCCCGGCCTTACTGACATTTAAATAAAGAAGTAGTGCCTGACAACAAATAGTGCTCACAATTTAGAACAAATATATCCATACTACAAGAACTTAATATTGAAGAAGGCTGGCTAGTAAAGAGGATTAAAGAGAGAAAACTTAAATATTTTGGACACATTAAACGTCATGATAATCTAGAGAAGACCGTCTTGGAAGGGTACATAATGGGAAAAAGAAAGAGAGGAAGACCAAGGCGAAGATGGCTGCAAGACATCGTTGACGGTCTGCAAATGGACGCATCAGCAGCAGGGCATCTTGCTCACAACCGAGAGGCCTACAGGAGAGCTGTTAGGGAGGCAAAGTTCCGCAGGGGACATGCAAATGACTGACTGACTGAGTTGAATATGTCTAGTAGCACATTTTGTGAAGTAACACTCTTTGTCTAGTTCTACATTTTGTCTAGTAGTACACTTTGTGTTGAAATACTTTGTGTTAAAATTGCATTTTGTCTTGCAGTACATTTTATCTGGTTGCACATTTGGTCTAGCAGTACATTTTATCTGGTTGCACATTTTGTCTTGCAGTACATTTTATCTGGTTGCACATTTTGTCTAGCAGTACACTTTCTCTATTAATGCATTTTGTCTAGCAGTACACTTTCTCTATTAATGCATTTTGTCTAGCAGTACACTTTCTCTATTAATGCATGTGTCTAGCAGTACACTTTCTCTATTAGTGCATGTGTCTAGCAGTACACTTTCTCTATTAATGCATGTGTCTAGCAGTACACTTTCTCTATTAATGCATGTGTCTAGCAGTACACTTTGTCTGGTTGTACAGTCTGTCTAGTAGTAGATTTTATCTAGCTGTACACTTTGTCTGGTTGTACAGTCTGTCTAGTAGTGGATGTTATCTAGCTGTACACTTTGTCTGGTTGTACAGTCTGTCTAGTAGTGGATGTTATCTAGCTGTATACTTTGTCTGGTTGTACAGTCTGTCTAGTAGTGGATGTTATCTAGCTGTACACTTTGTCTGGTTGTACAGTCTGTCTAGTAGTAGATGTTATCTAGCTGTACACTTTGTCTGGTTGTACAGTCTGTCTAGTAGTGGATGTTATCTAGCTGTACACTTTGTCTGGCTGTACAGTCTGTCTAGTAGTGGATGTTATCTAGCTGTACACTTTGTCTGGTTATACAGTCTGTCTAGTAGTGGATGTTATCTAGCAGTACACTTTGTCTGGTTGTACAGTCTGTCTAGTAGTGGATGTTATCTAGCAGTACACTTTGTCTGGTTGTACAGTCTGTCTAGTAGTGGATGTTATCTAGCAGTACACTTTGTCTGATTGTACAGTCTGTCTAGTAGTGGATGTTATCCAGCAGTACAGGTATCCTGGTATCAGGGTCAACATAAAAGTTACATTTTATATGTATTTTCTACTATACAGGTGTAAAGGTGTACTAAAGGTGTACTAAAGGTGTATTGTTATGGTTTCTACAGTTCTGGGTTCTCACGTAATGTAAAAGTGCAGGAACATTCAGCTCTAGCAGTCCCAATCATGATCAGTTTAATGTAGGGACCGAAGCATGTTTCCATGTTGTGTTGGCAGTAACTCGGGAAGTGATGTCAACTCTGGAACCTCGGAGATATAAAAAAAATAGTCATAGGTATCTTTAGATTTATTATTTTTTTAATGCGTTAAACCCAAAATATTTTGTTTCAATGACCTTGAACAATGACCTTGATTGCCGCACGCAATCTCAAAAATTGACAGGAAGCAATCATCTGCAAGTTACCACACACAAAAAAAGAAGATGAAGTCTTCGTGAGAAAGTCAAGACCTTCGAACATTCACAGTAAAGAGTTGCCCAAATCCGCTGTGTGTATATTTGCGAAGCTTTTAAGCTGGCAAAACTTGGAACAGAAAAAGAGACCAGGAAAAAATAAAACAAACAAGCAGAAAGATAGGGAAGCAGGTGAAGGTGAGCTCCTGTTTGAGTGAGTTGCGTAACGTGCCAGGGAAGTCTAGATTATCTACTTTGTCTCACGTCACAAGCGGCGATAAGTGGAGGTCATCAAAAGGGGGTACCCAGGTCCGTCATTGGCCGTGCAAACAGATCAAAGTCTTCGGTAGTTAGGGACCTTGACCATTATCTTAAACCAAAGTAGAGTATCCTGGGCTTTATAGATAAAAACTCTGAAAGCTTAGCAGAGCAACTGGACGCTCAAGGTTGACGCTGTGCTCAAAGATGTCCTATTATAACGATTAAAGGTTGAAACTTTGGACCGCTGACTGCGGGAAACTTTGACACGGCTGTTTGGGCGCAAACATCAGCTGGAGAAACTACAGAATGTACTTCAGACAGGTCATGTCGTGAACTTTGACTTCCGCTTCTTGTGGCATTTTGAGGCAGGATGTAATCAACAACGCTGCCCCCAGAAATGAATATTTAAGCATGGCCGTACAGATCTAAGTATGGCCGTAATATCTAACCATGGCCGTACAGATCTAAGCATGGCCGTAATATCTAACCATGGCCGTACAGATCTAAGCATGGCCTTACATATCTACGCATGGCCGTACAGATCTAAGCATGGCCGTACAGATCTAAACATGGCCGTACAGATCTAAGCATGGCCGTACAGATCTAAGTATGACCGTAATATCTAAACATGGCCGTAATATCTAAGCATGACAGCCGAGATAATTTCAAGTTCACCATTGTCAGATGCTAACAAACCTACGATAAAGTGATCAATCGTATTATATTATACAGAACAGTCCTGTATTTTCAGGAATCGTACTACGCTGGTCGAGACGTCTAAACATTTTTATTTTAAAACATGTGTCCCATATTGTCTCGTATTCTCCTCTTTGATGGCCGCATATTCAGAAATAAAAGGGAACTTCGGTATTGTGTAGATAGACGGAGAAGGATATTTAGTTTTATCTTTCCATAACCCAGGTTGACTGAGTGTCCCGTATTTATGTTACCCTTCCATAACCCAGGTTGACTGAGTGTCCCGTATTTGTGTTACCCTTCCATAACCGGGCTTGACTTAGTGTTCCGTATTTGTGTTATCCTTCCTTAACCCGGCTTGACTTAGTGTCCCGTATTTGAACTTTGAAAAGATGGTCAGATTATATATGACAGAGATTCTAAATAGCAGTGGATTATAGGTCTTAAACTGTGCATTAAATACTGCTCTAAAATCTGGTTTTAAATGTAAAATTACAAATATTTTGACCCACAGTACACAAAAGGACTTAGTCCTTACTAGTTTTTTTTTTCTGTACATCAGTTTAGCAGTATAATAGTTGCAACCCCCCCCCCCCCCCCCAACAGTTGGCAACCCTGTGCTATATCTGAACTTGATTAACATAGTTTTCCAGCGATCAAGACTTGTCAGTCTCGACTCTAGGTCTTTTCTTAAGTTCCACAGAGAACATGACCAGCTGTAGGAAAACCGGATCTCAGCTCTGAGCGAAGGTTTCCAAAGACACAACTTTGCTACGGCTGTCAGCGAGAAGGAAGAATCAAGCTAAGATTAAAGAATGGGAGATGGGAAAAGCAGACACAAGAGGAAGACAGACAAAATGTGGGCGATCTTCAGGAATCAAAGAACAGATTACAAATAGATTTTTTTAAAAATATCAGTGCCAGAGTTTTAATATTTCATTATGAGAACATTCAGTAGGGTTTAATTTCTTCTTGCAAGTTAATTTGTCGAATCTTGCTTGTAGCTGTTGCAGGGTTAAGCTTATAAACTTGACTATAACTGCTGCAGAATTAAGTTTATAACCTGACTATAACTGTTGTAGAATTAAGTTTATAGTTTTGACTATAACTGTTGTAGGATTAAGTTTATAATTTTGACTATAACTGTTGTAGGATTAAGTTTATAATTTTGACTATAACTGTTGTAGAATTAAGTTTATAGTTTTGACTATAACTGTTGTAGAATTAAGTTTATAGTTTTGACTATAACTGTTGTAGAATTAAGTTTATAATTTTGACTATAATTGTTGTAGAATTAAGTTTATAATATTGACTACAACTGTTGCAGAGTTAGGTTTAGAATGTTGATTATAAATATTTTGATTCAAGTCTGGAATGTAGACTATAATTTTTTGCACAAGTAGCGCTGGAATGGAAGTTAAAATTATCACATACTTAGACTTGCTTATCTCTCACAAAACTCGGAACATTAGTTCCACGTGGAGCTTGCTATGAATATTCTAATGTTCGTGAAATTGAGAGTTCATGTGGCGGAACTACAAGATGAAGAAATGATAACATACAAACTGTGCTACATGTATGCGCACGCAAAAAAACAAACAAACTGAAAGCCAACTTTCTTCTGAAATATTTTGCACCAGTAGAACAGAACTTTTCTATTGAAAAAGATGAACATTTCCGATCTCAAACGACTTTAATGTTCGTCCAGGTACTGATAAGTGTTAGTAATGTTTGCTATACAAAATCCGCCAGTCAGTGCCGGGTAATTATCTGGCAACAAGAAAGCGATACGTTTAACGAAATACTGCATAGAGTGCAGTTTGGCCGTTAATTTGGCCATTGTCAGCCAAATTAACACACTGTGTTTCCAATCCAGTCTGGCAAGTGCCGTGAAATTTGGTGACCTACATGTCAGCCATGACAGCTGTAGAAGTCGGTAGTTCAGGACTGGGGTTTAGTGTTTTCTGTAGCAATTAATCTTTATATCATTGTTGAAAATGTTGAAATTATTGCCTTCCTTGTGTATGTTACAGGAATGTTGATAGAAAACAATCGAACAGCACAGTATTTTGACGCTGTGTAAAATAAAAAGAAGATGGAAAACTCAAAAACAACATTTTTAACAAATCGCAACAAAAAAACCCCCCAAAAATTAGCAGACAAACACTCAAAAGAAAAAAAAACCAAGCGACCCCCCCCCCCCCCAAAAAAAAAAAGTGAGAAGATGGAATGTAATTAGAACTGATAGGAAAACAAAATGTGTCTCTTATTATTATATCTTATAAGACAATCCCACTGCTTTAAATTCCATAGAAAGAAAGGCAGAAGAAAGAAAGAATAATGATGGTGACAAAATATATTTATTTTTAAAAATGGACGAAAAGTGAATAAACGTGTTTTGTTGAAATAAGAGAAGTGACGACTGTGGTAAAACTGGCTCTAGTGATGAAGTAGATGTAGATGAAAGTGGGCGGTTCAGTTTTACGAAAAGATTTCTTTCTTTCTTTCTTTCTTTCTGTAAAACTAAACCAGACTCCTCTACCCACTTTATAATAATAAGTTTTTTTTTTGTCAGATATAACTGTCCGGTTTTATTCAGGGAATAATTTTAGAAAAATTGTGCAACTTCCACTTCCAATTTTACGTTGTCAGCATCGACAAGAGATTGAGCCATCTCTAGCAAACAAGACTTTCTTATGCTTGTATTTCTATACCTATCAAACAAGACTTTCTTCTGTCTGTGTTTCTGTCTCTAGCAAACAAGACTTTCTTCTGTCTGTGTTTCTATCTCTAGCAAACAAGACTTTCTTCTGTCTGTGTTTCTGTCTCTAGCAAACAAGACTTTCTTCTGTCTGTGTTTCTATCTCTAGCAAACAAGACTTTCTTCTGTCTGTGTTTCTATCTCTAGCAAACAAGACTTTCTTCTGTCTGTGTTTCTATCTCTAGAAACAATAGAGATGTGCTTTCATGGAAGATTGTTAAGAGTACCATGAACAGCTAAGATAACAAACAGGAAATGTAAAAGTACAAGGGACAGCTAAGATAACAAACATGGAATGTTAAGAGTACCAATGAGAGCTAAGATAACAAACAGGGAATGTTAAGAGTACCAATGAGAGCTAAGATAACAAACAGGGAATGTTAAGAGTACCAATGAGAGCTAAGATAACAAACAGGGAATGTTAAGAGTACCAATGAGAGCTAAGATAACAAACAGGGAATGTTAAGAGTACCAATGAGAGCTAAGATAACAAACATGGAATGTTAAGAGTACCAATGAGAGCTAAGATAACAAACAGGGAATGTTAAGAGTACCAATGAGAGCTAAGATAACAAACAGGGAATGTTAAGAGTACCAATGAGAGCTAAGATAACAAACAGGGAATGTTAAGAGTACCAATGAGAGCTAAGATAACAAACAGGGAATGTTAAGAGTACGAGGGACAGCTAAGATAACAAACATGGAATGTTAAGAGTACCAATGAGAGCTAAGATAACAAACAGGGAATGTTAAGAGTACCAATGAGAGCTAAGATAACAAACATGGAATGTTAAGAGTACCAATGAGAGCTAAGATAACAAACAGGGAAAATCTAACAAAAGCAAACGTAGAAAGGAACCGAATTAAATCCATAACAAGAAGCAACTGTCATTACTCAATGGCCATATGAGAAGGGGAGCGCTTGAAAACATCACATAAGAATAAGAAAAATATAATGGGAAGAGAGGCAGGCGAAGAACAAGGGAACAAACAGTCATGGAGGGTCTAACACGATGACATAACAAAAAGGTTACTACATCGGCTGATGGAGAACATCAAAGATCGAAATCAGTGGATTGAACTCTGCATGGCCTTAGACGTCTGCCGGCACGGCACTAGATGATGATGATGATGATGCTGATGCACTCTAACATATCAACACGTGATCATTTTCGTAAGAAACAGCAATATAACAAGAACAGAACATAAACACATCTCTTCTCCTGCTATCTTGACTACGTCGGTCGCCAAGTTTACCAACAAGTTTACCGTGTGTGAATATTTCGTCAAAATTACTGAGCCTTAAAAAAAATTGGATCTGCTGTGATAGCTGATTAAAAAGGATACGGAACAAACTCTTCATTGCAGATAACCGTGTATTAACAGGCTGTGCTGCGTGTGTTATCGAACAGCAGGGATACGTACTCGTCTGTTATCAGTTTCTAGGATAACAGTAACACTTAGAAGAGGTAGCAGAAAACTTCAGAGTTGGCACAGAGCACGGGACACACACCCGCACCGTCTCACACTGTGTTCATCTGCAGAAACTAAACGTTTAAAACGCACCAACAGAAACATGAAAAGAATAGCAATCAAACTAACAACGTCTGGGACTCTCGCAACTGTCCCGTTATTTTCAGGGACACTTTTGGCTCAGCAAAATTGGTGACGGATGAAAAGATATTTTCCCAGATGTGTTGACGGCGACGAAAGATAAGACATTAATAGAAAACTAAGGAAAATCAGTAATTATGTAGAAAACTATGAAAGTTCAGTCATTATGTGGAAAACTATGAAAGATCAGTCATTATGGAGAAAACTATGAAAGATCAGTCATTATGTAGAAAACTATGAAAGATCAGTCATTATGTAGAAAACTATGAAAGATCAGTCATTATGTAGAAAACTATGGAAAACTTTTGAAAAAAAATTCATGAAAACGTGAACGTAATTTTGATGGTCATATTCCGAGACCACATGTTCAAACAAATACCTCTTCATAGGCTCCGCTACCTGGACAATCAGAAACAAATAATATCTGATTTAATAAACGAGTGAAAGTTCACAAACATGGAATGTTAAGAGTACCAATGAGAGCTAAGATAACAAACAGGGAATGTTAAGAGTACCAATGAGAGCTAAGATAACAAACATGGAATGTTAAGAGTACCAATGAGAGCTAAGATAACAAACAGGGAAAATCTAACAAAAGCAAACGTAGAAAGGAACCGAATTAAATCCATAACAAGAAGCAACTGTCATTACTCAATGGCCATATGAGAAGGGGAGCGCTTGAAAACATCACATAAGAATAAGAAAAATATAATGGGAAGAGAGGCAGGCGAAGAACAAGGGAACAAACAGTCATGGAGGGTCTAACACGATGACATAACAAAAAGGTTACTACATCGGCTGATGGAGAACATCAAAGATCGAAATCAGTGGATTGAACTCTGCATGGCCTTAGACGTCTGCCGGCACGGCACTAGATGATGATGATGATGATGCTGATGCACTCTAACATATCAACACGTGATCATTTTCGTAAGAAACAGCAATATAACAAGAACAGAACATAAACACATCTCTTCTCCTGCTATCTTGACTACGTCGGTCGCCAAGTTTACCAACAAGTTTACCGTGTGTGAATATTTCGTCAAAATTACTGAGCCTTAAAAAAAATTGGATCTGCTGTGATAGCTGATTAAAAAGGATACGGAACAAACTCTTCATTGCAGATAACCGTGTATTAACAGGCTGTGCTGCGTGTGTTATCGAACAGCAGGGATACGTACTCGTCTGTTATCAGTTTCTAGGATAACAGTAACACTTAGAAGAGGTAGCAGAAAACTTCAGAGTTGGCACAGAGCACGGGACACACACCCGCACCGTCTCACACTGTGTTCATCTGCAGAAACTAAACGTTTAAAACGCACCAACAGAAACATGAAAAGAATAGCAATCAAACTAACAACGTCTGGGACTCTCGCAACTGTCCCGTTATTTTCAGGGACACTTTTGGCTCAGCAAAATTGGTGACGGATGAAAAGATATTTTCCCAGATGTGTTGACGGCGACGAAAGATAAGACATTAATAGAAAACTAAGGAAAATCAGTAATTATGTAGAAAACTATGAAAGTTCAGTCATTATGTGGAAAACTATGAAAGATCAGTCATTATGGAGAAAACTATGAAAGATCAGTCATTATGTAGAAAACTATGAAAGATCAGTCATTATGTAGAAAACTATGAAAGATCAGTCATTATGTAGAAAACTATGGAAAACTTTTGAAAAAAAATTCATGAAAACGTGAACGTAATTTTGATGGTCATATTCCGAGACCACATGTTCAAACAAATACCTCTTCATAGGCTCCGCTACCTGGACAATCAGAAACAAATAATATCTGATTTAATAAACGAGTGAAAGTTCACAAAGAAGTTGAGAAGATTGTCGATGTAAATCAAGGAGAATAGCATTTATAGAACTTACATGCGAAGTGACAGATAGAACATCCAGAGAGCATTTCCGAGAACTGACTCGTGTAGATTTCATAGAACATCCTGCGGTCTAACAAGACAGTCGGACATGCTCATTCGTGGAGCAAGTACATTCAACCAGATTACTACACACAACAGACTACTACACATAGTTACACACAACAGACTACTACACATAGTTATCATTGGGACAGTTGTCATCAGAGGGACACCATTATCAGTAGGACAGTTGTCATCAGAGAAACATCATTATCAGTGGGACAGTTGTCATAAGAGTGACACCATTATCAGTGGGACAGTTGTCATCAGAGTGACACCATTATCAGTGGGACAGCTGTCACCAGCGAGACAACTTGATGGTAATAATGGTCATAAGAAGATTACTATTATCGGTGGAGCGGGTGTCATAACTAAAACGGTACTCTGAAGTTACGCATTAGTAACTTTGAAAGTTTGTTTAAAATACTCCTCTGTCTGTCTGTCTGTCTGTCTGCCTGTTTGTCTGTCTCCTTTCTCTCCCTTCTCCCCTCCTCTGCCAAAGTTGCGATACGTGCAGCAACTAATAGGAAGAACATATACTGTCTTAGAAGGGTAATGGATTTACCCAAGAAAATCTAAGAAGACATACAGCTTTCTGAGATCAGCCACACAAACATACAACTTTCTGACACCAGTCACATAAACATACAACTTTCTGACATCAGTCACACAAACATACAACTTTCTGATATCAATCACATAAGCATACAACTTTCTGACATCAGTCACACAAACATACAACTTTCTGATACCTGTCACACAAACATACAACTTTCTGACATCAGTCACACAAACATACAACTTTCTGATACCAATCACACAAACATACAACTTTCTGACATCAGTCACATAAACATACAACTTTCTGACACCAGTCACACAAACATACAACTTTCTGACACCAGTCACACAAACATACAACTTTCTGACACCAGTCACACAAACATACAACTTTCTGACACCAGTCACACAAACATACAACTTTCTGACACCAGTCACACAAACATACAACTTTCTGACACCAATCACACAAACATACAACTTTCTGACATCAGTCACATAAACATACAACTTTCTGACACCAGTGACACAAACATACAACTTTTTGACACCAGTGACACAAACATACAACTTTCTGACATCAATCACACAAACTTACAACTTTCTGACACCAGTCACACAAACATACAACTTTCTGACACCAGTCACACAAACATACAACTTTCTGACACCAGTCACACAAACATACAACTTTCTGACACCAGTCACACAAACATACAACTTTCTGACATCAGTCACACAAACATACAATTCTCTGACATCAGCCACACAAACACTGTCAGAAATAAAAGAAGAAACTTACGCGGAATGAAAACAAAGAGGAATTGTTAAATCGCTTTTTACGTAAGTCTGTTTTCCAGTCTGTTTTCCAGTCTGTTTTCTAGTCTGTTTTCTAGCCTATATAACACGAAATATCCCAGTCTTGAAACACTAGATCAAGCCTTCATGAAAAACTGGAGAAATTGAATATCTCTTGATAGAATGAGTGAACACATCTCCCACACTAACTTGCGCTGAGGCCAAACGCTTTACGTTTACTGTGGGGGTGGGGAGGGTGTGGGGGATGCGGTGTTCAGTAAAGATTAAAGATCGTTTATTTGGATCAAAAGTGTTAAGTCTAACAGTGGTTGTGATAGGAGAGAAGTGTCAGCCTCTCTTCTGTCTGACCAGAGTTCAGGCACTCAGACTTTTGTGGCCCTGCTGTCCTCATAGAATAATGTGTTGTAGTTATTGTTGTAGTCATAGAATATTGTGTTGTAGTTATTGTTGTAGTCATATGATAACGTGTTGTAGTTATTGTTGTAGTCATAGGATAACGTGTTGTAGTTATTGTTGTAGTCATAGGATAATGTGTTGTAGTTATTGTTGTAGTCATAGAATATTGTGTTGTAGTTATTGTTGTAGTCATAGGATAACGTGTTGTAGTTATTGTTGTAGTCATAGGATAATGTGTTGTAGTTATTGTTGTAGTCATAGAATAATGTGTTGTAGTTATTGTTGTAGTCATAGGATAATGTGTTGTAGTTATTGTTGTAGTCATAGAATATTGTGTTGTAGTTATTGTTGTAGTCATAGAATAATGTGTTGTAGTTATTGTTGTAGTCATAGGATAATGTGTTGCAGTTATTGTTGTAGTCATAGAGTAATGTGTTGTAGTTATTGTTGTAGTCATAGGATAATGTGTTGTAGTTATTGTTGTAGTCATAGAATAATGTGTTGTAGTTATTGTTGTAGTCATAGAATAATGTGTTGTAGTTATTGTTGTAGTCATAGAATAATGTGTTGTAGTTATTGTTGTAGTCATAGAATAATGTGTTGTAGTTATTGTTATAGTCATAGAATAATGTGTTGTAGTTATTGTTGTAGTCATAGAATAATGTGTTGTAGTTATTGTTGTAGTCATAGAATAATGTGTTGTAGTTATTGTTGTAGTCATAGAATAATGTGTTGTAGTTATTGTTGTAGTCATAGAATAATGTGTTGTAGTTATTGTTGTAGTCATAGGATAATGTGTTGCAGTTATTGTTGTAGTCATAGAGTAATGTGTTGTAGTTATTGTTGTAGTCATAGGATAATGTGTTGTAGTTATTGTTGTAGTCATAGAATAATGTGTTGTAGTTATTGTTGTAGTCATAGAATAATGTGTTGTAGTTATTGTTGTAGTCATAGAATAATGTGTTGTAGTTATTGTTGTAGTCATAGAATAATGTGTTGTAGTTATTGTTATAGTCATAGAATAATGTGTTGTAGTTATTGTTGTAGTCATAGAATAATGTGTTGTAGTTATTGTTGTAGTCATAGAATAATGTGTTGTAGTTATTGTTGTAGTCATAGAATAATGTGTTGTAGTTATTGTTGTAGTCATAGAATAATGTGTTGTAGTTATTGTTGTAGTCATAGGTAATGTGTTGTAATTATTATTGTCATCATAGGTAATGTGTTGTTATTATTGTTATAGTCATAGATTATGTGTTGTAACTATTGTTGTAGTCATGGGTAATAAGTTGTAGCTGTTATTGTCGTCATAGATAATGTGATATAATTGTTGTCGTCATAGTTAAAGTAAAGGTAAAGGTAATCCTGTTTTCTTAGAGGCACATAGGGATGTGGTGTTAGTGCCCATATTTTCGTCATAGGTAATATGTCGTAATTGTTGTTGTCCTCATAGGTAATGTGTTACAATTGTTGTAGTCGTCAAAGGTAATGTGTTATAATTGTTATTGTAGACATAGGTAATGTGTTGTAATTGTTGTTGTAATCATAGATTATGTTTTGTAAATATTGTTGTAATCATAGATTATGTGCTGTAACTAGTGTTGTAATTATAGATTATGCGTTGCAATTTGTGTTGTAATCATAGACTATGTGTTGTAATTAGTGTTGTAATCATAGATTATGTTTTGTAAATATTTTTGTAATCATAGACTATGTGTTGTAATTAATGTTATAATCATATATTATGCTTTGTAAATATTGTTGTAATCATAGATTATGTGTTGTAATTACTACTGTAGTCATGGGTAATATACAATGTTCCTTCTAAAAAAAAACAAAGGGCGTGTGGAAAAATATCTTTTGCATGTGAGATAATAATGTGGGATAATAATGTGGGATAGTAATGTGGTATAATAATGTGTGGTAATAATGTGGGATAATAATGTGCAGTGATAATATGGGGTAATAACGTGGGGTAATAGTGTGGGGTAGTAATGTGGGGTATTATTGTGGGGGTAATAATGTGTTTTAATAGTGTGGGATAATAATGTGGGGTAATAATGTGTGATGGGACAATTTTGAACAGAAAGTTTCACATTTACAGCTGGCCTGGGTCTTTACCGAGCGACATGAAAATTGTATGAACCACGGGAAAAGGGGGGCGTCAGCGATCTCTGACAGCCTCAGCTTAGAGGGAACATTGATTGTTGCTGTTCTGACTACAGAGTGTTTGTTTCACTGCGCATGAACAACCTCCGTGCACGTGTAAGCTGGAAGTACCAGCAGATGGTTATGCGGGTTAAAGCATAACATAACCAGAGTGGCTATCCATACCTGCAGAATTTGTTGTGAGTCCTGCTTCCAATATTTGTTCTAACTCCTTGCTTCGTGGATTTGTTCTAAGTCAGTGTTTCCCCAGGCTTGTTCGGGCTGCCAACCCCTTTTCTCCCTGACCACATCCTCAACGCCCTGGCACCCCACCCCCTCCCTTTTGCACTGCTCATATAATGACCTATGAGACTAGGGTAAAGCATTAGAAACTTCAGCAAGCGAACCAATGTAAGGACATGGAGCAGTGCATTTGTAGCTCACCTAGCGCTTTACTTTCTCAGCTTTTAATGTGACGGACGAGTTTTTCATGTAGGGGCGCAAGTTTCTCAGTATCAGGTTGAGAAGTGCTAAGAAGGGAGGTATTACTGGCCCCACCCCCTGTCTGTTGCTTCGTTTTCCCCCCTCACCCCACTGCCCCTATACTGACCCTTTTTCTGCTACCGCCCACGGGCCTTTCCAGCGCCTCCCCCCGGGGGGAACCGCTATTGTTTAATTTTGGAAACACTGTTCTAAGTCCTTGCTTCCAATAACTGTTATAAGTCCTTGCTTCTAATAACTGTTATAAGTCCTTGCTTCCAATAACTGTTATAAGTCCTTGCTTCTAATAACTGTTCTAAGTCATTGCTGTAGTCATAGAATAATGTGTTGTAGTTATTGTTGTAGTCATAGAATAATGTGTTGTAGTTATTGTTGTAGTCATAGAATAATGTGTTGTAGTTATTGTTGTAGTCATAGAATAATGTGTTGTAGTTATTGTTGTAGTCATAGAATAATGTGTTGTAGTTATTGTTGTAGTCATAGAATAATGTGTTGTAGTTATTGTTGTAGTCATAGAATAATGTGTTGTAGTTATTGTTGTAGTCATAGAATAATGTGTTGTAGTTATTGTTGTAGTCATAGAATAATGTGTTGTAGTTATTGTTGTAGTCATAGAATAATGTGTTGTAGTTATTGTTGTAGTCATAGAATAATGTGTTGTAGTTATTGTTGTAGTCATAGAATAATGTGTTGTAGTTATTGTTGTAGTCATAGAATAATGTGTTGTAGTTATTGTTGTAGTCATAGAATAATGTGTTGTAGTTATTGTTGTAGTCATAGAATAATGTGTTGTAGTTATTGTTGTAGTCATAGAATAATGTGTTGTAGTTATTGTTGTAGTCATAGAATAATGTGTTGTAGTTATTGTTGTAGTCATAGAATAATGTGTTGTAGTTATTGTTGTAGTCATAGAATAATGTGTTGTAGTTATTGTTGTAGTCATAGAATAATGTGTTGTAGTTATTGTTGTAGTCATAGAATAATGTGTTGTAGTTATTGTTGTAGTCATAGAATAATGTGTTGTAGTTATTGTTGTAGTCATAGAATAATGTGTTGTAGTTATTGTTGTAGTCATAGAATAATGTGTTGTAGTTATTGTTGTAGTCATGGGTAATATACAATGTTCCTTCTAAAAAAAAACAAAGGGCGTGTGGAAAAATATCTTTTGCATGTGAGATAATAATGTGGGATAATAATGTGGGATAATAATGTGGGATAATAATGTGGGATAATAATGTGGGATAATAATGTGGGATAATAATGTGGGATAATAATGTGGGATAATAATGTGGGATAATAATGTGGGATAATAATGTGGGATAATAATGTGGGATAATAATGTGGGATAATAATGTGGGGTAATAATGTGTGATGGGACAATTTTGAACAGAAAGTTTCACATTTACAGCTGGCCTGGGTCTTTACCGAGCGACATGAAAATTGTATGAACCACGGGAAAAGGGGGGCGTCAGCGATCTCTGACAGCCTCAGCTTAGAGGGAACATTGATTGTTGCTGTTCTGACTACAGAGTGTTTGTTTCACTGCGCATGAACAACCTCCGTGCACGTGTAAGCTGGAAGTACCAGCAGATGGTTATGCGGGTTAAAGCATAACATAACCAGAGTGGCTATCCATACCTGCAGAATTTGTTGTGAGTCCTGCTTCCAATATTTGTTCTAACTCCTTGCTTCGTGGATTTGTTCTAAGTCAGTGTTTCCCCAGGCTTGTTCGGGCTGCCAACCCCTTTTCTCCCTGACCACATCCTCAACGCCCTGGCACCCCACCCCCTCCCTTTTGCACTGCTCATATAATGACCTATGAGACTAGGGTAAAGCATTAGAAACTTCAGCAAGCGAACCAATGTAAGGACATGGAGCAGTGCATTTGTAGCTCACCTAGCGCTTTACTTTCTCAGCTTTTAATGTGACGGACGAGTTTTTCATGTAGGGGCGCAAGTTTCTCAGTATCAGGTTGAGAAGTGCTAAGAAGGGAGGTATTACTGGCCCCACCCCCTGTCTGTTGCTTCGTTTTCCCCCTCACCCCACTGCCCCTATAATGACCCTTTTTCTGCTACAGCCCAGGGGCCTTTCCAGCGCCTCCCCCCGGGGGGAACCGCTATTGTTTAATTTTGGAAACACTGTTCTAAGTCCTTGCTTCCAATAACTGTTATAAGTCCTTGCTTCTAATAACTGTTATAAGTCCTTGCTTCCAATAACTGTTATAAGTCCTTGCTTCTAATAACTGTTCTAAGTCATTGCTTCTAATAACTGTTCTAAGTCCTTGCTTCCAATAACTGTTATAAGTCCTTGCTTCTAATAACTGTTATAAGTCCTTGCTTCTAATAACTGTTATAAGTCCTTGCTTCTAATAACTGTTATAAGTCCTTGCTTCTAATAACTGTTCTAAGTCATTGCTTCTAATAACTGTTATAAGTCCTTGCTTCTAATAACTGTTATAAGTCCTTGCTTCTAATAACTGTTCTAAGTCATTGCTTCTAATAACTGTTCTAAGTCCTTGCTTCCAATAACTGTTATAAGTCCTTGCTTCTAATAACTGTTATAAGTCCTTGCTTCTAATAACTGTTATAAGTCCTTGCTTCCAAAAACTGTTATAAGTCCTTGCTTCTAATAACTGTTATAAGTCCTTGCTTCTAATAACTGTTATAAGTCCTTGCTTCTAATAACTGTTATAAGTCCTTGCTTCCAATAACTGTTATAAGTCCTTGCTTCTAATAACTGTTATAAGTCCTTGCTTCTAATAACTGTTATAAGTCCTTGCTTCTAATAACTGTTCTAAGTCATTGCTTCTAATAACTGTTCTAAGTCCTTGCTTCCAATAACTGTTATAAGTCCTTGCTTCTAATAACTGTTATAAGTCCTTGCTTCTAATAACTGTTATAAGTCCTTGCTTCTAATAACTGTTATAAGTCCTTGCTTCTAATAACTGTTCTAAGTCATTGCTTCTAATAACTGTTATAAGTCCTTGCTTCTAATAACTGTTATAAGTCCTTGCTTCTAATAACTGTTCTAAGTCATTGCTTCTAATAACTGTTCTAAGTCCTTGCTTCCAATAACTGTTATAAGTCCTTGCTTCTAATAACTGTTATAAGTCCTTGCTTCTAATAACTGTTATAAGTCCTTGCTTCCAAAAACTGTATAAGTCCTTGCTTCCAATAACTGTTATAAGTCCTTGCTTCCAATAACTGTTATAAGTCCTTGTTTCCAATAACTCTTATAAGTCTTTACTTTCAATTTTGTTCTAATTCCTTGCTCCCAGGATTTGTTCTAATTTCTGATTCCCATGATTTGTTCTAAGTCTTTGTTTCTAGAATATGTTCTAATTCCTTGCTCTCAGGATATGTTCTAAGTCCTTGTTCTCAGGATTTGTTCTAAGGCCTTGCTTCCCGGAATTGTTCTAAGAGTTACGTGACAACAACTAGCTCTGATAACACATAGATCCCTGAAATTGTAGTTCATGCTTATCGTCACAACAGGCTGTTACATGCAGGATGGCTGTTACATGCAGGATCTTAGCATGGCTGAATCTGGCTGGTTGCTCCAAACCTGAAGCAGATTTCTGGTACAACCACGACACGGACAAAAGCTTTCCGGTACAGCCGCGACACGGACAAAAGCTTTCCGGTACATCCACCACACGGACAAAAGATTTCCGGTACATCCACCACACGGACAAAAGATTTCCGGTACATCCACCACACGGACAAAAGATTTCCGGTACATCCACCACACGGACAAAAGATTTCCGGTACAGCCACCACACGGACAAAAGCTTTCCGGTACAGCCACCACACGGACAAAAGCTTTCCGGTACAGCCACCACACGGACAAAAGCTTTCCGGTACAGCCACCACACGGACAAAAGATTTCCAGTACAGCCGCGACACAGATAAAAGATTTCTGTATAGATTACTTAACTGTGTAGCAACAAGGATACTAAAGATAGGAAATCATCACACTAAGTCTGCTCCTTGGATAGTCCTAGTGGCATACAACATACAGGCACAATATTCTGTACCGAGGAGAGGAACAGACAAAACTACACAAATAACTTTTAAGGGCATGTGTCTTTCCCATCGCAACATATGCCTGTGAGACCTGGACACTTAACAAAACAGCTGAGAAACATATAAATGCCTTTGAATGTCAATGCTACAGAAGAGTTCTTCAAATACCATGGGCACAAAAAAACAATATATCTATACTACAAGACTTAATATTGAAGAAGGCTGGCTAGTGAAGAGGATTAGGGGGAGAAACTTAAATATTTTGGACACAATAAACGTCATGATAGTCTAGAGAAGACCATCTTGGAAGGCTACATAATAGAAAAAGAAAGAGAGGAAGACCAAGACGAAGATGGCTGCAAGAATCGTTGATGATCTGCAAATGCATGCATCAGCAGCAGGCCATCTTGCTCACAACCGAGAGACCTACAGGAGAGCTGTTAGGGAGCAAAGTTCCGAAAGGGACACGCATATGACGACTGACTGACTGACTGACTTCTGTACTGTGGCTGATTAAGACAATGAACTGAGAGAAAAATCTTCGGGGCTGATCGTTCAGCAACAGTATCTGTCAACATCTACATCCTCCTACTTCTAATAACTGTTATAAGTCCTTGCTTCCAATAACTGTTCTAAGTCCTTGCTTGCAATAACTGTTCTAATTCTTTGCTTCTAATAACTGTTCTAAGTCTTTGCTTCTAATAACTGTTATAAGTCCTTGCTTCTAATAACTGTTATAAGTCCTTGCTTCTAATAACTGTTATAAGTCCTTGCTTCCAATAACTGTTATAAGTCCTTGCTTCCAATAACTGTTATAAGTCCTTGCTTCCAATAACTGTTATAAGTCCTTGCTTCCAATAACTGTTATAAGTCCTTGCTTCTAATAACTGTTATAAGTCCTTGCTTCTAATAACTGTTATAAGTCCTTGCTTCTAATAACTGTTATAAGTCCTTGCTTCCAATAACTGTTCTAAGTCCTTGCTTCCAATAACTGTTATAAGTCCTTGCTTCTAATAACTGTTCTAAGTCTTTGCTTCTAATAACTGTTATAAGTCCTTGCTTCTAATAACTGTTATAAGTCCTTGCTTCTAATAACTATTATAAGTCCTTGCTTCCAATAACTGTTATAAGTCCTTGCTTCCAATAACTGTTATAAGTCCTTGCTTCCAATAACTGTTATAAGTCCTTGCTTCCAATAACTGTTATAAGTCTTTACTTTCAATTTTGTTCTAATTCCTTGCTCCCAGGATTTGTTCTAATTCCTGGTCCCCATGATTTGTTCTAAGTCCTTGTTTCTAGAATGTGTTCTAATTCCTTGCTCTCAGGATATGTTCTAAGTCCTTGTTCTCAGGATTTGTTCTAAGGCCTTGCTTCCCGGAATTGTTCTAAGAGTTACGTGACAACAACTAGCTCTGATAACACATAGATCCCTGAAATTGTAGTTCATGCTTATCGTCACAACAGGCTGTTACATGCAGGATGGCTGTTACATGCAGGATCTTAGCATGGCTGAATCTGGCTGGTTGCTCCAAACCTGAAGCAGATTTCTGGTACAACCACGACACGGACAAAAGCTTTCCGGTACAGCCGCGACACGGACAAAAGCTTTCCGGTACAGCCACGACACGGACAAAAGTTTTCCGGTACATCCACCACACGGACAAAAGATTTCCGGTACATCCACCACACGGACAAAAGATTTCCGGTACATCCACCACACGGACAAAAGATTTCCGGTACAGCCACCACACGGACAAAAGCTTTCCGGTACAGCCACCACACGGACAAAAGCTTTCCGGTACAGCCACCACACGGACAAAAGCTTTCCGGTACAGCCACCACACGGATAAAAGATTTCCAGTACAGCCGCGACACAGATAAAAGATTTCTGTATAGATTACTTAACTGTGTAGCAACAAGGATACTAAAGATAGGAAATCATCACACTAAGTCTGCTCCTTGGATAGTCCACTAGTGGCATACAACATACAGGCACAATATTCTGTACCGAGGAGAGGAACAGACAAAACTACACAAATAAACTTTTTAAGGGCATGTGTCTTTCCCATCGCAACATATGCCTGTGAGACCTGGACACTTAACAAAACAGCTGAGAAACATATAAATGCCTTTGAATGTCAATGCTACAGAAGAGTTCTTCAAATACCATGGGCACAAAAAAAGAACAAATATATCTATACTACAAGAACTTAATATTGAAGAAGGCTGGCTAGTGAAGAGGATTAGGGGGAGAAAACTTAAATATTTTGGACACAATAAACGTCATGATAGTCTAGAGAAGACCATCTTGGAAGGCTACATAATAGGAAAAAGAAAGAGAGGAAGACCAAGACGAAGATGGCTGCAAGACATCGTTGATGATCTGCAAATGCATGCATCAGCAGCAGGCCATCTTGCTCACAACCGAGAGACCTACAGGAGAGCTGTTAGGGAGGCAAAGTTCCGAAAGGGACACGCATATGACTGACTGACTGACTGACTGACTTCTGTACTGTGGCTGATTAAGACAATGAACTGAGAGAAAAATCTTCGGGGCTGATCGTTCAGCAACAGTATCTGTCAACATCTAACATCCTCCTACTTCATAAAGGGGCGTATAAGACGTAAAGAGCTGTCACAGCACAAATTTACCATAATGTAAGCTGGGCCATGCATCATCACAACAAAGACTTGCCAAGTTCATGCATTGAAAGCTAGACAAGAATTCCCTAGTAATGAAATATATCATTATAATCGGACCGCCTTGTATCAGCTTTCAGTAGCGTAACGTATTAGAAAGGTTGTTTCTTTCTGTAGAAATGTAATACAGATGTTGTATAAAGTACACTATCGTAAATTCAGAAGGCCACAGAGAAGCCTGAAATTGTAGTTCATGCTTATCGTCACAACAGGCTGTTACATGCAGGATGGCTGTTACATGCAGGATCTTAGCATGGCTGAATCTGGCTGGTTGCTCCAAACCTGAAGCAGATTTCTGGTACAACCACGACACGGACAAAAGCTTTCCGGTACAGCCGCGACACGGACAAAAGCTTTCCGGTACATCCACCACACGGACAAAAGATTTCCGGTACATCCACCACACGGACAAAAGATTTCCGGTACATCCACCACACGGACAAAAGATTTCCGGTACATCCACCACACGGACAAAAGATTTCCGGTACAGCCACCACACGGACAAAAGCTTTCCGGTACAGCCACCACACGGACAAAAGCTTTCCGGTACAGCCACCACACGGACAAAAGCTTTCCGGTACAGCCACCACACGGACAAAAGATTTCCAGTACAGCCGCGACACAGATAAAAGATTTCTGTATAGATTACTTAACTGTGTAGCAACAAGGATACTAAAGATAGGAAATCATCACACTAAGTCTGCTCCTTGGATAGTCCACTAGTGGCATACAACATACAGGCACAATATTCTGTACCGAGGAGAGGAACAGACAAAACTACACAAATAAACTTTTTAAGGGCATGTGTCTTTCCCATCGCAACATATGCCTGTGAGACCTGGACACTTAACAAAACAGCTGAGAAACATATAAATGCCTTTGAATGTCAATGCTACAGAAGAGTTCTTCAAATACCATGGGCACAAAAAAAGAACAAATATATCTATACTACAAGAACTTAATATTGAAGAAGGCTGGCTAGTGAAGAGGATTAGGGGGAGAAAACTTAAATATTTTGGACACAATAAACGTCATGATAGTCTAGAGAAGACCATCTTGGAAGGCTACATAATAGGAAAAAGAAAGAGAGGAAGACCAAGACGAAGATGGCTGCAAGACATCGTTGATGATCTGCAAATGCATGCATCAGCAGCAGGCCATCTTGCTCACAACCGAGAGACCTACAGGAGAGCTGTTAGGGAGGCAAAGTTCCGAAAGGGACACGCATATGACTGACTGACTGACTGACTGACTTCTGTACTGTGGCTGATTAAGACAATGAACTGAGAGAAAAATCTTCGGGGCTGATCGTTCAGCAACAGTATCTGTCAACATCTAACATCCTCCTACTTCATAAAGGGGCGTATAAGACGTAAAGAGCTGTCACAGCACAAATTTACCATAATGTAAGCTGGGCCATGCATCATCACAACAAAGACTTGCCAAGTTCATGCATTGAAAGCTAGACAAGAATTCCCTAGTAATGAAATATATCATTATAATCGGACCGCCTTGTATCAGCTTTCAGTAGCGTAACGTATTAGAAAGGTTGTTTCTTTCTGTAGAAATGTAATACAGATGTTGTATAAAGTACACTATCGTAAATTCAGAAGGCCACAGAGAAGCCTGTATGTGGCATATGTTCCCAGAGGCGGCGATGAATGTGCGTGGACTGTCAGTCTGTGTATCAGTGCGCCTGATCTCCGCCTTCAACAGAGCCCGGCTAGAAGTTGTCCATCAGTAGCTGTATCTCTAAGCTAGCGCCAACGGTAACTTATCTCGGAGCAGAGAAATAAACAGGCGCTCTGGAGGAGCAGGCCCGTGTCTGTGTGAGGCTGTCTGAACCAGGGTAGGGGAGGTTTACAGCCTGCAAGGAGGGTAAAGAAGATGGTACAAAGAACTATGTGGGCGGGGAAGTAGGTGAAGAGTGAAACAACCACATAGCTCTCCAGCCAGGTAGAATCTGTCCACCAAGTGCACGCTGCCGTCATTTAAGCTACACTTTTCTCTATAGAAAGGGAGACTGTGAGAAACATATAATTAAGAGAAAATCAGAGAATAGTGAAAGATATAATAGAGAAAAGAAGAGACTAGAGAAATATATAACTGAGAGAAAATCAGAGAATAGTTAAAAATATAATTGAGAGAAACGCAGAGACTATAGAAAGATATAACTGAGAGAAAATCAGAGAATAATGAAAGATATAGATGAGAGAAAATCAGAGGATAGCGAAAGATATAGATGAGAGAAAATCAGAGACTAGAGAAAGATATAGCTTATCTTGTCTTACATCTTATATCCTTCCCGTGCCGTTAAACGTCACATAGGGCTCGCAAAGTAGTTCGTCAATTTTTCCTGTCTTCGGCGAGTCTTTCAACCTCATAATAGGATTTTATGCCTGTTAATTTGGCCTCTCTTAATAATGTTCCCTTCAGAGTTTCATGCAGTCTGCCTCTTTTTCTTTGGCCTGTTGTGTTCCACTTGATAGCTTGTTTTGGGATTCTCTGATCATTTCTTCTCATCAAGTGACCAACATATGTCCATCTCCTTTTCCTGATCACCCATAAGACTGGTTGTTGTTCAGTCATCTATCTTATCTCTGCATTGTTCTTGAATTCGTTCCACTTGATGCCGAGTATTTTCCTTATGCATTTATTTTCAAAAGAGTCTAATTTCTTTTCTATTTCTTTAGTTGTTTTCCAGCTTTCACATGCATAAATGAGAGTGGATATTACATTTGAATTGAATAGTCTTAACTTGGTTTTTGTGCTTATAACTTTTGAGTTCCATATGTTCTCAAGATTCTTGAAGGTCAATGCTGCTTTTGCAGTTCTAATCCTAACTTCCCTTCTGGTGTCAACATCCTGGTCTATGTAGCTGCCGAGATATGCAAATTGTTTTACTTCTTCAACAGCTGTTCCTTCTACGCGTATTTTTCCTTCGTGATTAATGGGAAGTTTCATTATTTTTGTTTTGTCCTTGTTAATTTCAAGTCCTATTTTGCTAGCCATTGAAGACAGGCTGTCTGTTTTTTCTTGCATGGAATTCACATTATTACTGATAAGAGTTATGTCATCAGCAAAAGATATAGGTGGGAGAAAATTAGAGAATAGGGAAAGATACAGATAAGAGAAAATCAGAGACTAGGGAAAGATATAGATTAGAGAAAATCGTGAATAGAGAAAAATATAGATGATAGAAAATCAGAGGCTAAAGAATTATATAGATGACAGAAAATCAGAGACTAGAGAAAAATTGGAGAAAATCAGCGAATAGAGAAAGGTGGGGAAAATCAGAGACTAGAGAAAGATATAGGTGTGAGAAAATCAGAGAATAGAGAAAGGTGGGGAAAATCAGAGACTAGAGAAAGATATAGGTGTGAGAAAATCAGAGAATAGAGAAAGGTGGGGAAAATCAGAGACTAGAGAAAGATATAGGTGTGAGAAAATCAGAGAATAGAGAAAGGTGGGGAAAATCAGAGACTAGAGAAAGATATAGGTGTGAGAAAATCAGAGAATAGAGAAAGGTGGGGAAAATCAGAGACTAGAGAAAGATATAGATGAGAGAAAATCAGGGAATAGAGAAATATGAGAGAAAATCAGAGAATAAGGAAGGATGAAACAAAATCAGAGAATAGAGAAAAATGAGAGAAAGTCAGAGAAAGACAAAGTAGAAAATAAGAGACGAACGAAAAGCAGAGATAGAGGCAAAAAGAGGGATAGGTTATCAGGAATTCTTCCGAGTTTGTAAGTTCCTGGTGTGTTTGTTTTCTTTTCTTCTTTTTACTGCACTTGGTTAAGTTCAAACTAGCATTTTTGTTTTCTTTGAAGCTGTTGTAACGAATGATGTCTAAATTCTCTCTTGTAGTCCACTTTCTCGTTGTAACGAGTGATGTCTAAATTCTCCAGTGACACAGTTTGAACGAGCAGGTGACCCCCCCCCCCCTCCCCTCCCACGGAAGCAGATATGTCAGGTCTAAAGGGAGAAATATTTTTGCCCACAGTAAAAGAGTGTGCGAAGCGACTCGAAATATCAATTTATTTTTGCTCTAAAAAGATCTAAATCGACAAGTCGACAGTTGTAGTAGACATATGTTACGCCATACCTCTCAGTATGTGTGTGTGTGTTTGTGTGTGTGTGTAGGCAGGTCTGCCATTTTGGAAAAATTACGTAAGCAGATGAGATCAAAGATGGCCGCCCGGAAAGAAAAACACGGCTCACTTGTTCGATTCTTGAGCGCTGATGATTTGAATCGGGTGAAGATGACATTCTGCGACGTATGGTCACTGGAGAGGAATGCTGGGTACGTCACACCCAGATAGAAACTAATGCTGGGTACACTACTTCTAGCTAGAGACAAGGCAAGGCAGCAAGGAGTATGGGGCATTCTTCCTTGTCGAAGCCAAACAAGTTCCGTACAACTCTGCTGGCTGCACAACTGATGGTCACGCTCTTCTGGGACTGTAAATACCCACTCGTGGAACACGACGTGCACAGAGGAACCGTTCTAAGCAGCGGGGCACATTGCGATCTGCTTGAGAACCACTTGAAAGCTGCAGTCAGATCAAAAGGTCTTGGTATGTTCAGCCACGGTGTGTTGTAGCTGCATGATAACGAGTCGTCTAATACAGCACGTGCAAACAGCTCAACAAATTACGAATCTGCGTTTGAAATGTCCTGCACATCCTACATATTCATCCGATCTCGCACCATGTGATCATTATGTATCTGAACTCCTCAAAGAAATTCAGTACGGACTAAGAGATTGGAGAGACCTTGCATAGTTAGCTACATGGTCAGTCAGAATTTTTTTTCTTTTTCCTTAAGGAATTGATTCACATTAGTGAAGTAGTGGTAGACCTGCACTTGACGTGGTGGTAGACCTGCACTTGACGTGGTGGTAGACCTACACTGAACGTGGTTGTAGACCTACACTGAACGTGGTTGTAGACCTACACTGAACGTGGTTGTAGACTTACACTGAACGTTGTGGTAGACCTACACTGAACGTGGTGGTAGACCTACACTGAACGTGGTGGTAGACCTACACTGAATGTGGTGGTATACCTAGATTGAATGTGGTGGTAGACCTGCACTGAATGTGGTGGTAGACTATGATGAAATGGAGTGAGTAGTTTTTAATCAGATTTGTAAGTTCTATTCAAACAGTTCAGGTTAATTTTCAACTCACTCTCAAATAATTGTGAAAATAATTTATGGGTGATGATTTAATATACAAAGGAGGATCCGTGGGACACTCTGGGTCCATAAAGAAGGACTGGGATGTTGGGAATCCCTGGCTAAAGATAATAACGACACAGGTAAAATAAAGCCAGAACAAAGAGACACCTGAGACAGGTGGCCTGCGCTGATTGGTAAAATAAGAAGAAAAAAAAACCTGGATATAATTTATATAAGCTAATTTTATCCAGTTCTGTATAATTTTTTTACAAAGGTATAAATTTTGCAAGGTCAGTACAACACATAGAAATCATATTGGCACAAATATAAATAAAGATGTAAATTTTACACAAAGGGGTAATTTTCACGTAACTTAATGTAACATTAATACGACTAAATTAATAGTAGTTTTCTGCACAAATTATTACTTTACTTAGTTTAATAACATTTTCAAAGTAAACCCAGGTTAAATTTATTTACTAGTATGTTGAATTTCTTATAACAGATAATTACTTGCACAACCAGGTTAAAAAAATATCCAAGCTCCGGTTAAAAGGTGTGTCTTAAATGGTGGGAAAGGTTACATACTACCTGCCAGCTTGTGTGTGTAGCATGTAGTACTATCTAGAATCTTGTGTATAGTATGTAGTACTATCTACAATATTGTGTGTAGTATGTAGTACTATCTACAATCTTGTGTATAGTATGTAGTATTATCTACAATCTTGTGTGTAGTATGTAGTACTATCTACAATCTTGTGTGTACTATGTAGTACTATCTACAATCATGTGTATAGTATGTAGCACTATCTTATATATTTTGTGTAGTATGTAGTTCTATCAACAAACGTGTGTGTAGTATGTAGTTCCGTCAACAAATTTGTGTGTACCATGTAGTTCTATCTACAAACTTGTGTGAAGTATGTAGTTCCATGTACAAGCTTGTGTGAAGTATGTAGTTATGTCTACAAACTTGTGTTTAGCATGTAGTTCTGATATCACTCGCTTACATTTATCACTGAATAATAATAAATGTGAACATTATCACGCTGAAAGTTAGTATCAAAGAATGTACAGAGGTCCACATACAATCAGAAATTTGACTGAGAATTTTGTTTATAAATTTGTGTTATAAATATTTGTCTCCGGGTTTTTTCTCTTTAGGAAAGCAGCAAGGACGATCTTGATCATAATTTTAAATAAAAATATTTATAGTCTATAATCAGCGCGATATAATACAGATGGCTTCTGTCATGAGTCCACCAACCACCATTCCTACCTATGTGTGTATATGGTGTGTGTGCGTGCATGAGACACAGCCACACATAACCCACAGATAAAGTTATCAGTTTTCTGAAGTTTTTTTGGTGCCCAGCAAAACGCAAGACGTTAGCGTCCCGTGAAACTGATGATCGTCAAGGGACACAACTTCCACGATCCCCTGGAGATACCCGTCGGCTGGGAGTAACCTATCTTGTTATATATCCCTGTTACCTTATCCTTGTGTCCTTCTGTTATCTTGTTTCTGTAAAAATTTATTTCTGTTTCAAGTTCTTGTCGTAATTTCCCCACTTCTGCCAGTGAATTATGTTAGAAACCTCAACATTTGCTGCGGTTCAGTGGGTGTATTTCCTGGAAAAATGTGTTTCTAGCTTTCATAGAACATCGCTCTGTTCTAATTTGGAGAGATTGGAATGTGCTTTTTTTGTTTTTTTTTAGTCACAGAAATAAAATATTTTAACATTATAGAGTAAAGGTTATACAAATGTCCATGTCATTTAAATGAAATGTTCACAAGTACCGTAAATTTACAAGAAGTGTTCAGACATGATACAGTTTACAACAAATGTCCAGACACGATATGATATAAGTTACAATAAATGTCCAGACTTGATATGATATAAGTTACAACAAATGTCCAGACTTGATGTTAGTTACAACAAATGTCCAGACATGATATGATATAAGTTACAATAATATCCAGACATGATATGATATAAGTTACAATAAATGTCCAGACTTGATGTTAGTTACAACAAATGTCCAGACATGATATGATATAAGTTACAATAAATATCCAGACATGATATGATATAAGTTACAATAAATGTCCAGACTTGATGTTAGTTACAACAAATGTCCAGACATGATATGATATAAGTTACAATAAATATCCAGACTTGATATGATATAAGTTACAATAAATGTCCAGACTTGATGTTAGTTGCAACAAATGTCCAGACATGGTATTTATTACAACACGTGTCTAGAAATGATATGAGTTACAATAAATACCCAGATTTGAAGTAAGTAACAAAAATGAGGACTTTCAAATGTGGATGTATAGAATAATAGTGCGTCTCCCACGGATAGAAAAGAAGACAAACAACAAAGTGCCAAACCAACTGGAAGTGAGAAGAGAAATATTGAAAATCATAAAAAAAAACAAGACAGCTAAGATACTTTGGGCATGTCAAGAGACACAATACTGCATTGAAGACCCTTTTTGAGGGTAAGATTGAGGGGAAAAGACCAAGAGGACGACAGCGATAAAGATGGGTGGAAAACATCAAGAGATGGGTGGACAACATCAAGAGATGGGTGGACAACATCAAGAGATGGACAGAGACAAGGTTGGCTGAGTGCTCTACGAAGACAAGAAACAGAGCAAAGTGGAGATGCATTGCAGCCAACATTCCATGGGGAGACGACACAAGATGATGATGATGATGATGATGTCAACAAATGAACAGACGTGGTGTAAATTCAACAAATGCCCAGATATGACCCAACTTGTAACAAATGTCCAGATACGAAGTAAGCTGACGGAAATATCTACACTTTGTGTAAGTGAAATGGAATATCCACTCATAATATAAGTAAACTAAACGCCTGAATATAACATACTTTACACGAGTTATACACATATAGCTCATATAATTAACACATAACTAACGCAAAACATGCTCACACATAACAGTTACCGACCAATGTTAAAATACTTCACGAAGCTGAGATCACAGACATCTGCACTTACTTAATTTAATTGTTTTTCTGGAGTAATACTGGCTACGTCTCAAACTTTACCTCCAGGTAAATTATCATTTTTTATTAAAAATAGAATTATCTGTTATATTATCATTCTTTTTTTTTGGGAGGGGGGTGTTTTTCCTTTCTTGTATCATCCGTTTTCTAGTTCTAGGACACGTCCACACATTCACTTGTATTGTCTTGTAGTATGGTTTACTTCTGAGGGTATCTGTTTTCTCGGCAATTTTTTGTGCTGGTTTGTTGCTCTGTAACAAACACTAAGGCCGAAATATTAGTTAGTCTTGTTATCCCACGCGTGGTTGGCCCCGACACCACTCACGTTTGCTTTCGAGAGCTCTGCCACCACCCCCCCCCCAAACTTGTTTGTTTGTTAGGAGTTTTATGACATAAACACATAATATTGCCCCAAGTATATGTGTATTTTTTATACTTAGAAACATATAGAAAAGATTTATAACTACATCTAAATCTGCAGCATACGCGTTAAGTTGCATTCAATAATCAACATTCTTGACTAAACAGGCAAATAATCTTCGAAATTCTAATCAAAATTCAGACAAGACCGCCTCCACAATTCCAATGAAATTCAAGAAAAGAAAAGTGATAAACAAAGGAAAAAAAAAAAGAGTTCAAAAGGCGAAACATCAAGATATAAAATAAGAATATAATTTGCTTGGACAGGTATGATATGAATGTGAAAGTTTGCAAATAAAATATTCGTTATAACAACCTCATGTGATATAGATGTATATTTTACAAATACAATATTAGTTTTAGTAGTCACATGTGATATGAATGTAAACGTTTACAATTACAATATTGGGTTTAGTAATCTCATTTTCTGCGTACTAGAAACGCTGGAGATGGAAATGGACAAGAACGGGCTAGAAAATTCTGAAGATATCGTGTAAGAGACCCAAATACAATGTGTCTGAGCAAGATCACATAAATTAGAAAGGACATTACTGCTCTCACTTGTGACAGATTAAAATCATTCTCAACATGACGTCGTTTATACATTCATTAGAAATTAGGCTATAAATTGTCTAGTGAATGCTGTTTCAGACAGCTGTGAATATGTGTGACAAGTGTGGATATCTGTGACAAGTGTGAATATCTGTGACAAGTGTGAATATCTGTGACAAGTTTGAATATCTGTGACAAGCGTGAAGGCTGAGAGATAACGGGAAGAGTGCCAAACTTGTCTGTGTGTCCATCTCTTAAAACTTTGGAAATGAAGTTTCTTCGTTTCTTTGTTCAGCAGAGGGTGAACCAGCTTAAGATTGCTACTGAAATATACCTCAGAACTGGAATTCTTACATAGAACAATAACCACGGTAACTCCTGAATAGAACAATAAAATCGACAACTTCAGAACAGAACAATGAACAGCGACACTTTATGAACATAGTATGGAGCTAAATATACCACATTTTTGTGCGTGTAGAGCAATAGAAGCAGCCGTGCCCACGTTTAACAAATGAAGTAGTAATTTGCAAATAGAACAATAGTCACTTCAAAAATCCACATAGATCAACATATAAAGCCCACCAAGAACAATAGACGCGACATAACCTATCCAAATATTGAGATAAGGAAGAGAACTTAACCGAGAGAGAAAGGCTTATTATTAAACATCACAGAAAAGTTGTTGAAGATTTACTTAACTTTGTAATGTTGTAGGTGGTAATTTCCTTGTCGTGGGAAGATGTTCATCGACAGACGGACTATCACAGGCGCAAGAGCAGCACATTCCTGCACTTATCTGATAATGCCAGGCACTATCCTTCTTAAATATGTTTAGTCTTGGCAGAATAGATCCTGGTCATTATATCTGCACACAGAATAACCAGGAACTGTTTTGCTTTTTGTTTTTTATGATGACAGCTTTCGCCTGTCACGTGATCTGTGGGCGCGTGAGGATGGCGTGGGGATGGAGTGAGAACGATGTGGAATTTTTCCACAACTTCTGGGAGGAAATCTGCTAATTGTGAAAACAGAAAAGCGAACGGGAAATTTAAGAATTTTTTTTTTAATGTAGAAAAACATGTTTACGAAACTAACCACAATTTTGTCCCGTTACGTCCGGGACTTTTTTTTTCCCTTTATACGGCTATCGCACTTTATTGACTAATTTAAAGAAAAAGGGACACTGTTATTGATAAAATGGAGCAGTTTAAACATTTCCGTTTTGATAACTAGAACCAAAAAAAAAAAAAAATCCCGTTTACTGAGGACAAATAATCATGAAATAATTCTCCGCTAGGTTATCTTGTCACAAACACGAACTTTTACCTTGACATTTGCTTTAAAAATAGTGTATAAAAGAATTACTTTTTAGAAAAATAATACAGTTATCATAAAATAGCTATTATTTGTTCATTTCTTAAAAATAGAAAGATATTTTGTTGGAGATTACGCTCTTCCAAACTCCCAAACAAAAATGATGTCACCATTAGTTGAAACTCTCTCAAACAATATTGGTGTCATCATTAGATGACACTCTCCCAAACTCCCAAACAAAAGTAATGTCATCATTAGTTGAAACTCTCCCAAACTCCCAAACAAAGGTAATATCATCATTACATGATATTCTCCCAAACTCCCAAACAAAGGTAATATCATCATTACATGATATTCTCCCAAACTCCCAAACAAAAGTAATGTCATCATTAGATGAAACTCTCCCAAACTTCAAAACAACATTGATATCATCATAGTATGATACACATATCCACATCAAACACTGTGTTTGATTAAAAAGTTTCAATGTAAAATGGTTCTTACACGAAACGAAACAAGTAAAGTATAAACACGCTAGCAGGACAAAGGATGTACTAACAGACTTCACTAGCAAGTGGTCTACCAGTGGGCACGCAGGCCCGTAGGATATTCCCCACTTTATCTTTCGCTCTATTCCACAAAGTTCCAAGTGAAAGTACAGAGACTGTTTGCTTTGCTTTTTAATCTTCTTTTTTGAGTTTTCGACCAAACACATGTCGGTTTCTGTGGTTGGTGGCACAGCTGTGGCTGCCTTTGTTGCTGTTGTACTTTGTTGTTTCTGCTGCTGTTGTTACTGTTGCTGTTGTTGTTGTTGTTGTTGTAATTTGTTGTTCCTGGTGCTGTTGTAACTGTTGCTGTTGCTGATGTCGTTGAGAATCATTGAACTGACTGGGAGATTGTAGGAATCAATTGAACTGACTGTGAGATTCTGGGAATTATTGAACTGACTGTGAGATTCTGGGAATCATTGAACTGACTGTGAGATTCTGGGAATCAACTGAAGTGACTGTGAGATTCTGGGAATCATTGAACTGACTGTGAGATTCTGGGAATCAATTGAACTGACTGGGAGATTGTGGGAATCGTTGAACTGACTGTGAGATTATAGGAATCATTGAAGTGACTGTGAGATTATAGGAATCATTGAAGTGACTGGGAGATTGTGGGAATAATTGAACTGACTGTGAGATTCTAGGAATCATTGAACTGACTGTGAGATTATAGGAATCAATGAACTGACTGGAAGATTGTAAGAATAGTTGAATTGACTGTGAAATTGTGGGAATAATTGAATTGACTGTGAAATTGTGGGAATCTTTGAACTGAAAGAAAGAATGTGAGAGTCACTGAAATAGCTGGGAGATTGTGAGAGTGACTGAAATGGCAGGGAGATTTTCGGAATCACTGAACTGATTGGAAAAATTGTTTGGGAATCACTGAACAGACTGAAAGTTTGTGGGAGTCACTGAAATGACTGGAAGATTTTGGGAGTCACTAATGACTGGAAGATTGTGGGAGTCACTGAAATGACTGGAAGATTGTGGGAGTCACTGAAATGACTGGAAGATTGTGGGAGTCACTGAACTGACTGGAAGATTGTGGGAGTCACTGAAATGACTGGAAACACCAATCAACGATCAGAGTGTAGAAACATAATCGCGTGTGACATATAAGACAAAACATAAAACTAATTCATTACTTAGAATGGTTGTGCTAATATTATTATTGTCAACATTATTTTACTCCTTTATTTCAAATTTATTCTTCTGTCCTTCATATCTATTTGCATTAACCTACTTTGTTGTTTAAATTATTTATTAACATGCCCAACTCATCAACTTTATTAACTACTTATCATCAACTTTATTAACTACCTATAATCAACTTTATTAACTACTTATCATTAACTTTATTAACTACTGATCATCAATTTTATTAACTACTTATTTTTCATTTTCGTTAGGAAAAATTCGTCACTTTCTGTCACAGGTCATAGTTCTGGGAAGATTATCTGTCACAGGTCATAGTTCTGGAAAGATTTTCTGTCACAGGTCATAGTTCTGGAAAGATTATCTGTCACAGGTCATAGTTCTGGAAAGATTTTCTGTCACATGTCATAGTTCTGGAAAGATTTTCTGTCACAGGTCATAGTTCTGGAAAGATTTTCTGTCACAGATCATAGCTCTGGAAAGATTTTCTGTCACAGGTCATAGTTCTGGAAAGATTTTCTGTCACAGGTCATAGTTCTGGGAAGATTATCTGTCACAGGTCATAGTTCTGGAAAGATTTTCTGTCACAGGTCATAGTTCTGGAAAGATTTTCTGTCACAGGTCATAGTTCTGGAAAGATTTTCTGTCACAGGTCATAGTTCTGGAAAGATTTTCTGTCACAGGTCATAGTTCTGGAAAGATTTTCTGTCACAGGTCATAGTTCTGGAAAGATTTTCTGTCACAGGTCATAGTTCTGGAAGATGTCTGTCACGTCTTCCTACTGACTGTTGGCTTTGCTCCACCAACTGATCGTGTTCATGTTCTGACAAGAACTTCACACTTGAACTTGTCCTCAGTTTGTTGTTGTTGTTGTTGTTGTTGTCTTTTTTCAACTTGTATTCCTCGTGCTCCGGTTCAAACAATTCTTGTCTCTCTCCAGAAAATGCATCTTCATCATCATCATGTGATATGTAGTATTTTATTTCACGCTAACTACACCTGTTTAAGTGAAGCTACAGAAAATGTGATAGCTTTGTGTAAGCTTTTGATATTGCTAAATCCGAAGAAAGTTTTTTTTTCAATCTGACACTTGACTGATGATTAAATATTGGAAGTTCACATATACTCAAATATTGGAAGTTCACATATACTCAAATATTGGAAGTTCACATATACTCAAATATTGGAAGTTCACATATACTCAAATATTGGAAGTTCACATATACTCAAATATTGGAAGTTCACATATACTCAAATATTGGAAGTTAACATATACTCAAATAGTGGACGTTCACATATACTCAAATATTGGAAGTTCACGTATACTCAAACATTGGAAGTTCACATATAGTCAAATATTGGAATTCACATATATCACATATAATCAAAGATTGAAAGCCCACAGATAAATCAATAATTTCTCCATTTGATGCTGAAAAAAATATTTTGAAAATTCACACAAATCCTTGTTATGTTCTACTTTAGTAAAATATCCTGATCAACCAAACGAAACTATACTTCCTCGTCAAACAAACCCTTGTTATGTTCTACTTTAGTAAAATATACTGATCAACCAAACGAAACTATACTTCCCCGTCACACAAAACTTGTATAAACGAACACACACTTCCATGTGAAAATTTAAATGCACTGACATTTTGTGTGAAAACAATGTCACAAATCGCCTTCATACCGACATCTCAAAGTGACGATGTTCACTGCGACAATATTTACGAATATTTTTTTTTCTGTTCTAGAAATGACTGAAAAGTGATTATTTAAAAATACACCAACAAAGAAGAAATGAAATAACGCAAAGTCCTGTAAATATCTAGATATTTTTTTCTTTGACATGGGATACAAACCATCAACCCCGTCAGCGTAGGTGAAAGTCCTATATAGTTTGGCCACTCGGCAAACGACGCAGTGAAGACCAAGGAGATCTTTGTTTTTTTTTTAAAAAAATACTTTAATATCAGGTCAATAAACTTTATTATTTGTTCCGTGGCGGAGCTATTAAAGAAACATTTTTAACATTTGAAACAGCCCTTCCTTTTCTTCTGTTGTGTGACACCATGATGGTACCCTTCTGCTGCTGCTTGCTTGCTGGAAGTGACGAGAGACAAAGTTTACGTCTTTCTTTCAGTTCTATTCGTTCATTTCCTCTGCTTTTTTGTGTGACAAAACGAGATTTGGAAATTTATGTTTTTACATAAGTAAAAATTCAAATGTTGTCTGTTCCGCAAATTGTATATATTTTTATTTATTTGATCGCAAATTGATCACGGATGATGTCCCGGATAATTCTCATACAACGAGAACGCTGAACTTTTATATTAGTAACTTGCTGCAGTCTAAAGTCTCTCTCTCCTTCAAGGAGGTTGCCGGATATATTTTTTGCATTTAGTTAAATATCTTCTACAGCAAAAATATCATCTTTCAGTATTCTCTACAGCGAAAATATCATCTTTCAATATCCGAGATGTATATCACAAACTCATCACAAATAAACTTAAGCTGAACAAATAGTCAGATACAAGCCAATCAAAGTCTGCCTATCTGAAGATAGATTCTGATTTTAACCTTTTTTTTTAAATATAAAATATATGATTACATTTTATGTGACGTAAAATACAAAAAGTTGTGAACCAGTATTATTATAATCCACAAAAAACTGTGAAATACCAAATGATTGTGAAGATAAAAAGCTGTGAAATACTATTATTATAATTCATAAAAAGCTGTGAATAGTAGTATTATATAGATAAAAAGCTGTGTATTATTATAATCCATAAAAAGCTGTGAAATACTATTATTATAATCCATAAAAAGTGGCGAAATAATAGTATTATAATCCATAAAAAAGCTGTGAAATACTATTATTATAATCCATAAAAAGCTGTGAAACAGTAGTATTATAATCCATAACAAAAAAAGCTTTGAAATATTAATATTATAATCCAGAAAACTGCTGTAAGTGGTGAGACTACAACCCACACAAAGTCATCAACTTGTAAGTGAACAGACTTACCAAGACAAGACTCCCAGAATTGCCCGCAGCAAGTTTGGAACGATAAATCCATCATGAGAGGAAATACACCAGAAACTACCGAATGCCCAGTCAGTGACCGGGATTTCAACAGATTCAACTCTCGCATTATAATTATTATTTTCTTTTCTGTATCGTAAAAGAGATGTATAATTATATCAGCGAAAAAAAAAAACTGGACGCTATCATTTCCAACAATCAGACAAGGACTTTTTCTTCCACTCAATCTTCGCCAACAGAATGCTCGTTTTATCAAAATTATCATAAAAAAGGACAGAGAAAATTTAAACAAACAAACAAAAAAAAAAAAGATAGATTTTAAAAACAAAAATCTTAACACACGTGAGAAGTGATTATTTAAAAGTAAACACAAATACAAGATACGAAACAAAGAACTGTCATTTTTCATTAAAAAAAAGAAAATATCTACTGCCTACAAAAGTAGACATTTGTTAAAGGAATCGAATAGTGGAGGAAACGACTTACGGAATGGGTAGGATAAGTTCCTTCAGACCTTATACGTAGTTGCTCTATCTTCTTGTATCTTTCTCTGCTGGCTGTTTAGCTCGGTTATCATACCAACGATTTGATAAGGCCCTCTATATGTAAAATGAAAATCCCGGGGCCGCCCCACTCAGCGAGACTTGAAGCTGATATGTCGGCCAGGACGTACCAGGCAGTGGGATAACACAGCCACCACCCACCTTCTTCCCCCAACCCCCTTCCGTCCTCAGCTTTCACATCTGGAGAGCCCCGTTTATAGGGACAGCTCAGAGATAAAGAGATCCAGTGGGACCGGGACAAGGGCCCCCTACCCATTTGTCCCAGACGGTTGGAAGAGGAGTAACTCGCTTTTGTCTCAATAGGCGATAGTGATGCTTTATGGATGTTGCGATGGAGTAGATAGAGAGAGAGGGAGAGAGAGAGAGAGAGAGAACTGTGATAGCGTCAAGAACATTTCCATCTTGATTTGTCTGAATGCTTTGTTTTTGAAAAAAAAATACACAAATAAAAAGATAATGCAAATGATTGTGACGATAACTTGTGTCTAGAACTCATGTCTTTTCTTTATTCAGGCTCATGTCCCCCACCTACACAATCCATTCCGCACACACACACAAACACACATACACAGAGCTAAACAGAGACACGCACACACGAACTGACACACACAACCACACAAAATTGAACGAGAAAATCACATACAGGTATAACAGAAAAAAAAAAACAAATCCCTCTCAGAGTAATAAATCCTGGTATATGAATGAGTGAACTTCCCTCTCAGAGTAATAAATCCTGGTATATGAATGAGTGAACTTCCCTCTCAGAGTAACAAATCCTGATATATGAATGAGTGAACTTCCCTCTCAGAGTAACAAATCCGGATATACGAAGGAGTGAAGTTGCCCTTCTTATTAACAATTATAATTTTTTCTTTTACATGACTGGGTTCAGAAGGCAGGAGGTACATTTTTACTCTGAATTACGTTGGTTCGAATCTGTGACCTCGTGCTTTCTCATTCTGCAGGTACAATCTATCATCGGGATATCACACATGGAAAAGTGTTTAATTATCCCTTTCTCGTTTTTTTTTCAAACAAAAATGTCCAAGTTTTCTTCTGCTAAGTGAGCTCTGTGAAATACGTGAATACTGAATATTATTTCTGTGAATCTGAATATTAATTTTGTGAATGTGAATACTGAATATTAATTCTGTGAATGTGAATACTGAATAGTAATTCTCCTAATGTGAATACTGAATATTAATTCTGTAAATGTGAACACTGAATATTAATTCTGTGAATGTTAAACCTGGCTATCTCGTTCCATAATTAATCTTTTAGCAAAAAATATTTACAAACAAATGTGAAAACCAATCTTCCCTACCGAGACAGATGATGATGATGATGATGATGATGATAAGGATGACGATGATGATGGAAGAGAAGAATGAGGTGAAGGTAATGTAGATGTACTGGAAGAATGTGAAAGATTTAGTGGAGAGGAAAAGTTAAAATATGCGAGGGTCTTGGCACTGCTGAACTCTGGATAACTTCTGCGAAAGTTCTGATCTGTTCTTTGGACTAGGAACTGAGAACATCTCATGAACTCTGTAACTACCGCCAAGAACAGGGTTTGTAACATCGTCATACAGAACATCTCATGAACTCTGTAACTACCGCCAAGAACAGGGTTTGTAACATCGTCATAAGCGAGGGTCAATTTTTTTTTAGGCAAACAACATCATCATGTGCCGTCTTCAGTACCAAGGCTGGCGGTAATGAATCTCCAGAGTCTTTCCTCCCTCGCCTTGATGATCCACTCATACAGGCTGTATCCTGTATATTCTCCTTGTTATCTTTTCCTCTATATCTCTTTCTGTCTATATCTCTGTCTACCTCTCCCTCTCTTTTCTTCCACCTTTCCTTCAAGTATGGTCTTCAGTTTGTTGTTATGTCTTCTTCTGGTGCTAAAGCACGTGTTTTCCAGGTCCTTGTTTGAACGTTCCTCAAATATCATGGTCACAAAAAAGAACAAATATATCCATACTACAAGAACTTAATATTGAGGAAGGTTGGCTAGTAAAGAGGATTAAACAGAGAAAACTTAAATATTTTTGACACATTAAACGTCATGATAATCTAGAGAAGACCGTCTTGGAAGTGTACATAATGGGAAAAAGAAAGAGAGGAAGACCAAGGCGAAGATGGCTGCAAGACATCGTTGATGATCTCCGAATGAACGCATCAGCAGCAGGGCATCTTGCTCACAACCGAGAGACCTACAGGAGAGCTGTTAGGGAGGCAAAGTTCCGCAAAGGACATGAATATGAATGACTGACTGCTTGAAAGATCCTATGACTGACTGACTGATCCTATGACTGATTGACTGATCCCTATTTCCTTGAGAAGTTTACTCTGCACTTGTAGCTGTTCTAAAACGTGTGCACTTATTCTTGTCAATCTCCATGATATATGATCTACTCTTCTGTAGATTCACATTTCTGCAGCATTTCCTCCTCTTTCTTAGTTTGTGCCTAGGACCCAAGCTTCTGCTCCGTACACACGATAAATAGTGTACAAGTGTACAACTATACACAAAGCACTGCAGTAAAGCTGTGATAACAAAATGCATAAAGTAGAAAAAAGTAGGAAAGCTTTATTATTTAACGAATACAAAGTTGTGAAGTTTCAGCGTTTGCCTTCGTCAGACAATAACAAACAGGACGAAGAATAAGACAGAGGAGACAAAGTTTAGGATTACATTCAACTAAGTTAATGAAATAACAAACGGGACGAAGAATAAGACAGAGGAGACAAAGTTTAGGATTACATTCAACTAAGTTAATGAAATAACAAACAGGACGAAGAATAAGACAGAGGAGACAAAGTTTAGGATTACATTCAACTAAGTTAATGAAATAACAAACAGGACGAAGAATAAGACAGAGGAGACAAAGTTTAGGATTACATTCAACTAAGTTAATGAAATAAAAAAAAAAGAAAAACAAAGAAGAAAAATACAGAATAAAACTTTAAAATTAAACGGCAGATGATATTTGCATGCTGTCATTTGTCGATTTCTGTCTATGACTGTATATGACTGTCTATGACTGTCTATGACTGTAGGTCGACGCTGTATTGACATTTGCCAGTAAGTGATGATCTGACTGAATGAACTAGGTCACACAGAGTACTGCTGGAGTAACAGGTGCTACATGTTTTTCACTGATCCCACCACTGATCCCACCACTGATCCCACCATTGATCCCACCACTGATCCCACCACTGATCCCATTATTGATCCCTTCACTGGTCCCACCACTGATCCCACCACTGATCCCACCACTGATCCCACCACTGGTCCCACCACTGATCCCACCACTGATCCCACCACTGGTCCCACCACTGGTCCCACCACTGATCCCACCACTGATCCCATCTCTGACGTTCAGGATGGATGCCTTACCATCATATTCTCAAAAACTCTGTCAGACATTCTACTCTGGAGAAAGAATGAGAGAGAGAGAGGGAGGGAGAGAGGGGGGGAGATAAACGGAGATAGACAGAGATGGATAGAGATAGACACAGAGAGAGACAGAGATAGAGACAGAGTCAGAGAGACAGAGATAGAGAGACAGAGATAGGGAGAGAGAGAGAGAGAGAGAGAGAAGGAGAGCAGAACCCAGTTTTCAAGTCAGTTTTCTCCTTGAGGGAAGAGAGCTGAGCTAAGTGTGACTTCTGGAGCCGGTGTTCCTACAACTGTAAGAAGCCAACTACTGACACAAGTAGCAGGAGAGTTTTGTTGCTGAAGTTCTGGCTGTTCGATCCTTCAGAAATGTCAGACGTGGGCGTCATTTGAGTTTTAGGGAAAGTCGCTGAGATTACACTCATGCTAACGTTGTGTCTCGACTGAGTCAGTAACCTCGCATAAGCAGGCGAGGTCCCCATATTGAGTCTCTGCTTGTGACAAATCTCCAAGGAAACGACCACGTTTTAAACCCCTACACGAGATTATATTTGTTGCTCCCGTAGCTGTTTCGTCCATCACGTCCTTGAAATTGTAAAACATAGACCATAAAGTCTTATGATTGTTTGTGCTGTGCAGTTTTCCAGTCTTTGTTTTTATTCCTCGATCTTTCATGTGTATTTCAGGCATAGCTTCTCACATATATTCCAAGCCAGTACTCTATCAGCTGTCGTTCATGCTAGCTTAAACAGATCCAACACAGCGGTTGAATTACGTCTGATCAATACTTCAAGAACATCTGATGCTGTCCCAGTTGGTACGAAATGAAGAAACTCCTTAACAGCAAGCCTGACTTCTTATATTAAGTCCATGGCGTGGTGGATGTAGCACACATTTTCTGTCTATTTGTTTGTCTGTTTGTTTGTTTGTTTGTTTGTTTGTTTTAGTGATATCAAGGTGGCCGGCCACGTGCAGTCCGCGGGCCGTGGTTTGCCGACCACTGTGTTAATCTAGATGCTCCTATCAGTCCGTATTGCACTCTGCTCTGATATCTGGGTTGAAGATAACAAGGATCGAGGTCCTTTAAGAGTTAGTATCTTAACTTTGACAAGATGGTTCCGCTGACACGGGGGAATGGATGAAGCGGCTTTAGAGAATTCATTCATTCATTCATTAGTTGTTCTGCGGATGAGTTTTGGGGAATCATGCTTTTCCTAGTACTTTCAGTTATACCGAGTTGTTCTTCTCCTAGTACTTCCAGTTATACCGAGTTGTTCTTCTCCTAGTATTTCCAGTTATACCAAGTTGTTCTTCTCCTTGTACCTCCAGTTATACCAAGTTGTTCTTCTCTTGTACCTCCAGTTATACCAAGTTGTTCTTCTCCTGGTACCTCCAGTTATACCAAGTTGTTCTTCTCCTGTACCTCCAGTTATACCAAGTTGTTCTTCTCCTAGTACCTCGAGTTATACCAAGTTGTTCTTCTCCTAGTACTTCCAGTTATACCAAGTTGTTCTTCTCCTAGTACCCCCAGTTATACCGATATGTTCTTCTCGGCTCTTAACTTAGTCAGCCTAATCAGCTAATGTTCTCTGGGCTTTCTTTTCTTTCTCAAAGTGGTTTTCCTGTGATTAGCAGGTTCTATAACTTCTGCCATCTCACAACACAGAAAACTTAACTGGCAATCTTCTCACGGGTTTAAACTTGTTTTAGAAATGTTTTGCAACGTGTCTGAGAACTTTTTCATTTCTGTTCGTTGTTTGTTCCTGGAAATATTTGATAATTTTTCTTATGCTAATGAATACGTAGACCGCCATTTTGAGTTATTTATCAATTGTAGTGATGTTTGTTACGGGCACGACTTGACAAGGACTTGAGGAAATAAATGACAAGTTTAGAAATCCGTCAATAATTATAGGAATTTTTTTCTTTTTACTACAGTATGCAGTACTTATTTAATGAAGAATTAGCTTTTTTGAAAATTTTGTGTCAACTTGTTAAGATTCCTCTAGTTTATTTTTATGTTGTAGACACATACCTGGCTATTGACAGTATTCCTACATGAAATTCATTTTGTGTCCATTTCACTTAACGGCACTACCGTCGGAATGGAACCTCCTTCAGTATGCGAGGACTGTTTGTATACCCACAGACTGCCCCCGACTTACGACATACTCGAGTTACGACTACCCGGAATTACAGCCGTCGTCTTTGTATCCCTCTTTTCTATTAAAATAGGCTGAAACGCCAGACGATTTTTTCTTTTTTATGATAATATTTTAAATGCTTGATATCTGAATGTTTTGTAACAGTTTAAATGCTTGATATTTGAATGTTTTGTAACATTTTAAATGCTTGATATTTGAATGTTTTGTAACATTTTAAATGCTTGATATTTGAATGTTTTGTAACATTTTAAGTGCTTGATATTTGAATGTTTCGTAACATTTTAAATGCTTGATATTTGAATGTTTTGTAATGGTTTAAATGCTTGATATTTGAATGTTTTGTAACATTTTAAATGCTTGATATCTGAATGTTTTGTAACATTTTAAATGCTTGATATTTGAATGTTTTGTAACATTTTAAATTCTTGATATCTGAATGTTTTGTAACATTCTAAATGCTTGATATTTGAATGTTTTGTAACATTCTAAATGCTTGATATTTGAATGTTTTGTAACAGTTTAAATGCTTGATGTTTGAATGTTTTGTAACAGTTTAAATGGTTGATATTTGAATGTTTTGTAACAGTTTAAATGCCTGGTATTTGAATGTTTTCTAACTCTGGGAAACAAAGAACAAATGTGTTAAAACTCTCGTGACATATAAATGCAACAGAGAAGATGAGTGTAAAACAACATTCCTGGACGAGATTTACGTCGGATTTGACTTAAGACGGGGTGTCAAAACGGAAGTCAGGTACCAAGTGTGTGTGCATGAGGAAGAATCATCATCAAGTGCCATGCCGGCAGGTGAAGGGCGTCATGCTCCTCTAAAGATTTCGATCCTTGATATTTTCTATCAGCTCATTTGCTGATTTTTTTCCCCCTTTTTTTTGTGCAGTCGCGTTACATTGTCCATAATTTGTTATTGTTTTTTTTTTATCCTCTCTTGGTCTTCCCTTGCCTCTCTTGCCATTTATCTTATATGTTGTTATCAAGACCCCCCCCCCTTTTCTCATTATATGTCCAAATAATAACTAGGGGCCGGCTAGCGTAGTGGTTAGAGCACTCGTCTAGCAACCAAATGGTCGAGGGTTCAAATCCCCAGCTGAGCGGGATTTTTTTTTCCGACCAATACGGCCCTGAGGTCGACCCAGCCTCGCAAAATGGGTACCAGAGAAAATCTGGGAAGTAAAGGCAGCGAGGAAAGGAACTGGTCACCCTACCTCACACGCTGATGACCCAGCATAATGAGGTCTCTAACGCTTCACCCCCTACGGCATTTGAAATGCTATGGGACTATCTTTACTTTTTTTTTAATAACGACTGTCGTGTTTTACGGATTAATTTAGGTTCCTTTTCTACATTTGCTTTTGTTAGACATTCATCTTGGCTGTCCATGGTATTCTTAACATTTTTCTAAGAAACCAGATCTCTGTTGCCTCTAGCGATTTCTTCTAACGATCTTCTTATTGTCCACGACTCACTTCCATAGAATAGGATAATACTCGAACTCTCTTTCTGATGTTTGTTGATAGAGATACTCATTTTGCAGAAGATGTTTCTCGTTTATGTGAAAGCTGTGGTCTTGGCTTAGCATATTCTACTCTTGGTTTCAGAGGTGCATTTCCCAGCTGGTGGTACTCGAGTGTCCTGGTGTTTAAATCTATGCGCCTGACTCAAGGTTGCTCCTTGTACCTGAGCATTACATTTAGTTGGGTTTTTCTTTCCTGATATAACAATTGTTTCTGTTTTCTAACTTATTGTCACTGCTATATCTAATCATTTCTATCACTCCTATATCTAATCATTTCTATCACTACTATATCTAATCATTTCTATCACTACTATATCTAATCATTTCTATCACTACTACATCTAAAAGTTTCTATCACTGCTATATCTAATCATTTCTATCACTACTACATCTAAAAGTTTCTATCACTACTATATCTAAAAGTTGCTATCACTAATATAACTAAAAGTTTTTATCACTACTATATCTAAAAGTTTCTATCACTACTATATCTAATTATTTCTGTCACTACTATATCTAATTATTTCTGTCACTACTATATCTAATTATTTCTGTCACTACTCATTCATTCATTCATTTATTTTGCATGTCCCATGTGGAACTTCGCCTCCCTAACAGCACTCCTGTAGGCCTCTCGGTTGTGAGCAAGATGGCCTGCTGCTGATGCATCCATTTGCAGATCTTCAACGATGTCTTGCAGCCATCTTCGTTTTGGTCTTCCTCTCTTTCTTTTTCCCATTATGTATCCTTCCAATACGGTCTTCTCTAGATTATCATGACGTTTAATGTGTCCAAAATATTTAAGTTTTCTCTCTTTAATCCTCTTTACTAGCCAAACCTCTTCAATATAAGTTCTTGTAGTATGGATATATTTGTTCTTTTTTGCGTCCATGCTATTTGGAGAACTCTTCTGTAGCATTTACATTCAAAGGCATTTATGTGTTTCTCAGCTGTTTTGTTAAGTGTCCAGGTCTCACAGGCATATGTTGCGATTGGAAAAATGCACGCCCTTAGAAATCTTATTTTTGTAGTTCTGTCTGTTCCTCTCCACAGATTCTTTAGCTGTTTTACTTTCTGAAGAGCGATAGATGTCCTCCTTTTAATTTCCCTCATTGTATCTCCATTATTAGTTAGTAGTGATCCAAGATATACAAAACTCTCCACTTCTTCCAGCTTTTCCTCATTGATACATATTTCAGCTGCCTTGTTTTGTTTTGTCAGTTGCCATCAAATTTAGTTTTCTTCGCATTAAAATAGAGGTTCTGCTCTTCGCTGTTCTTACGGACTGACATAATTAGTGTTTCCATTCCTTTTTGTGTTGTGGACAATAATACTGTGTCATCAGCATATCTAATCTCTGGTATTTCATAACCTTCAATTATTATGGCATCGTAATATTCTTTGTTTACATCTTCTCTAACATTCCTCATTATATTTTCAGTATACAAGTTAAATAAGTAAGGCGACAATATGCAGCACTGACGGACCCCTTGTTTTATATCAAACCAAGTTGTTGTTTCACCATTTATTCTTACTGCTGCTTGGTGGTCTAGATACAGCAGTGATGTTAATTGAATCGAATGTGTTGGAAATCCTATTTTTCCCATTAATTCCCAAAGTTTCTGGTGTTGTACACAATCAAATAAACATGCACATTAAACTCTCTGCATTTCTCCATTATTAATCTTATATTGAATATATGATCTCTTGATCCTCTTCCTTGCCTGAAACCAGCTTGGACCATATTGACTTCTTCTATTTTCTTACGAAGTCTACCCATTATGATTTTTAATAGAATTTTACTGGCATGATTAATCTAGGCAACAGTTATGTGCATAATTTCAGGTTACCCTTCTTTGGCAGTGGTATGAATATAGTTCTTTTCCATTCTTTTGACCAAATACCTGAATGCCATATCTTTTTACATAGTGCATGATCGATTGTTGCACATTCCTGTCACTACTATATCTAATTATTTCTATCACTACTATATCTAATTATTTCTGTCACTACTATATCTAATTATTTCTATCACTGCTATATCTAATTATTTCTGTGGCTACTATATCTAATTATTTCTATCACCACTATATCTAATTATTTCTGTCAATACTATATCTAATTGTTTCTGTCACTACTATATCTAATTATTTCTATCACTACTATATCTAATTATTTCTGTCATTACTATATCTAATTATTTCTACCACTACCATATCTAATTATTTCTGTCACTACTATATCTAATTATTTCTGTCACTACTCTATCTAATTATTTCTATCACTATTATATCTAATTATTTCTGTCACTACTATATCCAATTATTTCTGTCACTACTATATCTAATTATTTCTGTCACTACTATATCTAATTATTTCTGTCACTACTATATCAATAATTTCTGTAAGCTCCTTTCACTTTAGACTGTTGATAGTGTAACATCTGCGCACCGGTGTGTGTTCATGCTGTAAGAACAAAAGAAGAAATATAAATGACAGAATGTTTGAGCAAACACTAAACAGAAGTTATCTGTTTCCCTTCCGACTGGAGTTGGCCATCATGCTTGTCAACAACTCCCTGCTCCGAGCGCTGATTATAAAGCTGCACTGAAATTCTCTGTTTGCACCATCTTGTTAGTCCGTCCAGTATTTGTTTTTCGTTCTGTCTACCCCTGCCTCTTTTGCCTTCTATCTTTCCTTTTGTCACAATGTATTCTAGCTTGCCTCGTCGTAGAACGCGTCCTGAGATGGTCTTTTTCTGACTTTTTTTATTGTTTGTCTCTCGTTTCTCCAGCCCCTCCCAGAACCTCCTCGTGCGACTTCTTTGCTGTCCATGGTATTGTCAGCATTCTTCTAAGGAAGCACATCTCAGTGGCCTCCAGTTGACCTTGTACTTCTTCAACGACTGACCATGTCTCACATTCGTGAACTAAAATCAGCTAGAAGTAGGCCCTGGAGTACTCACGTTCCCACTCTGGCACTGATTTATTACACAGACTGTTCTTCACTTCTTTAAATAATTTACTTCTATATACATTTCTTACATCTTACATCTTACATCTTGCATCTTCTCCCTGCCGATAAACGTCACATAGGGCTCTCATGGTAGTTTGCCTAAGATTTTCTTTTTTGTGGCAAGCTTTTGAATTTCATCAAGGGATGTTATGCCCACTAAACTGGTCTCTCTTAACAATGTCCTCTTTAGAGTTTCACGCGGTCGACCTCTTTTTCTTCGGCCTGTTGTGTTCCACTTGATAGCTTGTTTTGTGATTCTCTGACTGTTTCTTCTCATCACATGACCGACACATGTCCATCTTCTTTTTCTGATCACACATGTGACAGGTTATTGTTTACTTATCTGTCTTCTCTCTGTGTTGTTCTTGAACTCGTTCCACTTTATTCCGAGTACTTTCCTTAGGCATTTGTTTTCAAAAGAGTCTAATTTGTTGTCTGTTTCTTTAGTTGTTTTCCAGCTTTTGCATGCATAAATGAGGGTGGATATTACATTTGAATTGAATAATCTTAACTTGGATTTTTGTGCTTATAACTTTTGAGTGCCATATGTTCTCAAGATTCTTGAAGGTCGATGCTGCTTTTTCAGTTCTAATCCTAACTTCCCTTCTGGTGTCAACATCCTGGTCTATGTAGCTGCGGAGATATGCAAATTGTTTTACTTCTTCAACAGCTGTTCCTTCTACGCGTATTTTTCCTTCGTGGTTAATGAGAAGTTTCATTATTTTTGTTTTGTCCTTGTTAATTTGAAGTCCTGTTTTACTAGCCATTGAAGACAGGCTGTCTGTTGTTTCTTGCATTGATTTCACATTGTCACTGATAAGAGTTACATCATCAGCAAAATCAAAATCTTCCAGTTGGGTCTCATGTACCCAATAAATACCTGTGTTACCTGCGCAGCATTTTTTCATTATGAAGTCTATGGCGTATATACATATATAAAAAGGTAAAATTACCGTTTATCTGCCATTAAGGCATGTTCGGGAATATGGTGTTAGGCCCGTATTTTCCATGACCTTCGCCACATGAAAGTCTGATAGTATCACGCCTGGCCGGTTTACCTTCCCAGATTTCTCTAGTACCCATTTTTAGTGGCTGGGTGGGCCCCGGGGGCTTTTTGATGTGTACTAGAAAAAAATCCCACTACTGGGACTCGAACCCTGTACCACCGGATTAGTAAAAAGGGCGCCTAACCACTCGGCTAACCAGTCCACAAATATATATATATATATTTTTTTTTTCTTTAAATGACAAGACAATGTGACTCTATCGTAACACAGCCATTCCCCCCCCCCCCCCAAATCTTTCTCCGTTTACTGGAATAATTATTCACTTGTTCTTCACTGCTCCAGTGTTTACAGTTGCTGTGAAATGCAAAATGGCGGAAGTTGAGTAAAGGAATGTTAGCTTTGTGAGACGCGAAAGTTAGTAAAGAAATGTTAGCTTTATGTGACGCGAAAGTTGAGTAAAGAAATGTTAGCTTTGAGACACGCGGAAGTTAAGTATGTTAGCTTCGAGACACGCGGAAGTTGAGTAAAGAAATACTAGCTTTGAGACAGTCAGAAGTTGAGTAAAGAAATGTTAGCTTTGAGACACGCGGAAGTTGAGTAAAGAAATGTTAGCTTTGAGACACGCGGAAGTTGAGTAAAGAAATGTTAGCTTTGAGACATGCAGAAGTTGAGTAAAGAAATGTTAGCTTTGAGATTGTCGGAAGTTGAGTAAAAAAATATTAGCTTTGAGACACGCGGAAGTTGAGTAAAGAAATGTTAGCTTTGAGACACGCGGAAGTTGAGTAAAGAAATATTAGCTTTGAGACACGCGGAAGTTGAGTAAAGAAATATTAGCTTTGAGACATGCGGAAGTTGAGTAAAGAAATATTAGCTTTGAGACACGCGGAAGTTGAGTAAAGAAATGTTAGCTTTGAGACACGCGGAAGTTTAGTAAAGAAATATTAGCTTTGAGACACTCGGAAGTTGAGTAAAGAAATGTTAGCTTTGAGACAGTCGGAAGTTGAGTAAAGAAATATTAGCTTTGAGACACACGAAAAATGAGTAAAGGATTTCTAGCTTTGTGTGACCCGAAAGTTGAGTAAAGAAATGTTAGTTTTGTGTGACGCGAAAGTTGAGTAAAGAAATGTTAGCTTTGAGACACTCGGAAGTTAAGTAAAGAAATGTTAGCTTTGAGACAGTCGGAAGTTGAGTAAAGAAATGTTAGCTTTGAGACACGCGGAAGTTAAGTTTGTTAGCTTTGAGACACGCGGAAGTTGAGTAAAGAAATATTAGCTTCGAGACATGCGGAAGTTGAGTAAAGAAATATTAGCTTTGAGACAATCGGAAATTGAGTAAAAAAATATTAGCTTTGAGTCACGCGGAAGTTGAGTAAAGAAATATTAGCTGTGAGACACGCGAAAAATGAGTAAAGAAATGCTAGCTTTATGTGACGCGAATGATGAGTAAAGAAATGTTACCTTTGAGACACGCAATCAAACTTTTAGACACGCATTTAGGCGAGAAAATGTGAATGAAATAAAGATGGAAGAAAAATTTCAGAAAGAAAGGAAAGAATTATTTTTTTTTTTTAAGGAAGTCTTGTAGGATTGTTTGTTGTCAGGCCTGGGTCAAGAAATCTTGACATTTTGTGGTGGGCCATGACGGATGACGTGGCCGTGTTTTAAGATTCAGCGTCGTGTTGCAGCTGTAGGAGGTGAACTTTCCAGGAGACAAGGACAACTCTTAACTGGAAGGGTCCACAGAATCTGGACTAACATAAACTTGCGTAGATTGTTTATCACCCCATTTCACCAGATCTGCGAATTCCTATTTCTAGGCACTGCTGCGATGACATCGAAGGATACGGCATTGTATCGGATGGGAAGTGGGTTAACGTGATGTGAATGATGATTCGCAGCGCATTCGAGAAGGGAGTTTCTAGAAAGTCTCCACCAGCAAAGGGAAACCAGGGACGAACTCTGTTCTAATATCCAAGTTAGGTTTGTCATAAAGGTACAACAGAGAGTTTGGGGTGGGGGTGTTGACCATCTCTGGTGTGCCGGCCCCAATACCTGGACAGTCACCTATTCAGTCACCGCTGAGCCCTTGAGATATGTTGAAGTACAGTAACAGCAGGAGATATCCGAATGATAACATGTTTCATTTTCTGATGTATGCATACGCTCATAGGCCGATTTTCTTCTTCTTCCAAATCATGAAAACAGGAAACGGGGACTACTTTTTATGAGAAAAAAATGCGGATGTATTTTTTTTTCAAAATTCCGTACTCTCACGCAACCGGAGATGGGTATGAAGGCCGATAGAGGAGAGAGAGAGAGAGAGGAGAGAGAGAGAGAGAGAGAGAGATTCATGCATGTCGCATATTTTGGAATCTGTGGCGGCTGGTTCACGCGGAGGCAAGCTAACTTGTGAGTAAATAGACGTCCAGGGTACATACCTAGAGACACCGCTGTGCACTGCGCTGCTTATGAAGTTCCATCAGACATTAAATTAGACCAGTTCATGGGCTTCTCCTGATAGGTGGTCACTGATAAGCGCGCAGAAAATAAAACGATTTCTAGCCGGCTTTTAATGCAAGCTTTTGGTCGCCATGACTCGAGCGTCCTTATCAACGGAAGTGACGTCGTGCGCGCAGCACGTGGAGCAAGAGATAAGATATCCAATGAGAGGAGTGCGTTATTGGAGCTCTTCTCTGAAAAAGATGATGATCGTTCTTAGATGGGGGCAGATAACTCTTGGTTATCAGGGTAAGCACAAAATAAAATTTTTGTTTAACTCTCTACATAAACAGCCTAATCGCGGCCGCTCTTATCTCCAAAGATAGGGCGCCAAGTTTATATTTTTCTCTTGGTTTTCTGGTTTCTGAAAATGTTTAATGGCGTTTAGACTAAAGTTCTTCTTAGATGCCTCTAAAATATACCGACATGTTTTAGAGGAAACAAAGAGAAAGAAATACAGAGAGAGAGAGAGAGAGAGAGAAAGAGAGAGAGAGGGAGGAAAGGAACCGTGCCGTGGCTAATGTCCCGTACGTGCTATCTCACATTTATATTTACAAAATAGTGCTACGGGGCAACAGACAAAAATAAAACGGTGAAATATGTGCTCCAGCTTGGACTGTGGATGCTTCGTTTGTGGTTAAGTTTGTTTCAGGTTTTAGCTGGAGTTAAAGAATGCCAAGGAGGCCAGAAGCAGTTTCAAATATCTGGTCATTTCTACAAGGAATGTTCTGGAAGCTTACACGTCATCATCATTATCATCATCATCATCATCATCATCAACATCATCATCATCATCATCATTATCATAGAGTGCAGTCATTAGCTCATCAGTGAGAGCAAGCCACTGGCGCTCAGACAAAATGTCACCAGGAAAAAAAGATGCGGAGGGTGGGGAAGAATGCACAAAAAAGCCCCCGTCTTCTTCTTCTTCTTCTTCTTCAACCTCTGAAATGTTGGAGATGCCTGGCAATGGAAAATGTTTAATGTTGTTTGGAGTAAAGTTTTTCTTAGATACCTCTAAAATTTCTCTCTCTTTCTCTCTCTCTCTCTCTCTCTCTCTAGCCCATGTCAATCAGGAATTGACCATCACTGATTTCCACAACGATCTGTCCTTTGCTCTTTCTGTCTTGTCTTGTCTTGTGCTGTCTCCCTGTAACTGCGAGCTGGTGTTCTTTGCAGCCGATGCTGTGAAGATGTTAAGGCACAGCATCGTATCAGCGTGGGAGCGGGTTATGGTAGCTACTTTTTCAGTCCCGGAGCACAGTTAAAAAGCTGGCAGTGTGCAATGCTTCTTTAGCAGACTCCACCACCATGGGGACTACGTCGATTCTTGCTCCGTTAGCCAGGGCAGGCTTGTTACTGGGGCCACCAACGTAGAGGTAGGACAGGGTCTTGGTCAGCTATGGGTCGCTAGCCCCGACGCTAACTTGTCAGCTATGGGTCGCTAGCCCCGACACTAACTTGTCAGCTATGGGTCGCTAGCCCCGACACTAACTTGTCAGCTATGGGTCGCTAGCCCCGACGCTAACTTGTCAGCTATGGGTCGCTAGCCCCGACACTAACTTGTCAGCTATGGGTCGCTAGCCCCGACACTAACTTGTCAGCTATGGGTCGCTAGCCCCGACACTAACTTGTCAGCTATGAGTAGCTAACCCTGACGCTAACTTGTCAGCTATGAGTAGCTAATCCTGACGCTAACTTGTCAGCTATGAGTAGCTAAACCTGACGCTAACTTGTCAACTATGAGTAGCTAATCCTGACTCTAACTTGTCAGCTATGAGCAGCTAATCCTGACGCTAACTTGTCAGCTATGAGTAGCTAATCCTGACGCTAACTTATCAGCTATGAGCAGCTAATCCTGACGCTAACTTGTCAGCTATGAGCAGCTAATCCTGACGCTAACTTGTCAGCTATGAGCAGCTAATCCTGACGCTAACTTATCAGCTATGAGCAGCTAACCCTGACGCTAACTTATCAGCTATGGATCGCTGATTGCCCAATGGGACAGCGCCGTCACCCCTTTTCTTCCTTCTATAAAATGTGTTTTGGACAGTGCTCCATGCTAGCCTTTTAGTCCGTCAAGTGTTTTGTTTCCTTGTCTTCTGCTGTCGCTTTGTCCCTGAACTTTTCCTGTTGTCGCTAGTTGTTACAGTTTGCCCCTTCTCAAAACATGTCCTACAAATCTGGACTGTCGGGTTCTGAATGTTTGCCATAATTTCTCTCTTGTGCTAAGCCTCACTTAGAACCTCTTCATTTGTTCTCTTGGCTGTCCAGGGTATTCGCATCATTCTTATGAGCAACATCTTCGCTGCTTCCAGTAGAATATGAGCGCCCCGGTTACTCTAAAATATACCGATATACTTTAGACGAAACAAAGAAGGTGACAAATGACAACTACCGTACTTCAAAGTTCAGAATAAAATATGAATATCATAAGATGAGAAATGATCGCTCTCTCAGTGTTGTATGAAGCTGAAGGAATCTGTTTCTGATAAGATGATGAGCTGCTTTCTGAGACGACAGAAAATTAGATCAATAGAAAGAAAATGTGAGCAAGGAACAATATCTCCACGCCGACATGAATGTACACAAAACAAAAAGAAAAACAGAAGAAAAAAAATGTTGGACTGATTTGTTGAATGTAGATGGCACTGGAGGTAAAAGCCACATACACACAGACGCACACACATGTCTACAACCTAAGGAATGTTATTTATATGTACATGTTAAATGGGTGTTAAGATAAAAGATATAACATATTACTAAGATCAGCCATCTTATTTTATAACTTATTTAAGAGTGGTCAAGCCTGTAATAGTCTCACAGACAATATCGTAAAAATATACCGGTGACAGCATGAAATGTCTGACCTTCTTGACTGACCACATAACTGACTGATACTCTTGACTGACCACATAACTGACTGATACTCATGACTGACCACATAACTGACTGACCACATAACTGACTGATACTCTTGACTGACCACATAACTGACTGACCACATAACTGACTGACCACATAACTGACTAACCACGTAACTGACTGATACTCTTGACTGACCACATAACTGATTGATACTCTTGACTAACCACGTAACTGACTGACAAGCTTGACCGACGTCCTTGACTGTCTTCTGAAAAGACATTTAGCACAGCAGATCGTAGAGAAATATTGGACTACCAGGTGTCCAGGAAAATTTTGTAGAATAACTGGGAATGTTGATGGGGGTGGGGGTGGGGTGGGGTGGGGAGGGGAGAGTAGTGAAACCATCATCAAAGAAGACCATCTGTTGTCCTGCTGCTAACCTTTGAAATGAAACTCTTTATGCACAGGAGAACGCGAGATGTTGCTTACTTGGAGTTTCCTTCCTGGCAGTTCGTGGACATCGTTAGCTCCGCTGCTAGCTAGGATGTCTCCATTTGTCCGTTACCTTTTTGTGTCCTGGTTAAGCAGCCTTAAAATAAAGCACAGCCTGGTTATTAAACACGGGACTAGAGAAAATACAAGCGGATGGTGAGAGCGTGCCTGGCCGGCACTTGAAGGTCGAGGAGATACCAGGGAAGGTCCAGAGATAATCAGGTCCCGGGGCTTACAATGTGTGGTTTATCTTGTCAGTCTATGCACGTGCGTGCAGTTGCTGCACTTGCTGGCTTGATACATATAGTTAGTGAGAGAGAGATAGACAGAGACAGAGAGAGACAAATAGAGAGACAGAGACAGAGAGAGACTGAGAGAGGCAGAGACAGATTGATTGATTGATTGATCTTTATTTCAAAAGGGTTAAGAATTGGGCACACAGGCCCGTCTGACATTCTGCCCTTTATCATACATCTTTCATTCTATTCCAGACATTCTACAAATATGTTGTTCATATAAGAAACATAACTAACATTGAAGAGAGACAAAGAGAGAGACAGAGAGAGACAGAGACAGAGACAGAGAGAGACAGAGACAGAGAGAGACTGAGAGACAGAGACAGAGAGAGACAGACAGAGACAGAGGCAGAGACACAGAGAGACACAGAGAGAGAGTGAGACAGAGAGAGAGACAGAGACAGACAGAGACAGAGAGAGTCAGAGAGATAGAGAGAGAGAGGGTCAGAGAGATAGATAGAGAGAGAGAGAGAAGTGTACTTAATATCTTATATCTTATATCCTTCCCGTGCCGTTAGACGTCACATAGGGCTCGCAAAGTAGTTCGCCAATTTTTCCTGTCTTCGGCGAGTCTTTCAACCTCAACAAAGGATTTTATGCCTGTTAACTTGGCCTCTCTTAATAATGTCCTCTTCAGAGTTTCACGCGGTCTGCCTCTTTTTCTTCGGCCTGTTGTGTTCCACTTGATAGCTTGTTTTGGGATTCTCCGCTCATTTCTTCTCATCAAGTGACCAACATATGTCCATCTCCTTTTCCTGATCACCCATGAAACTGGTTGTTGTTCAGTCATCTGTCTTATCTCTGCATTGTTCTTGAATTCATTCCACTTGATGCTGAGTATTTTCCTTAGGCATTTATTTTCAAAAGAGTCTAATTTCTTTTCTATTTCTTTAGTTGTTTTCCAGCTTTCGCATGCATAAATGAGGGCAGTATCCACTATATCTTTGAGTCTATTCAAAATGGCCTTGCAAAATACTTTTGACACAACTGATATTAAGGTTACTCCTCTCCAGTTGTTACAGTCACTAAGGTTGCCCTTTTTTGGTATTTTAACAATGATTCCCTTCTTCCAATTAGAAGGGACCTTTTCTTCTTTCCAAATCTTGTTAAACATTCTCTGTAGTTGTCTCATGTTGTCACTATTGATAGCTTTTAGCTTAATAGGAGTTTATATAATGAGTTTCTTCCCCTGCAACAAATTGTACTGTTCAGGTTTTTGTTTTGTAATTGACTGTTTCAGAGTTTGAAAGATTTGTTCCCCCCCCCCCCCCCCCCCAATCACCAGTTAAGTTGTTTTTTAATGTGCTCCTTCGCCAGCCTGGAGTGAGGCCTGTCATACTGCCATGCAATAGTTTAGTAAACACAGAACAAGACTTTTTTTTCTTTTTTTTTTCTTTTTTCAGAGTTTTAACAGACATGAAAGATTTAAAGAAACATGTAAAATTTTGATTAACATACTGGAGTTCATGTAACATATAATAGGCAATTAACATATGGAATTTCATTTTGACTTGTTATATGTTCTAGCAGTAGAGGCAGACAGATATATATGTCCTAGCAGTAGAGGTAGAGAGATGTATATGTCCCAGTAGTAGAGGTAGGCAGATGTGTACATCCTAGCAGTAGAGGTAGATAGATGTTTATGTCCTAGCAACAGAGTTAGACTGAGGTATATCTCCTGGCACAACTACCCACTAAATTAATTCCACAATTCTCACAGCTCGACGCCATCTTGGAGCCGTCACAGATTTCCGGCTTTTGTTGTAGTTTTTGTCTGTGCTCTTTCAGGGTAGAATTTCCGAGTTTTCTCTCTCTCCTCTCTGCTTCATCTCTTGTGCTGTGTTTCACCGCACAGCTTGGTAACCCCTGCGGGAAGTATTCCACTCTCACCTTTGCTTCAGGTGTTAGTATATTTGTGGGAGACTGTACTATCTATTTACATTTCAACCGAGCGCTAATTGTATCACTCCTTGAGATACTGCATCAAATGTGGAAGATTACAACACACAAAGACTTTATCGCTTTCGGCGCTAAGTTCATCGTAGAGCAGGAATTTGCCTGTGTTATGATATAGTTCTTGAACTGCATGTTAGTTCTTTGATCTGGAGTTTTGCTTTGAACTGTTTATAGTTCACAAATTTAAATTTAAATTATAATCAAGAAATTTTTTTTTAAAAATCTTACAAGTAACCTTGACCTTCTGTAATGTTATCCACGTGGCCTGGTGTATTGGAGTCGATAGCTGTACCGGTTCTCCTTCCAACACCCGCATGGATCGTCGTCCACAAAGACATTTATTTCTGACACTTTACGGTTTCGTCGGCGATATCTGGATAACGATGATAATGCTGGGGTTCATTTTTTTTCTCTTACTTCTTCTTCTTCAAACCTTTAATGCCAGGTCTGATTTTGGTGCTTGGAGTCTCTTGACCTTGAAAAAAAAAACAGTCTGGAACAAATTGTGAATTTAATGAAATTGAATTTAAAGTGCCATGCCACGTAACGGACCCCGTTCTGAGAGGTTCATCTGAGAGGTTCATCTGAGAGGTTCATCTGAGAGTCCAACTGATCTCCGTTCATCTTAGTAGGCAAGTAAAATAGATTAGAAGGGTTCTACATCAGCGGAAGATTATTATTTCAAAGTGGAGATAGATAAGGAAAGTTTGGCTGGGGAGAATCCTTGCACCGACGGCAGATGTCTTCAAAGACGGAGCAAATCTATGAGGGATGATGACTTCTTGAGGTCAAAGCTTGCATGCTGAATATGTAAATGAGTGATTTAATTCTGGTTTTAGAGTGCTTCGATATGGAAACTCGAGAGGCTGTGATGTACATCTGGAGTCTCAGAGATGAGCTCGTCTTCTCTCGTGTACAGGAGGGGAGGAAATTTTCTCTCGTGTACAGAGATAGCTTCATCTTCTCTCATGTACAGAGATATGTTCATCTTCTCTCATGTACAGAGATATGTTCATCTTTTTCGTGTACAGAGATAGGTTCTCTTCTCTCATGTACAGAGATAGGTTCTCTTCTCTCATGTACAGAGATATGTTCATCTTTTTCATGTACAGAGATAGGTTCTCTTCTCTCATGTACAGAGATATGTTCATCTTTTTCGTGTACAGAGATAGGTTCTCTTCTCTCATGTACGGAGATAGGTTCATCTTCTTCTCATGTACAGAGATAGGTTCATCTTCTCTCATGTACAGAGATAGGTTCATCTTCTCTCATGTATAGATGTAAGCTCATTCTCTCATACGTGTAAAGACAAACTCAGACAAATAAATGCTCATAATATCTTTTCATTGTTGTTCCTAGACATTTCTGCTATAAGAAAACGTTTGTGGGGCAGTGGTGTGAGACAACTTTAGTGGGACAGTGGTGTGAGACAACTTTAGTGGGACAGTGGTGTGAGACAACTTTAGTGGGACAGTGGTGTGAGACAACTTTAGTGGGACAGTGGTGTAAGACAACTTTAGTGGGACAGTGGTGTAAGACAACTTTAGTAGGACAGTGATGTGAGACAACTTTAGTGGGACAGTGGTGTGAGACAACTTTAGTGGGACAGTGGTGTGAGACAACTTTAGTGGGACAGTGGTGTAAGACAACTTTTATGAGGCAGTGGTGTAAGACAACTTTAGTGGAACAGTGGTTTGAGACTTTTGTGGGACAATGGTGTGAAACAACTTCTGTTTCACAAACTACAGTTAGACTACTTTCTGTCAAATTGCTACCTTACTACTTCTTACTTTACTGTTCAATACAAATAACCAGATTTTTCCAGTTTTTTTTTTTTTGTCTCGGAGTTCTGGAACACTTCCGCACCCAGGCAGCGACGGTACGTCATGTACCACGTGATTAATGGAAGAATCATCATCATGTGGAAGGTGGGCACCAACAATGGCACGGAAGAGATAGGTCTGGAAAGAGGAGACATTAACAAAAAGGTCAAGGGGCAAGCACGGGGTAAGAGCAAGTCGTCCAGGACTTTGAGATAAAACTCGAGTTTATGGAATCAATTCTGACGTTTGTGTCTAGAGTATAGGTCGTATCAGGGAACTGGCTGTAGGTACGGGTATCAGAGTTATGTATTGTTTCAGGGAACTGGCTGTAGGTACGGCTATCTGAGTATATGTATTGTTTCAGGGAACTGGTTGTACATACGGACATCAGACTATATGTATTGTTTCAGGGAACTGGTTGTACATACGGACATCAGACTATATGTATTGTTTCAGGGAACTGGTTGTACATACGGACATCAGACTATATGTATTGTTTCAGGGAACTGGTTGTACATACGGACATCAGGCTATATGTATTGTTTCAGGGAACTGGTTGTACATACGGACATCAGACTATATGTACTGTTTCAGGGAACAAAATCAGGAAAATTAATATAGACAGTAACATTATCACGAAACTAATGTGAACAATAACATAATCAGGAAAATGAATATATTATTAATACACAAACTAGAAAACTAGTAAACATTCCCACAGAATACTGCATTACTTCACGTTTGGGTTGAAACGCTTTCGTGCTTTGTGTCATCTTACATCTTACATCTTACATCCTTCTCGTGCAGTTAAACGTCACATAGGGCCCACGTGGTAGTTCGCCAATTTTTCCTGTTTTCGGCGAGCTTTTCAACCTCATCAAGGGATTTTATTTCCAATGATTTGGCCTCTCTTTACAATGTCCTCTGTAGAGTTTCACGTGGTTAACCTATTTTTTTTTCGGCCTGTTGTGTTAAACTTAATAGCTTATTTTGGGATTCTCTGACTGTTTCTTTTCATCACGTGACCAATATCCAGATGTCCACCTCCTTTTCCTTTCGGTGATTATCGTTCTAGTGAAGAAAAACTTCTGTTTTTATGTTTTAAAGAAGTTTCCCTAGTTATCATGTAATCGGCCGTTGTTATTGCTTTCCTTTATCATCGTTATTTTATTTTCAGTTCAATCACGGAAGAACGCAGTCACATACTCCGAGTAAGATGATATGTGACAGAATCACATACTCTGGGTAAGATGATATGTGACAGAATCACATACTCTGGATAAGATGATATGTGACAGAATCACATACTCTGGGTAAGATGATATGTGACAGAATCACATACTCTGAGTAAGATGATATGTGACAGAATCACATACTCTGAGTAAGACGATATGTGACAGAATCACATACTCTGAGTAAGACGGTATGTGACAGAATCACATACTCTGAGTAAGATGATATGTGACAGAATCACATACTCTGAGTAAGATGATATGTGACAGAATCACATACTCTGAGTAAGACGGTATGTGACAGAATCACATACTCTGAGTAATACAGTATGTAACAGAAGTAAAAGAAAGAGACCCAAAACTCATAAGTATAATCAGAGTGAGCAAAAACAGAATTCAGAATAAACTTAAGAAACATCAGATACAAACATTACAATATACTATAGAAATATCAGATACAAAAATTACAATATACTATAGAAATATCAGATCCAAACATCACAGAATACTACAGAAATATCAGATACAAACATCACAGAATACTACAGAAAGATCAGATACAAACGTCACAGAATACTACAGAAAGATCATATACACACGTCACAGAATACTACAGAAAGATCAGAAACAATTATTTCAAATTACTACAGAAAGATCAGATACAAATGTTACAAAGTGCTACAGAAAGATCAGAAACAAACATTACAGTATACTACAGAAAGATCAGAAACAAATATTACAGTATACTACAGAAAGACCAGAAATAAACAGAAAATACTACGGGGAGATTAAAAACAACTAACAGAATATACTATAGAAAGATCCGAATTAAACATAATATACTTCAGACAAATCAGAAACAAACACTACAAAATATAGCAGAAAAATCAGAAACAAACAACAGGAAGATTAGAAACAGAAACAAACATCAGGAAACAGCAGAAAGATTAGAAATAAACATAAAAAACACCAGCTAGTTTAGAAACAAACATCAGAAAAACCAGCAAAAAAAAAAAAAAAATAGAAACAAACATTAGAAAAAAAAAAACAGCAGAAAGATTAGAAACAGATATTAGAAAAAAAAAACAGCAGAAAGATTAGAAAGAGAAATCAGAAAAAAAAAACAGCAGAAAATTTAGAAACAAACACCAGAAAAACCAGCGGAAAAATTAGAAACAAACATAAAAAAAAAAACAGCAGAAAGATTAGAAACAAACATTAACAAAAACATCAGAAAGATTAGAAAAAAAAACATTAGAAAAAAACAGCAGAAAGATTAAAAACAAACATTAGGAAAAAAAAGCAGAACTATTAGAAACAATCATCAGAAAAAAAACATCAGAAAGATTAGAAACAAACATTAAGAAAAAAACCAGCAGAATGGTTGGAAACAAACATTAGAAATAAACTAGCAGAAAGATTAGAAACAAACACCAGAAAGACCAACGGAAATATTAGAAACAAACATTAGAAAAAGAACCAGCAGAAAGATTAGAAACAAACATTAGAAAAAAACCAGCAGAAAGATTAGAAACAAACATTAGAAAAAAAACCAGCAGAAAGATTAGAAACAAACATTAGAAAAAAAACCAGCAGAAAGATTAGAAACAAAAATCATAAAAACCAGCAGAAAGATTAGAAACAAAAATCATAAAAAACCAGCAGAAAGATTAGAAACAAACATTAGAAAAAAAACCAGCAGAAAGATTAGAAACAAACATTAAAAAAACCAGCAGAAAGATTAGAAACAAACATATGGAAAAAAAATTCAAGCAGAAAGTTTAGAAACAAACATTAGAAAAAAAAACCAGCAGAAAGATTAGAAACACACATTAGAAAAAAAACCAGCAGAAAGATTAGAAACAGACATTAGAAAAAAAAACAGCAGAAAGATTATAAACAAACATATGGAAAAAAAAATCAAGCAGAAAGATTAGGAGCAAAAATTAGAAAAAAAAAACCAGCAGAAAGATTAGAAACAAACATTAAAAAAACCAGCAGAAAGATTAGAAACAAACATTAGAAAAAAAAACCAGCAGAAAGATTAGGAGCAAACATTAGAAAAAAAACCAGCAGAAAGATTAGAAACAAACATTAGAAAAAAACCAGCAGAAAGATTAGAAACAAACATTAGAAGAAACCAGCAGAAAGATTAGAAACAAACATTAGAAAAAAAAACCAGCAGAAAGATTAGGAGCAAACATTAGAAAAAAAAACCAGCAGAAAGATTAGAAACAAACATTAGAAAAAAAAACCAGCAGAAAGATTAGAAACAAACATTAGAAAAAAAAACCAGCAGAAAGATTAGAAACAAACATTAGAAAAAACCAGCAGAAAGATTAGAAACAAACATATGGAAAAAAAAATCAAGCAGAAAGATTAGAAGCAAACATTAGAAAAAAAAAAACCATCAGAAAGATTAGAAAGCAGACTCTGTAACCTAACAAGGAAACTAGTAATAAACCAAGCTGACAAGAACTAACTCTGGCCATGTTCGCCCTGCAAGCGCCCACTATCAAGCTAAACCTGATAAAGGGGCCAAAGGGCAGGAAGAAACAAATGGTTTGTTTCGGTTCTCCGTCAAGTCTCACAGTTCTAGTAATGAGAAGATTTCTACTTTTGAGTGGGAGTCGGGGAGGTTTTGTCTTTCCTTGTCTCTTCCACCCCCCCCCCCCCCCCCAACTCCTTCATTGTTCTCTGTTGGTTTCCATTATTTCTTGATGCCTCTCATAGTTTTCTTTCCCATTCTTACTTCCGTCTCTCATAGTTTTCTTTCCCATTCTTACTTCCGTCTCTCATTGTTTTCTTTCCCATTCTTACTTCCGTCTCTCATAGTTTTCTTTCCCATTCTTACTTCCGTCTCTCATTGTTTTCTTTCCCATTCTTACTTCCGTCTCTCATAGTTTTCTTTCCCATTCTTACTTCCGTCTCTCATTGTTTTCATTTCGCTTCACATTTTAGTCTCTCACTGTCTGTTTGTCTCTCTTTCTTTTTGTCTCTCTCTGTTTCTCTCTCTCTCTCTTTCTCTCTGTTTCTCCCTCTCTCTCTTTGTGTTTCTTTCTCTCTGTTTCTGTGTGTATGTGTGTGAGTGTTTTTGTGTCCTTGTAAACCTCATTTTTCATTTTTTTTTCCGCTGTTGAACTCACAACTTAAAACCTTATAATTCTGTTGAATTCATTGCTTCTTATTGAACCTCATTGTTTCTTTTGAATTCACTGTTTCTTATTAAACTGTTTTTGTTGTTGTTGTTTTTTGTTTGTTTCTTGCTGAGCCTAGCTGTTTCATTCTGAATCTTTTTGTTTTTTGTTCAATCTCATTGTTTCTGTTAAACCTCATTATTTCTTGCTGAACCTAATTGCTTTTTGCTGAATATCATTGATTTTTCCTGAAAGTCATTGTTTTTTGTTTTTGCTTTGTTGAACCTCACTGTTTCTTTCCCAACTCCCTTTGTTTCGTGTTGAACCTCATTGTTTCTTTCCCAACTTCCTTGTTTCGTGCTGATCCTCAGTGTTCCTTTTTTTGTTTCGTGCTGAACCTCAGTGTTCCTTGCCCAACTTCCTTGTTTCGTGCTGAACCTCATTGTTCCTTGAACAACTTCCTTGTTTGGTGCTGAAGCTCATTCTTCCCCTACCAGTCTCATCGTTCACTTAATGAGAGACTAAAGTTTGTGAGAGAAGTTGTCTGTTGTCTGATTTGTTCGGTCAGAGAAAGTGACAACTTCTTTGTGACATTTACTGGTAGTCAGGAGTCAAACATAGCTTACAGCGCGTGTCAATTCTCTGCGGCCTTGAATCTGACCAACTCCCCATCCGATGTAACTGCCACGGCACCAAGATATTTGTCCTGTCCACTAGCAGTGTTGCCTGGTGTAACGACGGGCAGGCAGACTTGACGGCAGGAGCAACAAAGTATGATAACAGAAAGAAAAATATAGTGATAATCTTGATAAATATGATGACGATAATGATGAGAACTAATAATAAAAATAAACGCAGGAATGACAGCAATAATGACAGCAATAATGATAACTAAAGGTAAAAGTAGAAACGTAGACAGAGGAAGACACCAAAAAAAAAAAAAAAATACAGGTATAAACAATATTAGTAGAAATAATGAATACGCCGACGGATATAGTTAAAATAATACTGACAACAGTAAGAGAACAATATTCGTAGAAATAATGAAAATAATACTGACAACAGTATGAAAACAATGAGAGCGAAAACGACAACAGAAATGAAAATTAATAGCTCTAAAGTAATGATCTGTTTAATTTATTTGAAAATAATTGTTCACAAAGTGTTTCTTTGTGTTTCTTTTTCTTGCCTTTTCTATGTTTTCTCCTCTGACTGCCCGTGTAAATGTGAAAGTATTTTGTAAAACATAAGAATATTTTATCATTCATGACTCTACCTCGTCATCAACATCACAACCAGCAACAACAACAACAGCTTTAATAGGATAATAATCATCATAACAACAACAACAACACCCACAACATCAACAACGGCTTTAATACTATAATAATCATATCAATAACAACAACTACAACAACACCAGCCCTAATAAAATAATACTCATCACAACAACAACAGCTTTAATACAACACTAATCATCACAACAACAATAACAGCTTTAATATGATAATAATCATAACAACAACGACAACCACAACATCAACAACGGCTTTAATACGATAATAATCACATAAATAACAACAACTACAACAACAGCTTTAATATGATAATAATCATAACAACAACAACAACAACAACAGCTTTAATAGGATAATAATCATCATAACAACAACAACTCTCTCTCTTTGTGTTTCTTTCTCTCTGTTTCTGTGTGTATGTGTGTGAGTGTTTTTGTGTCCTTGTAAACCTCATTTTCATTTTTTTTTCGCTGTTGAACTCACAACTTAAAACTTATAATTCTGTTGAATTCATTGCTTCTATTGAACCTCATTGTTTCTTTTGAATTCACTGTTTCTTATTAAACTGTTTTTGTTGTGTTGTTTTTTGTTTGTTTCTTGCTGAGCCTAGCTGTTTCATTCTGAATCTTTTTGTTTTTTGTTCAATCTCATTGTTTCGTTAAACCTCATTATTTCTTGCTGAACCTAATTGCTTTTTGCTGAATATCATTGATTTTTCCTGAAAGTCATTGTTTTTTGTTTTTGCTTTGTTGAACCTCACTGTTTCTTTCCCAACTCCCTTTTTTCGTGTTGAACCTCATTGTTTCTTTCCCAACTTCCTTGTTTCGTGCTGATCCTCAGTGTTCCTTTTTTGTTTCGTGCTGAACCTCAGTGTTCCTTGCCCAACTTCCTTGTTTCGTGCTGAACCTCATTGTTCCTTGAACAACTTCCTTGTTTGGTGCTGAAGCTCATTCTTCCCCTACCAGTCTCATCGTTCACTTAATGAGAGACTAAAGTTTGTGAGAGAAGTTGTCTGTTGTCTGATTTGTTCGGTCAGAGAAAGTGACAACTTCTTTGTGACATTTACTGGTAGTCAGGAGTCAAACATAGCTTACAGCGCGTGTCAATTCTCTGCGGCCTTGAATCTGACCAACTCCCCATCCGATGTAACTGCCACGGCACCAAGATATTTGTCCTGTCCACTAGCAGTGTTGCCTGGTGTAACGACGGGCAGACTTGACGGCAGGAGCAACAAAGTATGATAACAGAAAGAAAAATATAGTGATAATCTTGATAAATATGATGACGATAATGATGAGAACTAATAATAAAAATAAACGCAGGAATGACAGCAGTAATGACAGCAATAATGATAACTAAAGGTAAAAGTAGAAACGTAGACAGAGGAAGACACCAAAAAAAAAAAATACAGGTATAAACAATATTAGTAGAAATAATGAATACACCGACGGATATAGTTAAAATAATACTGACAACAGTAAGACAACAATATTCATAATAATACTGACAACAGTAATGAAAACAATGAGAGCGAAAACGACAACAGAAATGAAAATTAATAGCTCTAAAGTAATGATCTGTTTAATTTATTTGAAAATAATTGTTCACAAAGTGTTTCTTTGTGTTTTTTTTCTCTTGCCTTTTCTATGTTTTCTCCTCTGACTGCCCGTGTAAATGTGAAAGTATTTTGTAAAACATAAGAATATTTTATCATTCATGACTCTACCTCGTCATCAACATCACAACCAGCAACAACAACAACAGCTTTAATAGGATAATAATCATCATAACAACAACAACACCCACAACATCAACAACGGCTTTAATACTATAATAATCATATCAATAACAACAACTACAACAACACCAGCCCTAATAAAATAATACTCATCACAACAACAACAGCTTTAATACAACACTAATCATCACAACAACAATAACAGCTTTAATATGATAATAATCATAACAACAACGACAACCACAACATCAACAACGGCTTTAATACGATAATAATCACATAAATAACAACAACTACAACAACAGCTTTAATATAGTAATAATCATCACAAGAAGAAAAACAACAACAGTTTCAATAGGATGATAACCATACAACAATAACAACAGCTTTAATATGATGATAATCATAACAATAAAAGAGCTTTAATATTATAATCACAACAACAACTTTAATATCATAATAATCATCACAACAACAGCAGCGTTAAAATATTAATAATCATAACAAGAATAACAGCTTTCAAATCATAATAATCATTACAACAACAACAGTTCCAATATCATAATAATTATCATAGTAATACCACTTTCAATACCATAACAATCATCATAACAACAACAGCTTAAATATCATAATAATCATCACAACAACAACAGCTATAACAATAAGCTTCATAGCTATCATAATAAGCATGGTAACAATAACAACAGCTTTAATATTAATATAATCATCACAACAACAACAGCTTTAATATTAAAATAATCATCACGACAACAACAGCTTTAATATTAAAATAATAATCACGACATCAACAATAGCTTTAATATTAAAATAATCATCACGACGACAACAACAGCTTTAATATTAAAATAATCATCACGACAACAACAACATCTTTAATATTAAAATAATCATCACGACAACAACAACAGCTTTAATATTAAAATAATCATCACGACAACAACATCTTTAATATTAAAATAATCATCACGACAACAACAACAACATCTTTAATATTAAAATAATCACTACAACAACAACAACAACAACAACAGCTTTAATATTAAAATAATCATCACAATAACAACAACAGCTTCCTTATCTGATGTGCCTTTAAAGAAAAATCTTACACCCAGCGAACTTGGAACACACAGAGAGGCTATGCTGGGAGAAGTTCGGGCCATATAATAGTACTTGAACAACACTCGATTTTCTATTAGAGATAACGAGAGAGAGAGAGAGAGAGAGAGAGAGAGAGAGAGAGAGAGAGAGAGACTTTCATCAGATAAATATATCCTCTTGTCCTCTCTCCACATGACAGTGTAGCACGCTGTGTAGTGAAGTATCACTTCAAAGCGTAGTCTACCCAGCGTGTTCCGGGTGGGCTAGCTGATGCTATGTATAGATTGCCCGGATCTGTGTAGGTTATGGCCTGGTTTGATTGCTGGGGACGATCTACTTACATCACTGAGATTAAATGATTTCAGTGGCAGCTATTCTGAGAGAAGAGAACCAACTGATCGCTGGACTCTGTTCGGGAATGTTATCTGTGCTCACTGAAGCTTTCTTTCTTTATCGTTTTGTGTTCGGGGGGTTACCAATTCATCACGTCAACCCTGGGTTGTGGTCATGAGATAAAAGTTTGCTGACTTCATCTGATGAAATGGTTAAATGGCGGCATGGCCATACACTTAGAACACCGGTCTCTCACCCGAGGGTTACAGGTTCGAATCTCGGTAAGATCTGGGCTTGTGTTTTATTTTTTTTTTCTGCCGGTGCAATTGAACAAACAAAACCCAGCCAACGTCTTCGTGACGATTGCTCTGGGTAAGGTGTCTTAATTCCTTAGAATCAGTGAATCCCACAAGTTCCCCATCCCGCCTCATCAGAGTAAACCGGTATAATCCTGTTACAGTTTTTTCTTTTTTCATAGTTAATTCTTTTGTGATTTTGTTTGTTGTATGAAATATTTTGTGATTTTGTTTGTTGTATGAAATATTTTGTGATTTTGTTTGTTGTATGAAACATTTTGTGATTTTGTTTGTTGCTTGAACTATTTGGTGATTTTAAATTTGTTGTATGAATTATTTGGAGATTTTAATTTGTTGTATGAAATATTTGATGATTTTTGTTTGTTGTATGAAATATTTGGTGATTTTAATTTGTTGTATGAAATGTCTGGCCAATTCTATCAAGTAGTCTGAATGAGGAATGTTAGAGAAGATGTAGATAAAGAATATTACGATGCCACAACAGTTGGAGGTTATGAAATACCAGAGATTAGATATGCTGATGACACAGTATTGCTGTCCACAACACAAAAAGGAGTGGAAAAACTAATTATGTCAGTCCGCAAGAACAGCGAAGAGCAGAACCTCTATCTTAATGCAAAGAAAACTAAATTGATGACAACTGACAAAACAAACAAGGCAACTGAAATATGTATCAATGAGGAAAAACTGGAAGAAGTGGAGAGTTTTGAATATCTTGGATCGCTACTAACTAATAATGAAGATACAATGAGGGAAATTAAAAGGAGGACATCTATCGCTCTTCAGAAAGTAAAACAAATAAAGAATCTCTGGAGAGGAGCAGACAGAACCACAAAAATAAGATTTTTAAGGGCATGCATCTTTCCCATAGCAACATATGCCTGTGAGACCTGGACACTTAACAAAACAACTGAGAAACACATAAATGCCTTTGAATGTAAATGCTACAGAAGAGTTCTCCAAATATCGTGGACACAAAAAAGAACAAATATATCTATACTACAAGAACTTAATATTGAAGAAGGCTGGCTAGTGAAGAGGATTAAAGAGAGAAAACTGAAATATTTTGGACACATTAAACGTCATGATAATTTAGAGAAGACCGTATTGGAAGGATACATAATGGGAAAAAGAAAAAGAGGAAGACCAAGACGAAGATGGCTGCAAGACATCGTTGACGATCTGGAAATGGATCCAGCAACAGCAGGCCATCTTGCTCACAACCGAGAGGCCTACAGGAATGCTGTTTGGGAGGCAAAGTTCCGCAAGGGACATGCAAATGAATGAATGATGAATGAGTCTGAATGATAATCTTCCAAGATGTAGCTAAACGTGGTGAGATGTAGAGTGAAAGCAGAACAAAACAGTCCTGCATGTAGCAACTGTTTCATAATGCCAAGAGCTCAGATTTAAAACTGTAATCAGAACGTACTACACGACCAGGAATGTTCTATGTGTTGCTACACAGGATCTGAAATTAAGAGATATGTAAATCAAAATCTTGGAACGTTTTGTTGCGCGGAACAAGTTTAGCGAAACAAACTTTGAGTTGCAGAAAAAGATGAATATGCGCTGTGGTGTCATGTCGATTCATCCATGCTATGGGGGTTGCTGAGTTCCTTGCGCATGGAACTCCACATTTAAGACATAATGATGTCGCTAAGATAGGAGTAATCAGAACATGATAAGCTCGCCAGGTCTGGGTTTCAAGGAACCCGGGGTGGAAAAAAAAAAAAAGAAAAAGAAGAAGAAAATCGCCCCGGATATCTTTTCAAAGGGAAACAACTCCCTTGTTCCTACACCTGTTGCCAGGGACGCAGAGAACACAAGGGGAGAGAAATCACCAGTTATTTAGGATCAGCAAAGAAGGAAGTAAGAAAGGATGATTTTTTTCCCCACAGAGGAAAGGAATTAATGACACGTGGGGCTGATTATTATCATAATGTTTAATTAATACGGATGATAATGCTGAAGGCGCGTGAAGTCACAGCTTGTAGACTTCAAAATTCTCTTCAAAGTTCACTAACAAGTTTATCTTAAGCGCTGCTAGTGTAGCTCAGGGCAAGATCAGGAGCCCTCTTTGATAACTCGGGGCCCCCCTGGGGGCCTTGATATCTTTTCGGTAAGGTAAGAGCAGAAACACTCCCAATCTTTTTTTGTCCATGAAGTGATTTGGTTTTCCAGAAGTCTTGTCTCATTTGGTGCGTGAATCTTACTGACTCACACACTCACTCAGTGATTAACTCACTCACTCACTCGCTCACTCACTCACTCACTCACTCACTCACTAATACACTGACTAATTTACTGACTAACTGACTAGCTCACTGACTAACTAACTCAATAACTAAATCACTCATTCACCGGCTAACTAACTGACTAACTTAATACATCACTGACTAACTGATTAACTCACTGAATAACGTACTGACAAACGCACTGACTAACTCACTCAATAAATACCTGCCTAACTCACTCATTAACTAACTGACTAACCCACCGACTAACTCACTGACTAACTCACTCACCCACCGACTAACTCACTGACTAACTCACTCACCACCGACTAACTCACTGACTAACTCACTCACCCACCGACTAACTCACTGACTAACTCACTCACCCACCGACTAACTCACTGACTAACTCACTCACCCACCGACTAACTCACTGACTAACTCACTCACCCACCGACTAACTCACTGACTAACTCACTCACCCACCGACTAACTCACTGACTAACTCACTCACCCACCGACTAACTCACTGACTAACTCACTCACCCACCGACTAACTCACTGACTAACTCACTCACTCAATGGCTAACTTATTGACTAACTCAGTGACTAACACAATCATTCATTCACTTACCGGTCTGTCTGTCTGTCTGTCTGTCTGTGTCTGTCTGTCTGTAAGCATGCAGCATAAACCTCATCCTCGAGATCTCAGAATATCCTGCGCAATGACGGAAAATAATCCAAGTATATCATGTCCTACTTTTGTCTGAAATAATTTTAACATTTTGTTATCACAGCTTTACTGCCGCGGGTTTGTGTTTATGTAATTGTAAACTTAAACCCAGAAATTATTGGTGCTGTAGCCAGCACACCTTGATTGTGGCCAGGAGTCAAAGATTGTAGTATCATTCTTAAGTTCCTGGCATTATGGTTCCTGGAAAATCAAAGAAACGTTATAAATGTGAATAACTCGATGACAAGAGTCAACAAGTATGAAATAATAAACTTATGGTAAGAGCTAACAAGTATGAAATAATAAACTTATGGCAAGAGCTAACAAGTATGAAATAATAAACTTATGGCAAGAGCTAACAAGTATGAAATAATAAACTTATGGCAAGAGCTAACAAGTATGAAATAATAAACTTATGGCAAGAGCTAACAAGTATAAAATAATAAACTGATGGTAAGAGCTAACAAGTATGAAATAATAAACTTATGGCAAGAGTTTGTAGGAATAAAATAATAAATTGATAGCAAGAATTCCTCCTCCTCCTCCTCCTCCTCCTCATCATCATCATCATCATCATCACCATTATCATCAGTCCTCTATAACCCCATTAGAGAATAAGGCATCACTAAGGGTTCTCCGGCCAGTCTTGTCTTGAGCAAGTCGGAGTATATCAAACCAGGTCTTTCCCTGCTTCCTTTAGTTCTTCCTGTGTTGTGCGTTTCCACGTCCCCAATGGCCTGTCCCTCTTTCTCTGGAGGTGTCCCATTCAAGGCGATATAGGGGTGTCTTATTCTTTCCTTTCATAGCATAGGGCTCAGCCATTTTCATATTTCTCTTTTGGTCTCTTTAGTAATATTCCCAAAGCCCGTTTATTTAGTTATATCCTCGTTTGTCTGGCGTTATTTCCACTGCATTCTTAAACTTTTCCTGGGTCATCTTCCTTCAAATCCTCTCAGTCTGCTTTTATTTTCCGTCATTGGCCCTCCATGTTTCGGATGTTTGCTTGGAGAATGGAAGATTTCCATACGTTCGATAATTTATACTGGCTTTATAGATTCTGAGCTTTAGGTTTATTTGAAGAATGAAAGATTTCCATTCATTAAAACCTGAATTAGTAGCAATAAAAGACGAAATAGATGAGAAGAGTTAGCTTGAATGATAGAATTAACTGCAAGTTTGTGTTAGAAATGGCATAAGGATATAATTAATGGCACGTTTGTGTTAGAAATGGAATAAGGATAGAATTAATGGCACGTTTGTGTAAGAAATGGAGTAAGGATAGAATTAACGGCAAGTTTGTGTCGGAAATGGAATAAGGATAGAATTAACTGCAAGTTTGTGTTAGAAATGGAATAAGGATAGAATTAACTGCAACTTTGTGTTAGAAATGGAATAAGGATAGAATTAACTGCAAGTTTGTATTAGAAATGGAAAGAGTATAGAATTAACTGCAAGTTTGTGTTAGAAATGGAAAGAGGATAGAATTAACTGCAAGTTTGTGTTAGAAATGGAGAGAGGATAGAATTAACTGCAAGTCTGTGTTAGAAAGGGAAAGAGGATAGAATTAACTGCAAGTTTGTGTTAGAAATGGAAAAAGGATAGAATTAACTGCAACTTTGTGTTAGAAATGGAATAAGGAATTTGACAGGAGGAAGATTTAGCTACAGGAGAGTAAAATGATGTACAGAATTAGGAAAATATGATGTACAGAATTATAAAAATGTGATGTACAGAATTAGGAAAATATGATGTACAGAATTAGGAAAATGTGATGTACAGAATTAGGAAAATATGATGTACAGAATTAGGAAAAGATGTCAGGAAATAGGAGTCAAGTCAGAGCACGGATGAAAGGAAAGTTATGTTTCGGTGTTTGTACATAAAAATATTTTGTATAAACACACACAAACACTTACACACATATAAATGCATACATATAAACAAATAATTCTTATGAAAGAAAAAGAAATAAAAAAAAAACAACTAAATGATCCAGAAAGAGGAGGAGGAGAATAATAGAGGAAGCACTCTTGAGAGAGGAAAAAAGAAAATGACAACAACAACAAAAACAAACAAACAAAAACATTATTGAGAGAGGGTGGGAAAGAAAAAGGAGAATGACAGAAAAAATACTCTTGAGAGAGAAAAAAGTAGAATGACATTAAAAACACTCTTGAGTGAGAGAGAGAGAGAGAGAGAGAGAGAGAGAGAGAGAGAGAGAAAGAAAGAAAGAAAGAAGAATGACAGAAAAAAAACTCTTGAGAGAGAAAAAGGATAATGACTTAAAAACACTCGTGAGAGAGAGAGAGAGAGGAAGAGAGAGAGGAGAATGACATAAAAACACTCTTGACAGAGAAAAGGAGAATGACAAAAAAAAAAACACTCTTGAGAGAGGAAAACGGAGAATGACAGGAAAAAAAAAACTCTTTAAAGAGGAGGAGAGAAATAATAAAAAGCATTAATAAAAGACATCTGTTAAAAAAGGTTTCATATTTTCCTCGATCATCTTACTAAGTGCATGTTTGAGGGAGAAGATGTGAGCGCCAACAAGGACGTTGATGTATGGACATCGTCAAACCAGGGACAGCAATCACTTATCAGGGTGCGCCGTGAAAGAAAGGTGTAGATAAAGAAATGGATTACTTATAGAAACTTTCCCCCAAGTGAACACGGCACATGATGATGATGATGATGATGATGATGATGATTAACAAAAATGTGTTCATTTATGAGTTTTAGAATTATATTTGAACAGTACGCTCAACTGCGAGCGAACCGACACAGCGAATTATGTGATGAGAGAACCCAAGTGTCAGGATGATCTTTCTGGCTTGGGCACATAATCACATGCAAGTGAAACCATTTATTATATCTCTTTTGTGGGCAATGTTTATATTTTCAGTTCAGAGGCTGGTTAGCCGAGTGGTTAGCCGAGTGGTTAGGCGCTCGGCTTACTAATCCGGTGGTTCCGAGTTCATGCCCCAGCAGTGGGACTTTTTTTTTCTGGTACACACCAAAATGGGCCCCAGGGCCCCCAGCCTCTAAAAATGGGTAACCAGAGAAACCTGGGAAGGTACATGCGGCCAGGCGTGATACCGACCACGTCAGACTTTCATGTGCCGAAGGTCAAGGAAGTTCGGGCCTGACACCGTATACCTAGTATGGCTTATTGACAGGTAAAGGGGAATTTTACCTTCTTCTTCTTCTTCTTCTTATTATTATTATTATTAGTGTTAAAAGGTAAAGGTAATCCTGTCATGCCTTAGAAACACATAGGGATATGGTGGTAGCGCCCATATTTTCCTTAGAGGCACATAGGGATATGGTGGTAGCGCCCATATTTTCCTTAGAGGAACAGGGATATGGTGGTAGCGCCCATATTTTCCTTAGAAGCACTTAAGGATATGGTGTTAGTGCCCATATTTTCATTGACCTGTCAGCACACTTAGAGGGTGATATGGTCAGTATCACGCCTGGCCGCCTTTCCTTTCCCAACCCCAGAAGAAGTCGTGTACCCATTTCTACAGCTGGGTGACTGGGGTGCCTCCGGCCTGATTCGAACCCCCGGTCTTCGCCATGACAGACCAGTGCACTAACCACTTCAGCTATTTATTTATTTATATATTTATTTAAATACTGAGTGCCATTGTCACTATCAGAGAGATGGAGAGAGGAGAGAGAGAGAGAGGAGAGAGAGGGAGAGAAAGAGATAGGATAGAACGAACGAACATACTTTATTTTCAAAGGGTTAAGAATTGGGCACGCAGGCCCGTCCAACACTCTGCCCTTCGTCATACAGCTTTCACTCAGTCACAGTCATTCAGCATTTAATGAGCAAAATGTGGTGTCTGAGTGGCGAAGTGGTTAGTGCACTGGTCTGTCATGGCGAAGACCGGGGATTCGAATCAGGCCGGAGGCACCCCAGTCACCCAGCTGTAGAAATGGGTACACGACTTCTTCTGGGGTTGGGGAAGGAAAGGCGGCCAGGCGTGATACTGACCATATCACCCTCTAGTGTGCTGACAGGTCAAGGAAAATATGGGCGCTACCACCATATCCTTAAGTGCCTCTAAGGAAAATATGGGCGCTACCACCATATCCCTAAGTGCCTCTAAGGCATGACAGGATTATCTTTAACTTTTATAATAATCATGAAGACACAATTAAATGACATTTAAATTATTAAATGAAATAAATAATAAATTTATCTCTTATCCATATACTCTACACTCTGATTTATGCAACAACATGAAATAAACTTGCATTCATACATTCAATCAAAACTAACAAATTTATAGAAAAACAGTATTTAAACAATATTACAACAATTAAGCCATAGTTTAAACCACTTTAGACTATGCTTAGGGAGGCATATAGTCCATATCAAACAGATGATAATAAAGTTTACAGTTTTAAGAACGAATATTACATATAAGTTTTACATGAGTTGGTAAGGCATTCTAAAGGTGGGCAGCTGAGTAAGAGAAGCTTTTTTCAACCATATGAAGCCTTAGTTTTGGGAGAATACAACTGCTTAAGCGTTGACTGTGTTTTAGGTTGGTTTGAACAACGACCACATATATGGTGGAGAGAGAGAGAGAGAGAGAGAGAGAGAGAGAGAGAGGAGAGAGAGAAAGCTGAATATGACAATATTTATATCTCACATCTTTATCTTTCTTTCAGTAGTAACTTTTCAGATTCATGTTAATTTTGTTTCGCTATGTTTGCCCCCGGCAAGATGAGATTTGCATCCACCAGTTTGTTTAAATCGTGTCTGTTATAACTGGCGTCTACAGAGAAGAAAAATTGAACAGCAGCGAAGAAATATCAGGTGTGTCAATTTTTCTTGTGTCTCGTCACATTACAGCTACAGCCAATGTCACAGGGGAGAGAACCGTCATCACTCAACTGAACTTAAGATAACTCTTCTCCAGAAACTGGGATAACTCACAGCTATTACCTCCCTTCAGCTCGGGACAGCCCGCTCACGTTCGGCCTATCAGAGCTTATCCGATTTATCCCGACGTATCTCGATTGTTATCGACGGCATTTGCCGAGCGCCATGTGCTGGAGTAAGTTCACTTCAGTGTAAAGGCTTAAAGATAGTCGCTCAACCATCAATTCGCTCGTTACCACAGTTGGTGTCACTTCTGGCGGACACAACCAGGCAATAAATTTCATCTCTCTAAAACAGTTCTCCGTGACGTGACACTGTTGGGCCCTCAGGTTCTGGGCCCCGCAAAGATTTCCTTTCCCCGACAAAATATTGACTAATAGAATTTTGATATTTAATACTTCTCTACATTTCTGCAGCCCAGATGATGAGCAGGAGAGCGGGCCACATTCTTTTGTGGTTCGTGCAAAGTAAACACCTGTAAAGCTGGTGTTGCTGCTGGTGGTGCAGCGAGAACAAAGTACCACAGACAACACGTCAGACGATGGTTGTATCACGGTCTGACCAGAAAACCGAACTGTTGCATGTACAGGCATGCACTTCACCGAATACAAGTGTTCGGCTTGTTTTTAGTGGTTGGTATTATTATTATTATTATTATTATATTATTCGCTGGGTTTGGTAATTTGGTGGTGGTAGGTTCAAGTCCCAACAGCGGGGTTTTTTTTTTCTGGTACACACCAAAAAAAAGAAAGCCCCGAAGTTCACCCAGCCTCTAAGAACGGGTAGCAGAGAAATCTGGGAAGATAGAGCGGCCAGGGCGTGATACTGTCAGACTTTCATGTGCCGGAGGTCATGGAAAATACGGGCCTAACACCGTATTCCCAGATATCCTTTAATGGCAGGGAAACGTAATTTTTTACGCGATTATTGTTATTATTATTATTATTCTTATGTGCCGGTAGGCGATCATGTATCTCCATCTTGCACGGTCCTTGGTGTTTGTGATTAACTCAGATGCCTTTTCTCATTTCTGTGCCGCCTGGTCAGTCCGCTGGGACATGTTTGTCTGGCCCTTCCTCTCTTACCTTTTTCCCCTGGAATTTTCCCTTTTTGGTGGGAAAATAAACGGGAGTAAGAATGGAAAGATTCAGGAATACAAGACTGATGACTGCAGGGATATATTTAGAAATACAAGACTGATGACTGCAGGGACATATTTAGAAATACAAGACTGATGACTGCAGGGACATATTTAGAAATACAAGACTGATGACTGCAGGGACATATTTAGAAATACAAGACTGATGACTGCAGGGACATATTTAGAAATACAAGACTGATGACTGCAGGGACATATTTAGAAATACAAGACTGATGACTGCAGGGACATATTTAGAAATACAAGACTAATGACTGCAGGGACATATTTAGAAATACAAGACTGATGACCGCAGGGACATATTTAGAAATACAAGACTGATGACTGCAGGGACATATTTAGAAATACAAGACTGATGACTGCAGGGATATATTTAGGATGACTGCAGGGACATATTCAGGAATACAAGAATACTGACTTCAAGTACGTATTTAGGAATACAAGAATAATGACTTCAAGTACGTATTTAGGAATACAAGAATAATGACTTCAAGTACGTATTTAGGAATACAAGAATAATGACTTCAAGTACATATTTAGGAATACAAGAATAATGACCTCAAGTACATATTTAGGAATACAAGAATAATGACTTCAAGGACATATTTAGGAATACAAGAATAATGACTTCAAGGACCTTTAGAAAATTTGTGCCACAAATTATGAACAGAAACTAAACGTGAAGTCTAAAATTATTTATTTGTACACAAACTTTAAAATTATCAGAAAAAAAACCCAAACCTCTTATTACACACTTCACTAGTTCAGCAGAAAACTGGCCATTCATTTGCTGAAACTTTTAAAACAAATCATTTAAGATCCTTCTGAAGTTCACATTTATCCATATTTTCTTTTCTAAGTTAAAAGATAAATAAAATAAAACAAAAAGTAGCAGCTGTAACAATTCAGTGATCAACTTCAAGACCCGGATATGAAATATGATTGGTTGACTTCACTGACCAGGTCTGACATGAAAAGTTCTAGAATCTTTCACTTAATGGCCTTGTTGCCAGAAAGAGTTTGATCCATGAAGAAGTTGAAGTCTGAGGCTGGTCTGGTGGAACTTTTGTAGAATTCAGTTTTTGTAGATGTCCAAGGTGGCTTGTGTTTGGAAAATAAATTTTCTTTCTAGCGTAGATTTCTTTGTTTTCATTTTAGTTTGGTTTTAATTATTTTTGTATTTCTAATTTCGTTTTATTTGATTTCTTTGGTTTCATTTTGTTTTCTTGTTTTTTTAAAAAGTTTTTCCTTTAGTAATCTTTTTCTGCGAGTTTTGTTTGTTTGTTTGTTTGTTTGCTTGTTTGTTTGTTTGTCTGCTTACTATGTCTTCTCTATTGTCCATGAAAAGTTTACTTTGCTGAAATATTGAGTCAATATTGTAGACATTTCACTGTTTATATCTCTCTTATCTTCAGTTGTTTTCTTTCTCACTCTTTTCTTTCTGGCTCTTTTCTTTCTATTCCTACAGCGTACATCTCCATATAACAGCATATATCTCCATCTAACAGCATATATCTCCATCTAACAGCATATATCTCCATCTAACAACGTACGTCTCCATCTAACAGCGTACATCTCCACCTAACAGCATACATCTTTGTCTAACAGAGTACATCTCCATCTAACAGAGTACATCTCCATCTAACAGCGTACATCTCCATCTAACAGCGTACATCTCCATCTAACAGCGTACATCTCCATCTAACTCTATAGTCATTTCTCCCGCAGCACGTGCCATATTTATCTTCTCTCTTTTTATCGCTGTAATCTTCTCTATTTATCAATTTTGCAAATTTAATTCACTTTCTGTTGTCATATTGTCATCTGACATGTGAAGTTCAATTTTGCTACTGTTCAGTTAGGAAAATATCTTTTTTTACATTTTCATTTACAAATGTCCGCGCACAGATTATCGCTACCGTTATCTATTGCCGCTTGATATGAGATAAAGCGAAGAGAATAAATCAAGGCGTAGCAACCACACAAGTACAAGTTGAGCTTTAAGAGTTTCTGTTGCGCAGTCTTTTGTTATAGATACTGCAAGTTATGTACTTGTACACAGTACAGGGAACGTGCCAAAGATATGATGTACTTGTACACAGTACAGGGAACGTGCCAAAGATATGATGCACTTGTACACAGTACAGCTAACGTACCAAAGGTATAATGTACTTGTATATAGTACAGCTAACGTGCCAAAGATGAAGTTAACACAGAGCTATAGGAAGACAAGTAACTAACACAGAGCTATAAGAAGACAAGTAACTAACACAGAGCTATAGGAAGACAAGTAACTAACACAGAGCTATAGGAAGACAAGTAACTAGCACAGAGCTATAGGAAGACAAGTAACTAACACAGAGCTATAGGAAGACAAGTAACTAACACAGAGCTATAGGAAGACAAGTAACTAGCACAGAGCTATAGGAAGACAAGTAACTAGCACAGAGCTATAGGAAGACAAGTAACTAGCACAGAGCTATAGGAAGACAAGTAACTAACACAGAGCTATAGGAAGACAAGTAACTAGCACAGAGCTATAGGAAGACAAGTAACTAGCACAGAGCTATAGGAAGACAAGTAACTAACACAGAGCTATAGGAAGACAAGTAACTAGCACAGAGCTATAGGAAGACAAGTAACTAACACAGAGCTATAGGAAGACAAGTAACTAACACAGAGCTATAGGAAGACAAGTAACTAGCACAGAGCTATAGGAAGACAAGTAACTAACATATAGCTATAGTAAGACAAGTAATAGAGCTATAGGAAGACAAGTAACTAACATATAGCTATAGTAAGACAAGTAACAGAGCTATAGGAAGAACTAATACAGAGCTATAGGAAGACAAGTAACTAACACAGGGCTATAGGACGAACTAAAACAAAACTATAGGGAGAACTAACACAGAGCTATAAGAAGAACTAACACAGGATGAACTTCACTAAGTCTGTCTCTGTGTTCTGTTTTTAATTACAACTTCGTGGACTAGAAACAACGAGACCAAAGTCTAAACAAAGAGGTGGAGCCACAAGTGTTTGACGAGCGGGGCCTTTTCGAGCCTGACTCTATACGTCGTGACGCGCGTCACCGAACTTACAGCTGTTGCTCTGTGCGCACTAGACCGTGACAATGTTGAAGCTCAGGAATCGTGTCGGATAGGGAGTGTTTAGGGTAGCTTGCTCAAGGATTTGGAATAAAGACACAGGTCTTCCACCTGGAGGTTACAACGGCGAGGGCTGGCCGATTACCGAGAATGAAGGAGCACACGAATTTGCTGCTAGCAGCACTAAGCAGAAATAGAAAAGTTAAATGTCTTGTGCGGCTATGTACCTGCAGTCTTAACCTCGCCATCCCCCCAGCAGCGTCATCTTTGTTTCCAGGCTTGTCTCAGACATTTATATCTGAAAGTTTTCTGCTGACATTTGTCCAGTTTTCTTAGAACAAAACGTTTGTTTTTAAAATATTACTTTCATTTTTTTTTTTTGGTTGGGAGGGGGGGGGGGGGGGTTAAATTCTCGCGTAAAGTAAGAGAACCCTTACATATTTCTGGAGTGTAAGAGAAGGTAAAGTAACGTAAAGGTAATCCTGTCATGCCTTAGAGGCACATAGGGATATGGTGTTAGTGCCCATTTTTTCCTTGACCTGTCAGCACACTAGAGGGTGATATGGTCAGTATCATGCCTGGCCGCTTTTCCTTCCTCAGCTCCAGAAGAAGTCGGGTACCCATTTCTGCAGCTCCCGCCGGATTCGAACCCCCGACGTTCGCCATGAGAGACCAGTGCACTAACCACTTCGCCACTCAGACTTTGTATTTTAACGGGAGGATGTAGTACTGTAAGAGAGTAAGCAGGAAGTTAGAGAGTATTACAAGATGCAGACCCCTTGTCACATCCTCTCTTTCACCCCCCCCACACACACACGCACACAAAAGGTTGATAGTCTCACTAAGCCTCACAGGGACTAGGGACCCAGTCTGAGAACCCTCGAAGTGTTTTTTTGAGATCGTGTAGACATTTCTTCTTTCATCAATTTATTGTAAACGTTTGTTCCTGGTCTGCTATAGCTTTTGTTACCTTCGTTTGTTCCCCTACCCCCTCCCGTGTGGGTCACGGGTTCGATCATTCACGAACTTCCTTTTTTTGGGGGGTGCGAGATAGTGTAGTTCGTTAGTACGCTGTTCTCTTGTGGCTAGACGGCTGCACGTCCTACCGGAGTCCGCGGTTCGAATCCCAGGTAATTCTCTTGTGATTGTTCTTTCTCTCACGTCTCACTAAAGTGCTTTGTCTGATTTTTTGTCCAGGTCTAATCCTACAAAATTGGTTCTCTTACTTTCTTTTCTTCTGATTGTGATATCTGAGTTTATGTTGCAGTTAATCGCGCTTCTAGAGCTGTGATATCATTCCTCTTTTTTTTTTTTTTTTCCTGTTATGTTTTCTTGTGCACACCACGTGACAGACTAGCTCCGCCCACCAGCGGGTCACGCTGTTATTGTTGGTGTTAAAAGAGACAGTTTTACAGGCGGATCTTTGTTAGACCCCACTCAAGCGTATCATAGCCTGGGATCTGGGACGAGGCGAAAGATGATATCTGTGTAATGCGCGCCGGGGAAAGAAAACAAATTGAAAACGTAAACAAAGAATGGCACAATCTCCAGCCACATCTGACACTGAATGGCCGGCAACGTCACATGGACCTTACCCTCCTGGCTTATCTCGGCGGATCTTGATGAAGAAAATTATATTCTCTTGCTCGACAAAAATGACTCGAATCCCCCCCCCCCCCACACACACGCACACAAAAGGTTGATAGTCTCACTAAGCCTCACAGGGACTAGGGACCCAGTCTGAGAACCCTCGAAGTGTTTTTTTTTTGAGATCGTGTAGACATTTCTTCTTTCATCAATTTATTGTAAACGTTTGTTCCTGGTCTGCTATAGCTTTTGTTACCTTCGTTTGTTCCCCTACCCCCTCCCGTGTGGGTCACGGGTTCGATCATTCACGAACTTCCTTTTTTTGGGGGGTGCGAGATAGTGTAGTTCGTTAGTACGCTGTTCTCTTGTGGCTAGACGGCTGCACGTCCTACCGGAGTCCGCGGTTCGAATCTTGTGATTGTTCTTTCTCTCACGTCTCACTAAAGTGCTTTGTCTGATTTTTTGTCCAGGTCTAATCCTACAAAATTGGTTCTCTTACTTTCTTTTCTTCTGATTGTGATATCTGAGTTTATGTTGCAGTTAATCGCGCTTCTAGAACTGTGATATCATTCCTCTTTTTTTTTTTTTCCTGTTAAGTTTTCTTGTGCACACCACGTGACAGACTAGCTCCGCCCACCAGCGGGTCACGCTGTTATTGTTGGTGTTAAAAGAGACAGTTTTACAGGCGGATCTTTGTTAGACCCCACTCAAGCGTATCATAGCCTGGGATCTGGGACGAGGCGAAAGATGATATCTGTGTAATGCGCGCCGGGGAAAGAAAACAAATTGAAAACGTAAACAAAGAATGGCACAATCTCCAGCCACATCTGACACTGAATGGCCGGCAACGTCACATGGACCTTACCCTCCTGGCTTATCTCGGCGGATCTTGATGAAGAAAATTATATTCTCTTGCTCGACAAAAATGACTCGAATCCCCCCCCCCCCCCCCCACACGCACACAAAAGGTTGATAGTCTCACTAAGCCTCACAGGGACTAGGGACCCAGTCTGAGAACCCTCGAAGTGTTTTTTTTTTGAGATCGTGTAGACATTTCTTCTTTCATCAATTTATTGTAAACGTTTGTTCCTGGTCTGCTATAGCTTTTGTTACCTTCGTTTGTTCCCCTACCCCCTCCCGTGTGGGTCACGGGTTCGATCATTCACGAACTTCCTTTTTTTGGGGGGTGCGAGATAGTGTAGTTCGTTAGTACGCTGTTCTCTTGTGGCTAGACGGCTGCACGTCCTACCGGAGTCCGCGGTTCGAATCTTGTGATTGTTCTTTCTCTCACGTCTCACTAAAGTGCTTTGTCTGATTTTTTGTCCAGGTCTAATCCTACAAAATTGGTTCTCTTACTTTCTTTTCTTCTGATTGTGATATCTGAGTTTATGTTGCAGTTAATCGCGCTTCTAGAACTGTGATATCATTCCTCTTTTTTTTTTTTTCCTGTTAAGTTTTCTTGTGCACACCACGTGACAGACTAGCTCCGCCCACCAGCGGGTCACGCTGTTATTGTTGGTGTTAAAAGAGACAGTTTTACAGGCGGATCTTTGTTAGACCCCACTCAAGCGTATCATAGCCTGGGATCTGGGACGAGGCGAAAGATGATATCTGTGTAATGCGCGCCGGGGAAAGAAAACAAATTGAAAACGTAAACAAAGAATGGCACAATCTCCAGCCACATCTGACACTGAATGGCCGGCAACGTCACATGGACCTTACCCTCCTGGCTTATCTCGGCGGATCTTGATGAAGAAAATTATATTCTCTTGCTCGACAAAAATGACTCGAATCCCCCCCCCCACCCCCCTCCGAGTCATATAATGGTAGTTTCCCACCAACCCGTGACCTCTTTATCTGAATTGCTCACATAGGAATGTTTATTATGACGCTAGTCAGGATAAGCTGTCCAAGTGGCACCGACTGATTCTTCGGGATGGCTTTTCAAGGACGGCCGTCCTAAGAACAAAGAGGAATGGTAATTATTATCTAAATTGTTGTTAGTGAACAGAAACCTTAAGAACTTAAGGTTTCTGTTCACTAACAACAATTTACGTGTCTTGCATGAGTTGACATTTACTGTGTTGTAGAAATTGACATTCAGTGTGTGGAATATTCAGTGCCTCACATGAGTTGACATTCATTGTTTGACAGGAGTTGACATTTAATATCTAGCACATTCGGTGACTAGCCGAAGTTGACATTCAGTGTCAGGCAGAAGGTGGAAATCAATGTCTGGCAGGAATTGACATTTAGTGTCTGGCAGGAGTTGACATTCAGTGTATGGAAAGAGTTGACATTTAGCGTCAGGCAGAATTTGGCATTCAGTGTCAGACAGGAGTTGACATTCAATGTAAGGCAGAATTTCACATTCTGTGTCAGACAGGAGTTGACATTCAATGTAAGGCAGAAGTTCACATTCTGTGTCAGACAGGAGTTGACATTCAGTGTCAGGCAGAAGTTCACATTCTGTGTCAGATAGAAAGTGACATTCAGTCTGAAAAAAATTGACATTCAGTGTCTGGTTGAAATTGATATTCAGTGTCTGGTAGGAGTTAACATTCAGTGTCTGGTAGGAGTTAACATTCAGTGTTGGTAGGAGTTAACATTCAGTGTTTGGTAGAAGTTAGCATTCAGTTTCTGGTAGGAGGTAACACTCAGTATTTGGTAGGAGTTAGCATTCAGTATTTGGTAGGAGTTAACATTCAGTATTTGGTAGGAGTTAACATTCAGTATTTGGTAGGAATTAACATTCAGTGTCATGTAGGAGTTAACATAAAGTGTCTGGTAGGACAAAACATTCAGTATTTGGTAGGAGTTAACATTCAGTATTTGGTAGGAGTTAACACTCAGTATTTGGTAGGAGTTAACATTCAGTATTTGGTAGGAATTAGCATTCAGTATTTGGTAGGAATTAACATTTAGTGTCACGTAGGAGTTCACATAAAGTGTCTGGTAGGACATAACATTCAGTATTTGGTAGGAGTTAACATTCAGTATTTTGTAGGAGTTAACATTCAATATTTGGTATGAGTTGATATTCAGTGTCTGGTAGGAGTTAACATAAAGTGTTTGGTAGAAGTTAACATTCAGTGTCTGGTAGGAGTTAACATTCAGTGTCTGGTAGGAGTTAACATTCAGTGTCTGGTAGGAGTTAACATTCAGTGTCTGGTAGGAGTTAACATTCAGTGTCTGGTAGGAGTTAACATTCAGTATTTGGTAGGAGTTAACGTTCAGTGTCTGGTAGGAGTTAACATTCAGCGTCTGATAGGAGTTAATATTCAGTGTCTGGTAGAAGTTAACAATGAATGTTAGCATCAGGCATCGTCTCTTTCAGTAACGAGATGTAACTGTTACTTATTACGTTTATAAGCATCTGAGTGGTTAGTGCTCTACTCTTTGATGGCGAAGGTCGGGTGTTCGAATCCGGTCAGAGTCGCCCCAGTCACCCAGCTGTAGAAATAGATACCCGACTTCTGGAGTTGGGGAAGGAAAAGGCAGCCAGGCGTGATACTGACCATATCACCCTCTAGTGTGCTGACAGGTCAAGGAAAAAATGGGCACTAACACCATATCTCTATGTGCCTGTAAGGCATGACAGGATTACCTTTACTTTTACCTTTAACTCTACTTTTATCTTTACCTTTATTTTTACCTTACCTTTACCTTCTTATGTTTGCAAATTTCTGTTGCTAGCCTGTAAATTTGAAGCTGACCAGACTAGTTCAGCCTAAGTGCCTGAAGTTGTAGAAAATATAGCAGAGCTCAGGATAACTACCCAAGAGCTAAAGAATGATATCAGAGATCAGGATATCTATCTAAGAGCTTAAGGTTGATGTATCAGAGGTCAGAATGTCTATCTAGAGTTAAAGGAAGATATCAGAGGTCAGACACGTGAATTTAGAGATAAGAGAAAAGAATGGACAATGAGGTGAAGTGAAAATAACATCCAGAAAGATGTTACAAATTCTTGAAAAGACACCATCACAACTACTTGATTAGACATCAGCACAGCTACTTGTATAGACACCATCACAACTACTTGTATAGACACCATCACAACTACTTGTATAGACACCATCACAACTACTTGTATAGACACCATCACAACTACTTGTATAGACACCATCACAACTACTTGTATAGACACCATCACAACTACTTGTATAGACACCATCACAACTACTTGTATAGACACCATCACAACTACTTGTATAGACACCATCACAGCTACTTGTATAGACACCATCACAGCTACTTGTATAGACACCATCACAGCTACTTGTATAGACACAATCACAGCTACTTGTATAGACATCATCACAGCTACTTGTATAGACACCATCACAGTTACTTGTATAGACACCATCACAGCTACTTGTATAGACACCATCACAGCTACTCGTACAGACACCATCACAGCTACTCGTATAGACACCATCACAGCAGAACAAGCATGTAAAGAAAGATGGCGTGTCTGAAAAAATAGGGGAGGGGGCATCGACTTCTGGAACAACTGGAGGGTGCGGGAAAAGAAAGGGACAGAGAAAAAAAAAGGGGGAGGGGTAGACAGACATGTAGATAGATAGATAGATAGATAGATAGATAGATAGATAGATAGATAGATAGATAGATAGATAGATAGATAGATAGATAGATAGATAGATAAACGTTTTTTGAGAGATAAGACTTGGTGCTCTGATCTCGCCATCCGTATCCTCGAAATGGGACTCAAACCACGGACTTCAGCCAGGCAAGCTGCCGCGTAACCTTTGTTTTTTATACTATATTCCTAAGATGGCCGTTTAGTGCCGTGTTTTTCGTTGCTAGGCGACAGACAAACAACAGCCTACCCACGACGAACTAAAAGGCCTTCTTACACATCCTAAAATAAAAAAATAAAAAAGTTTAAGTGGTTCTTTGCCTGGCCGAAGTCCGTGGTTCGTGTCCCATTTAATTCTCTTGTCATTTGATATCCCATACGTGAATGACATAAAGAGCCGTTTAATGTCTGGTTCGCTTTCCCATCTCGTTATACAAGTCTGTTACCGCCCCTTGTACCAAGACTAATCATCATTCCAGGTTTATGTCTGAGAAAAGGCCAGCGTCAGTGCAAGCGAGATAAGTGCCCTACGCCTGTAAAGAGTAGCAACATCCATTATACAATACAAACAGATAAATAAGATTATCAATTGTATCGTGAGACAAGAATATTTAATGTTTGTATTACATTCTGTAAATGTTGTAGTGAAACTATGTCAAGCTCACGAGAATATAGAATTACGGCGTAGGGGAAACAACCCATTTAAAATCAAAGTGGCTGTAAATGCTCGAAGGTTACTTCCCTTGATCAGAAGTTTTAAAAATGCAAATTTAAACTTGAAATATAAAATAGTAAACCTTCAGCTTTAGTTTATTTTCTTTTTACATACAACCACCAGTAAAAAATTAAGTGTATCAGCACACTGTGCCACTCAGCAAGAGTAGCTGGAGAACATGTGAAATCTTGACAGAAACTGCTGAATACCAAAGTAGATTTTTTTTCCTTCTCTGTTATTTGAGCGGGATGGAGAAGACATGTCCGCCTACGTCTACTGGCACTATCTGATCTGACGTCTCTTAGTTTCAGCCGCCGACGATTCCTGCAAAAATAATAATTATTTCAAGAAGTTGACATGATTATTTAAAGTTCAATAATCACTTCTTCAACTGACAAAACAAACAAGGCAACTGAAATATGTATCAATGAGGAAAAACTGGAAGAAGTGGAGAGTTTTGAATATCTTGGATCACTACTAACTAATAATGGAGATACAATGAGGGAAATTAAAAGGAGGACATCTATTGCTCTTCAGAAAGTAAAACAAATGAAGAATCTGTGGAGAGGAGCAGACAGAACCACAAAAATAAGATTTTTAAGGGCATGCATCTTTCCCATCGCAACATATGCCTGTGAGACCTGGACACTTAACAAAACAGCTGAGAAGCACATAAATGCCTTTGAATGTAAATGCTATAGAAGAGTTCTCCAAATATCGTGGACACAAAAAAGAACAAATATATCTATACTACAAGAGCTTAATATTGAAGAAGGCTGGCTAGTAAAGAGGATTAAAGAGAGAAAACTTAAATATTTTGGCCACATTAAACGTCATGATAATTTAGAGAAGACCGTATTGGAAGGATACATAATGGGAAAAAGAAAAAGAGGAAGACCGAAACGAAGATGGCTGCAAGACATCGTTGATGATCTGGAAATGGATGCAGCAGCAGCAGGCCATCTTGCTCACAACCGAGAGGCCTACAGGAGTGCTGTTTGGGAGGCAAAGTTCCGCAAGGGACATGCAAAGGAATGAATGAATCACTTCTTCATAAAACAAGGGGTCCTTCAGGGGTGAATGTTGTCGCCTTACTTATTTAACTTGTATACTGAAAATATAATGAGGAATGTTAGAAAAGATGTAGACAAAGAATATTACGATGCTATAACAATTGGAGGTTACGAAATACCAGAGATTAGATATGCTGATGACACAGTATTACTGTCCACAACACAAAAAGGAATGAGAAAACTAATTATGTCAGTCCATAAGAATAGTGAAGAGCAAAACCTTTATCTTAATGCCAAGAAAACTAAACTGATGACAACTGACAAAACAAACAAGGCAGCTGAAATATGTATCAATGAGGAAAAATTGGAAGAAGTGGAGAGTTTTGAATATCTTGGATCACCACAAACTAATGATGGAGATACAATGAGGGAAATTAAAAGGAGGACATCTATCGCTCTTCAGAAAGTAAAACAAATAAAGAATCTGTGGAGAGGAGCAGACAGAACTACAAAAATAAGATTTTTAAGGGCATGCATCTTTCCCATCGCAACATATGCCTGTGAGACGTGGACACTTAACAAAACAGCTGAGAAACACATAAACGCCTTTGAATGTAAATGCTACAGAAGAGTTCTTCAAATATCATGGACATAAAAAAGAACACATATATCCAGACTACAAGAACTTAATATTGAAGAAGACTGGCTAGTAAAGAGGATTAAACAAAGAAAACTTAAATATTTTGGACACATTAAACGTCATGATTCTTAGGATGCCGCGCGTGGATTGAAGCTCCTCCCGGTCAAGGAAGAAAATGCGGAAAAGAAATAAAGGTTGCTGTGCGGCGCCAATGGGAAAAGGTGAAGGAAAGGATGAAGTGGAGTTTAATCGGTATGTCCAGTAGTATCGCTAGGAGAGCTATACATACCACGGCACCTCTGCTCTAGAAATACACCTACACTGGTGAAATATGCCTAAACTGGCACACACCAGGGGTGGAACTTGATGGCTAGACATGTCATGCCACCTCCGCTCTAGAGGTCTGTCACGCCTGATATACACCCATACTGGTGAAATATGCCTAAACCGGCTCACACCAGGGGTGAATCTTGAAGGCTATGCATGTCACAGTACCTCTGCTCTAGAGGTCGGTCACGTCCCAAACACGCCCATACTGGGATAATATGCCTAAACCGGGACAACCCAGGGGTGGAAGTCACTAGTGGCGAGGATTCGTCCTCCTGGACAGAAGCTCCATCCTGGTCACAACTAGGAAGGGTAGCGGCCACGACCACAAAATGCTGAAGTCGGAGACACTGGACCAGGGAAGTCTAGATAGGCAACCACCTCTCACTCGGCGGGGATGTTTGCGTATCCTAATCACGCTGAGGTTTTCCGGTGAGAAAGTCCAACTCTGGACTGGATGGGCAACCACCTCTCACCCGGCGATGATACATGGGTATCTTAAAACACGTCGAGGTCTTCCGGTGAGAAAGTCCAACTCTGGCCTGGGTGGGCTACCGCCTCTCACCCAGCGGGGATGCACTGATATCCTAAACACGTCGAGGTCTTCCGGTGAGAAAGTTCAACCCTAGACTAAACTGGTGCAACGAAAACCACGGTGTCACGCAATCCCGCTTCCGGGACCCACCAAGAATACAGGCTCAAGCCTCGCGATACTCTGAACCTCATGTGGTTCTCTCGGGGGACCACAGGACTTAACGTGGACCACAGGCGTAAATTCAGTAGGATCGCGGGGCGGTCTTGGCGGTAGAAGCGAACGAAGAAGAAGAAGAAGAAGAAACGTCATGATAATTTAGAAAAGACTGTTTTGGAAGGGTACATAATGGGAAAAAGAAAGAGAGGAATACCATGGTGAAGATGGCTGCAAGACATCGTTGATGGTCTGCAAATGGACGCATCAGCAGCAGGCCATCTTGCTTACAACTGAGAGGCCTACAGGAGAGCTGTTAGGGAGGCAAAGTTCCGCAAGGGACATGCAAATGACTGAATGACTGAATCATTTCTTCCTCTCTTTATAATGGCAGAGGACCACTCTGCTGTAACTGAAAATGTTTAAATTTGTCTTCTTTTTTGGTAGCCAAGTTCGAAGAAATATTTTGGCAGTCAAGTTCTAAGAAATATTTTGGCAGTCAAGTTCTAAGAAATATTTTGGCAGTCAGGTTCTAAGAAATATTTTGGCAGTCAGGTTCTAAGAAATATTTTGACAGCCAAGTTCTAAGAAATATTTTGGCAGTCAGGTTCTAAGAAATATTTTGACAGCCAAGTTCTAAGAAATATTTTGACAGCCAAGTTCTAAGAAATATTTTGACAGCCAAGTTCTAAGAAATATTTTGGCAGTCAGGTTCTAAGAAATATTTTGGCAGTCAGGTTCTAAGAAATATTTTGGCAGTCAGGTTCTAAGAAATATTTTGACAGCCAAGTTCTAAGAAATATTTTGGCAGTCAGGTTCTGAGAAATATTTTGGCAGCCAAGTTCTAAGAAATATTTTGACAGCCAAGTTCTAAGAAATATTTTGACAGCCAAGTTCTAAGAAATATTTTGGCAGTCAGGTTCTAAGAAATATTTTGACAGCCAAGTTCTAAGAAATATTTTGACAGCCAAGTTCTAAGAAATATTTTGACAGCCAAGTTCTAAGAAATATTTTGGCAGTCAGGTTCTAAGAAATATTTTGGCAGTCAGGTTCTAAGAAATATTTTGACAGTCAAGTTCTAAGAAATATTTTGACAGCCAAGTTCTAAGAAATATTTTGACAGCCAAGTTCTAAGAAATATTTTGACAGCCAAGTTCTAAGAAATATTTAGCCAGTCAGGCTCTGAGAAATGAGCGAAGGTTATAAGCTGGAAAAAGCTAGAAACTGTTTAATTTTATTACATTGAAAAAACGTATATTTCTGCGCAAGTTGCCTGCAGGTGAGCCCTGTGTCCGGCCTTGATTGATGACTGGTGAACAAAGAAGATCTGGCACACTTCTTTAAGACACTCGGAGAAAAGAGGACACCATAAAGAAGATCTGGCACACTTCTTTAAGACACTCAGAGAAAAGAGGACACCATAAAGAAGATCTGGCACACTTCTTTAAGACACTCAGAGAAAAGAGGACACCATAAAGAAGATCTGGCACACTTCTTTAAGACACTCAGAGAAAAGAGGACACCATAAAGAAGATCTGGCACACTTCTTTAAGACACTCAGAGAAAAGAGGACACCATAAAGAAGATCTGGCACACTTCTTTAAGACACTCAGAGAAAAGAGGACTCCATAAGAAGATCTGGCACACTCTTTAAGACACTCGAGAAAAGAGGACACCATAAAGAAGATCTGGCACACTTCTTAAGACACTCAGAGAAAAGAGGACACCATAAGAAGATCTGGCACACTTCTTTAAGACACTCGAGAAAAGAGGACACCATAAAGAAGATCTGGCACACTTCTTTAAGACACTCAGAGAAAAGAGGACACCATAAGAAGATCTGGCACACTTCTTTAAGACACTCGGAGAAAAGAGGACACCATAAAGAATCTGGCACACTTCTTTAAGACACTCAGAAAAGAGGACACCATAAGAAGATCTGGCACACTTCTTTAAGACACTCAGAGAAAAGAGGACACCATAAAGAGATCTGGCACACTTCTTTAAGACACTCAGAGAAAAGAGGACACCATAAAGAAGATCTGGCACCTTCTTTAAGACACTCGGAGAAAAGAGGACACCATAAAGAAGATCTGGCACACTTCTTTAAGACACTCAGAGAAAAGAGGACACCATAAAGAAGATCTGGCACACTTCTTTAAGACACTCAGAGAAAAGAGGACACCATAAAGAAGATCTGGCACACTTCTTTAAGACACTCAGAGAAAAGAGGACACCATAAAGAAGATCTGGCACACTTCTTTAAGACACTCGGAGAAAAGAGGACACCATAAAGAAGATCTGGCACACTTCTTTAAGACACTCAGAGAAAAGAGGACACCATAAAGAAGATCTGGCACACTTCTTTAAGACACTCAGAGAAAAGAGGACACCATAAAGAAGATCTGGCACACTTCTTTAAGACACTCAGAGAAAAGAGGACACCATAAAGAAGATCTGGCACACTTCTTTAAGACACTCGGAGAAAAGAGGACACCATAAAGAAGATCTGGCACACTTCTTTAAGACACTCAGAGAAAAGAGGACACCATAAAGAAGATCTGGCACACTTCTTTAAGACACTCAGAGAAAAGAGGACACCATAAAGAAGATCTGGCACACTTCTTTAAGACACTCAGAGAAAAGAGGACACCATAAAGCTTGACGACTGAAGTATAAATCTTGACCAGATCCTCATAGTGGCTATGTTTGTTCAGGGGCTTTTGATGTGCTGTTCAGACACTTGGGTAGATGCAGTGCTACTGCTATATTTAGCTTGACCTTTGACACATTAGAGGGTTCCCCAATTCCGGGAATCAGGTACCTAAGTTTAAACTGGAACTGATTGGTGTACTCCTGGCTGTTTTAAGTACTACAAGAACTTAATATTGAGGAAGGCTGGCCAGTAAAGATGATTAAACCGCCCAGAGACGAAGAAAGACATGTCAGCTTGATAGCACCATCAGGTACCGATGTCTTTATCATGACTTGCTGCAAGAGAAAACCATCTTTCCATTTTCAGAGCAGAAGAGAGCGATCCAACCAAAGCTGACATCTCCAGAGAAACTTAACTCGACCTAGCCCTGAAGACCTGGGACACGCGTGAGAAACTCTTTCTGTCCGTGACATTCTGGTGTCCATTTATCTTGATGGCTGAGTATATGAAGCTGAGCAAAGTAGAAGAAGAAGAAGAAGAAAAAGAGGAAGATGAAGAAGAAGAAAAAAGAAGAAGAAGAATAAGAAAAAGAAGAAGAAGAAGAAGAAGAAGAAGAAGAAGAAGAAGAAGAAGAATAAGAAAAAGAAGAAGAAGAAGAAAAAGAAGAAGAAGAAGAAGAAGAAGAAGAAGAAAAAGAAAAAAGAGGAAGAAGAAGAAGAAGAAGCTTGATCATTTACCTCCTGCTAAACCTGGAGTGGACTCTAAAACAAACTGCTCCCTCAATGTTTCTGGTGGGAGGTGTGTGGGGTGGGGTGGGGGGGACAAGGTGGCTAAAGGTAAAAAACAAACAGTGCATGAAAACATTGGAGAAAGAAACCTGACACGAGAATGACTCGAAGCTCGCCCTCTTCAACCGAGAGCAACCGCCCAGCCACGCGTCACGTGCTCACCCGTCGTTCATACAGAAACACGAATCAGTAAATTATGAGCCAGTTACAAACCAGTGATGGGAAGTAATTGTACGTGAATATCCTGATTCTCTTAACACACCCACACACCCACACACCTGATTCTCTTAACACACCCACACACCTGATTTTCTTAACACACCCACACACCCACACACCTGATTCTCTTAACACGTATGTTCTGTATCACAGGGTGAACTTCTCTCGAACGTTTATATTAGCCTATACCCAGGCAAGGAACCCAGGTCTACACCTGGACTAGCTTGAGCCATGCCTTGGAAGTCTGTAACTCAGCCCCCCCCCCCCCCAAGAGAACTTCTCCTGACAACAGATGTCCTACACCCACGTAAGGGCACAACAGAAACGTCTGGAATGTCTCTACCCTCTACATCGTCTTTATGGGCACCTGGGCACGTAGAAGATAGTCTCAGACTTCAGTGTTCCTGAGACTTCAGTGTTCCTGAGACTTCAGTGTTCCTCAGACTTCAGTGTTCCTAAGAGTGTTCCTCAGAGTGTTCCTCAGACTTCAGTGTTCCTCAGACTTCAGTGTTCCTCAGACTTCAGTGTTCCTCAGACTTCAGTGTTCCTCAGACTTCAGTGTTCCTCAGACTTCAGTGTTCCTCAGACTTCAGTGTTCCTAAGAGTGTTCCTCAGAGTGTTCCTCAGACTTCAGTGTTCCTCAGACTTCAGTGAGCGTACTTTGTCAATTTTTTTCGTACAATTGTGCAAAAGTACCAGCATAAAAAAATAGCAGTGACCATATAGTCAATCAGTCAGTCAGTTAGTCAGTCAATCAGTCAGTCAATCATTTGCACGTTCCTGAAGAAATTTTGCTTCCCTAACAGCTCTCCCGTAGACTTCTCAGTTGTGAGCAAGATGGCCTGCTGCTGATGCAACCATTTGCAGATCATCAACGATGTCTTGCAGCCATCTTCGCTTTGGTCTTCCTCTCTTTCTTTTTCCCATTATGTACCCTTCCAAGATGGTCTTCTCTATGTTATCATGACGTTTAATATGTCCAAAATATTTAAGTTTTCTCTGTTTAATACTCTTTACTAACCAGTCTTCTTCAATATTAAGTTCTTGTAGTATGGATGTATTTGTTCTTTTTTGTGTCCACGATATTTGAAGAACTCTTCTGTAGCATTTACATTCAAACTCATTTATGTGTTTCTCAGCTGTTTTGTTAAGTGTCCAGGTCTCACAGGCATATGTTGTGATGGGAAAGATGCATGCCCTTAAAAATCTTATTTTTGTAGTTCTGTCTGTTCCTCTCCACAGATTCTTTAGTTGTTTTAATTTCTGAAGACCGATAGATGTCCTCCTTTTAATTTCCCTCATTGTATCTCCATTATTAGTTAGTAGTGATCCAAGATATTCAAAACTCTCCACTTCTTCCAGTTTTTCCTCATTGATACATATTTCAGTTGCCTTGTTTGTTTTGTCAGTTGTCATCAATTTAATATCTTTACATTAAGATAGAGGTTTTGCTCTTCACTGTTCTTACGGACCGACATAAAAAGTTTTTCCAATCATTTTTGTGTTGTGGACAGTAATACTGTGTCATCTGAATATCTAATCTCTGGTATTTCATAACCTCCAACTGTTATGGCATCGTAATATTCTTTGTCTATATCTTCTCTAACATTCTTCATTATGTTTTCAGTATACAAGTTAAATAAGTAGGGTGACAATATACACCCCTGACGGACCCCTTGTTTTATGTCAAACCAAGTTGTTGTTTCACCATTTATTCTTACTGCTGCCTGTTGGTCTAGATACAGTAGTCTATAAAGGATAAATATAGATTCACATTAAACTCTCTGCATTTCTCTATTATTAATCTTATATTGAATATATAATCTCTTGAACCTCTTCCTTGACTGAAACCATACTGACTTCTTATTCCATATTTTTACGAAGTCTACCCATTATGATTCTTAACAGAATTTTACTGGCATGACTAATCAGGGCAACAGTTCTGTAGTTTGTTCATAATTTCAGGTTACCCTTTTTTGGCAGTGGTATGAATACAGTTCTTTTCCATTCTTTTGGCCAAATACCTGAATGCCATATCTTTCTACATAATGCATGATAGATTATTGCACATTCCTTTCCTCCTGCTTTAATAAATTCAGCTGTTATCTCATCACATCCTGGTGATTTACCATTTTTCAGATTCTTTATTGCCCATAAAACTTCTTCTACTGTCAGTTCGGGTTCTTTCTCCTCCAATAATAATTCACATTGTTGATTTCTGCTTTCACATTCGGTTATTTCATACATTCCTCTGCAATATTCCTTCCATCTTTCTATAATTTCCTCTGTCTCTGTCAAGGTATTCCCCACCTTGTCACAAATTACATTTAGCTTAGGTGTGACATTTCTCGTCAATGTCTTCATTTCTTTAAACATTTCACTATCTCTTCCACACTTCTGATGTTCTTCTATTCTTTCACAACAATCTTGTATGTATTGCTTTTTTTATTTTCTTATGTTTCTTCGTACTTCTTTTATTAAAGATTTATATTTCTCTTTGTTGTTGTTTGTCACTTTCCATTGCGTCTTCATTTCTCTACGTTGTTTTAACATTTCTAGTGTACCTGCTGTAATCCATCCATTATTTTGTGTTTTCTTTACTGGAGCAATATCTTTAGCTGTTGTTATTAAGATATCTCAGGCCTGTGTAGCCAAATCATCTGGTGTCATCTCCTCCTGTACAGCTATCATTGTCTCAAAACGGTTCTTCACTTCTGTATTGTATGTAGGACCATTGACACAAGACACGAGTGTTACAAGATCAGTGACACACAAGACACCAGTGTCATAGGATCAGTGACACAAGACACCAATGTCATAGGATCAGTGACACAAGACACCAGTGTTATAGGATCAGTGACACAAGACACCAATGTCATAGGATCAGTGACACAAGACACCAGTGTTATAGGATCAGTGACACAAGACACCAGTGTCATAGGATCAGTGACACAAGACACCAATGTCATAGGATCAGTGACACAAGACACCAGTGTTATAGGATCAGTGACACAAGACACCAGTGTTATAGGATCAGTGACACAAGACACCAGTGTCATAGGATCAGTGACACAAGACACCAATGTCATAGGATCAGTGACACAAGACACCAGTGTTATAGGATCAGTGACACAAGACACCAGTGTCATAGGATCAGTGACACAAGACACCAATGTCATAGGATCAGTGACACAAGACACCAGTGTTATAGGATCAGTGACACAAGACACCAGTGTCATAGGATCAGTGACACAAGACACCAGTGTCATAGGATCAGTGACACAAGACACCAGTGTTATAGGATCAGTGACACAAGACACCAATGTCATAGGATCAGTGACACAAGGCACCAATGTTATAGGATCAGTGACACAAGATACCAGTGTTATAGGATCGGATCAGTGACACAAGACACCAGTGTTATAGGATCAGTGACACAAGACACCAGTGTTATAGGATCAGTGACACAAGACACCAGTGTTATAGGATCAGTGACACAAGACACCAGTGTTATAGGATCAGTGACACAAGACATCAGTGGTATAGGACCACTGACACAAAAACACCAATGTTATAGGGCCACTGACACAAAAAAACACTATTGTTATAGGACCACTGACACAAAAAAACCACTATTGTTATAGGACCATTCACACAAAAAACACCAGTGTTATAAGACCATTGACACAAAAGACACCAGTGTTATAAGACCACTGACACAAAAGACACCAGTGTTATAGGACCACTGACACAAAAAACACCAACCTGGCAACAAATACGTTGAGACAAAAGACACTAATCTTACAAATACATTGACACATAAAAACACTGGTCTAGTGAGAATATTGACACAAAAGACACCAACATAACAACGAAGTAAATACAACACAAACTCACCTGTAATATTAACATACTGATATCTGTTTATTTACCATAACAAACCAACCTCAAAACACTCCAGACCTTACACAAAAAAAGTCATAAACATATCCAGGGATACAGAACAATGGTGTAACCTTTGTCCCAGAGTTCAAGGACGTGACCTAAATACACTACCTGGCCAGGGATTAGCGTACACACATTTTAAATATTGGAGGTTCGTGTAAATCAAAACTTACAAGCAGGAAATATCAAATAAAATATATATGTTTGTACTCGTATAAATGTGTGTTTGTATGTATGTACGTACGTGTGTTTGTGTGTGTGTATGCATGTATGTGGGGATCGAGGATCGAATGGGATCGGGAGTAGGGAAAATTAAAGAAAAGACTACAAAGAGCAATCAGATGCATCATGTACGCCCACAACCTCTTGTCCTTAGACAGTGGAGGTACAAAATTCCAGTGTAAGGAGTTCCCTGTCGCTACAGGCCCCACCCCCACAACCCTACCCCATGCAGGCCACATACAGATTATGTCTTTAATAAAACAACATGTTTGTAGTTTTGCACGTAATTTGAGGATAACCCATACTGGAAGATCCGGGACACGTAGCCGATACGGGACTACCTACATACAAGTATGATTATCAACACAATGCAGGACATAACATAAAACTCCTCAGAAAATATACAGATACAACATAACACACAATCATCAACAAATATACAACATAACACACAATCATGAACAAATATACAACATAACATACAATCATCAACACAGATACAGCGTAACATACAATCATCAAAAATATACAACATAACATATAGTTATCATCAAATATAGAACATAACATACAATCATCAAGAAATATAGAACATAGCATACAATCATCAACAAAGACACAACATAACATACACTCATTAACACAGATACAACAAAACATACAATCATCAACACAGGTACAGCATAATATACTCTCTTCATCTCCAACATTTCAGGTTATATGACTGTAATTATTCTAGAAAGTTTTTGGTTTTCTTTCCTCTTTGGCCGACCTTGTACAAGTTTTCGCTATCTGCTTTTACCGACAGTCCGGTTTCCTGCCAAATCTCTCTTTACACTGACACCTTGTCAGCTACCAGCCCGGCCACCATTTCAACGGTTTGAAATGGTTCTAAGGACTGTTACAGCCGGAGGTCTAAATGCCTCCAAGGCGCGCGTCTAAAATAGCCTCTGACAGTCCAAGTCCAGCTCCTGGCCTTCTCGTGGCGGAACTGTTTAAACTGACAGGAGAAGGGGCTATAGGCGGATATCTGGCGCCTGAAAACCAGAAGCTTCGGGTAGATGAGAGTCTTGGTTAGTAGCTCATCTAGGAGAAGGAAAACTGTGATTTAAAACCCACTGCTGGCGAGATTCTTCAGCTGCCGTGCGTGGGGTAACCCCCCCCCCCCCCGGGCCAGTGAAAAAAAATGCGATTAGGGTTGCCGCTCTGCGCCGCCGTGGAAAAGGTGAAGGAAAGCATTAGGTGATGTAACCTGTAATCTCGAGGTCAGGGCTACTCAAATCACAGCACCTCTGCTTTAGAGATGGGCCACGTCCTATATACATCCATGCTGGGGCAGACTGCCTAAACCGGATTAACCCAGGGGTTAAACTAAGACACTGCTGGCGAGATTATTTGGCCGCCGCGCATGAGGTGAAACTCTTCCCGGCCAATGAAGAAATGTGAAAATGCGACTAGGGTTGCCGAGCGGCGCCGCTGTGAAAAAGGTGATGGAAAGGATAAAGTGAAGTTTAATCAGTATGTCCAGTAATCTCTCGGCGAGAACTACTCATGTCACGGTACCTCCTCTCTAGAGGTCGGTCATGTCCTAAATACGCCCATACTGGGATAATACGCCTAAGCCAGCTTAACCCAGGGGTGAAACTTACGAGTGGCAAGGATTCGTTCTCTTGGACAAAAGCTCCATCCTGGTCACAACTAGGAGGGGGTAGCGGCCACGACCACAAAACGCTGAAGTCGGAGACACTGGACCAGATGGGCAACCACCTCTCACCCGGCGTGGATATACTGATATCCAAAACACGCCGAGGTTTTCCTGTGAGAAAGTCCAACTCTAGATTAAACTGGTGCAACGAAAACGACGGTGTCACGCAATCCCGCTTCTGCGACCCACCAAGAATACAGGCCCAAGCCCTGCGATACTCTGAATCTCCTGTGGTCCTCTCGGGGATCATGTGAACCTCTCGAGGATCACAGAAGGACCACAGGAGTAAATTCAATAGGATCATGGGGAAGTCTTGGTGGTAGAAGCGAACGAAGAAGAAGAAGAAGAAGGGTTTGAAATCTCTCTTGTCACCAAAAGAGTGAAATTTCTATCCTCTGCACCAGTGTTTCCTAAAGCGGGGGGAGGCAGCGAGGAAGACATTTTGGGAAACACTGTCTACAGAGCTACACGAGAAGGATATCTACAGCAGACAGCCCCCGCCTGAGTCTCTGCTTTACCCAGAGTTCCACACTCGGCCACACCGGGGTAGCTCAGTTCGTGGGTTCGTTAGTTCGCCACTAAACTCCCAAGCTAGGAGCAAGTACAGCTACAAGTAAGTCAGCCAGGAAACGGGAAGGTTCAAGAAAAGGCAACCCAGCTACATTCTGTGCTGCATGAGAAGACAACCCTGCCACATTCCATGCTACAAGGGAAGACAACTGACCTGGTTACAGCTGAACTACAAAAACAGGAAGTAGCACTGGAAACAAACAGAACGTTGACCAAAAGAGTGACGGGCACTTGACACAGACAAGACGTTGACAAAAAGAGTGACGGGCACTTGACACAGACACGACGTTGATAAAAAGAATGATGGGCAATTGACACAGACAGGACGTTGATAAAAAGAGTGACAGGCACTTGACACAGACAAGACGTTGATAAAAAGAGTGACGGGCACTTGACACAGACAAGACGTTGATAAAAAGAATGACAGGCACTTGACACAGACAAGACGTTGACCAAAAGACAGACAGGCACTTGACACAGACAAGAAGTTGATAAAAAGAGTGACAGGCACTTGACACAGACAAGATGTTGACAAAAAGAGTGACAGGCACTTGACACAGACAAGACGCTGACCAGGAAGCTGGCAAACATTTCAACCTGCTGCTTGCCACACTTGACATGGAAAGAACACGCTAGAACAATGTTAGAACTTGAACAATCGGTAACAAGTGTCAAAATAAAACACGTCAGGAAAAACAACTTGACAAAATACCACTTCGCGTTTAAAAAAAAAAAAGGAAACATATGGTCCAATGATTGGGATAGCCAACAAAGATTGTGTTAGGATTGTGGAGTTGGTGTAACACATTTATAGCTCCTTAGTCGACGCCTCAAAGGGCGTAATGGACTAAAACTTGTATAAAGTTATGTTTATTTCTTTGGTTTATATAACAGAATTAACAAGGAACTTTTTGATTTTGTATCAGATTTCCTGAGCACATCATGAAATGTTTGTTATCATAAATCAGACGTGTTGTAGGTGCGAGCCGGCACGCTGTCCGTCCTGCCATGTTTGGCGACATCAGTTGTCTTATCACAAAGTTTTGGGCAGCCTTCTCCTTGGGTGATCAAGCTACCTATACTCTCGAAGTGGTTCGATGCGAAGGAGTTGGGCGGAGCTGCAGGGTGTGAGGAGGAGTCGTCGAACGGTTGACCAATCATCACAGAGTTTTGAGGTCCGGAGGGAAATGTGGGCGGGGCCGACGGAAGCCTTAGAATTGGTCGGTGCGGGCGACGGGTTGTCTTGGAAGAGCTGACAGTGACAGAACCGAGGGGATGGGTTTGTTCTGGCTCCAGGTGTGTGACACGGAGAGTCAGTGGCGAGTGCTGTAAGCTGTCCGAGGAAGCTGCTCGTCTCACGGCAGGATCAGGCCTCGACTGCGGGAACGAGGCATCAGATGTCTCTAAACATGGCAGGCCTGTCTCAGACTCCATACTTCTCTGTTCGTTCAAGGTGGACAATGTTTTCCCATGAGGTGAGCTGGCAGTAGCTGGAGGAAGCTGAGCTCCTCTCAGACCACAGCTGGAGTTTGAGTCACTGAAGAAGCAGCTCTCTTCTGTACTGGGAGGCGAGCTACAAGAAATCGGCGACCCACCACGATCCAGTTCTGACTTCAGATCTATAGTGAGGCTCTTCATATCCGGAACCAGAGGAGAACTGATGTCGTTCAGAGAAATGAGGTTTTCGCTGTCGTCATCTCTGTTGGTCTCAGATATTGTTGTAGACGACAGCTCCTCTGGACTGGCCACGTCAGTTGGTTGCGGGGACGATGGCGCCGGCAGACTTGAAGAAAAGTTGGCAGCCGATTGAGCTCTAGAGGGCGGGTCGTGCAGCGACAGACCTCTGTATGTAACACGCTTCTTGATTCGTTGACTGAGATCTGACAAGTTCCTCTGAATGACAGGTTTCATTCCTTGTTGACGCCCTTCTGACGACGTCGAATATCCGAGGCCAGTGGGCGTGGCAGGTTCGCTGGTGAACTGCTTGTCAATCAAAATAGGACGCGGTTTGAAGTGAGACGAAGGTGCTGGGGGAGGCGGGGGATGAGAGGAGCCTCCGTGTGTCCCGCCCCCATACGTCTGCTGTATTTGTTGTAGGAGGAGCTTTCTGTCCTCTTGGTACATGTCCACGAGAAGGTCAAGCTTAGACTCGATATCTTCAACCTGGCCAGGAAGGAACAACGTTAAGTGAGATTTAAGAGCGTGTGACAGAAGAATTAGAGACCAGAATGTTTCTTTGTTTCTTACAAGGTGCATGGCAGATGGCTGGGCGTGTCTGTATGTTTCAGTATGCAAAATTTGTAGAGGCAGAACCTAACGTGAATATAATTAGCGTGTTTTATGCACTTTAACTGGTCGGATTTAACACTACATCTCTTAACTACAACATAAAACCACTTGAATTTAAACACTACATCTCTTAACTACAACATAAAACCACTTGAATTTAAACACTACATCTCTTAACTACAACATAAAACTACTTAAATTTAAACACTACATCTCTTAACTACAACATAAAACCACTTGAATTTAAACACTACATCTCTTAACTACAACATAAAACCACTTGAATTTAAACACTACATCTCTTAACTACAACATAAAACCACTTGAATTTAAACACTGCATCTCTTAACTACAACATAAAACCACTTGAATTTAAACACTGCATCTCTTGACAACAACTGAACCACGTGACCAACAAATCCTGTCTGTGGAAGAGAGCTAAAGGGAGAATCACATGGTCTAACCAGAACCGGCTGACGGAGTGGTTAGAGCACTAGTCTAGCAACCGAATGGTTGAGAGATCGAATCCCCAGCTGAGAGGGATTTTTTTCCGACCAATAAGGCCCCGAGGTCGACCCAGCCTTGGAAAATGGGTACCAAAGAAAATCTGGGAAGGAAAGGCAGCGAGGGAAGGAACTGGCCACCCTACCTCATACACCCTGAAGTCTCTAACTCTTCATCCCCTACGACATTTGCTATGGGACTACCTTTATCCATTAAGCAAAGAAAATGTAATCCCGGAAACAAGATCCATCATTCATTCTGCCTTTAACTCACGAAATAAAGCGAACACAAGTATTTCCACTCATGAAATATATGGAACACAAGTATTTTCAGTCTTTAAAAATAGTGAACACAAGTATTTCCACTCATGAAATATATGGAACACAAGTATTTTCAGTCTTTAAAAATAGTGAACACAAGTATTTCCACTCATGAAATATATGGAACACAAGTATTTTCACTCTTTAAAAATAGTGAACACAAGTATTTCCACTCAGGAAATATATGGAACACAAGTATTTTCACTCTTTAAAAATAGTGAAGTATTTCCACTCATGAAATATATGGAACACAAGTATTTTCACTCTTTAAAAATAGTGAAGTATTTCCACTCATGAAATATATGGAACACAAGTATTTTCACTCTTTAAATATAGTGAACACAAGTATTTCCACTCATGAAATATAGTGAATACAAGTACTTCCACTCATGAAATATAGAGAATACAAGTATTTCAACTCACGAAATATAGTGTACACACGTACATGTACTCATGAAAATATAGGCATACACAATGAGTTCCAGAAAATGTAAGTGAATTGTTTTTCCTAAATTCTGTTTTAATGGAAGCCATGAATTACCTGAGTGTTGAATAAACTTTGTTTATATGTTCATTTCTACAATCTTTAAACAAAAAAGCAGGACAATTATTGTGTTATGTTCTCTTGTTCTATCATAGTGTCTCCACTATCTACTTCCGATGCTCTGCTGAGCTGCTGCATCAGACTCTCCAGCCCTTTGTCTTATGACATTCAGTCTTGTTCTCAAGTGCCTACCATTTTGTGTCTCAATTCCGCGGTAACTGTTGCTCCACTGCCCTATAGTCTGGGGTTATTCTGTTCAGTTATTCTTATTGTCCCACTTTCCTACAAGTGGGTTAGCCTGTACAGTCCTTCTTAATATTAAACTGTCCTACAAGTCTGGGTTATCCCGTACCCCCTCAGCTTTACTGTCCCACTTTCCTACATGTGGGTTAGCCTGCACAGTCATTCTTAATATTAAACTGCCCTACAGACTGGGTTATCCCGTACACCCTCAGCTTTATTGTCCCACTGCCCTTCAGACATTCTCTGTTGCCTTTCATTCTTGTTCGTTTCCCTTCAGTTCTGTCTTCTGCCCTAAGTCCTGTCAGTTTCCATTCACTTCTGTCTGGTGCTCTGTCAGTTTTCCATCGGTTCTGTCTGCTGCCCTAAGTCATGTCAGTTTCCCTTCAGTTCTCTCTGCTGCCCTGTCAATTTCTCTTCAGTTCTGTCTGCTCTCCCCTAAGTCCTGTCAGTTTCCCTTCAGTTCTGTCTGCTGCCTTGTTAATTTCCCTTCAGTTCTGTCTGCTGCCTTGTTAATTTCCCTTCAGTTCTGTCTGCTGCCTTGTTAATTTCCCTTCAGTTCTGTCTGCTGCCTTGTTAATTTCCCTTCAGTTCTGTCTGCTGCCTTGTTAATTTCCCTTCAGTTCTGTCTGCTGCCTTGTTAATTTCCCTTCAGTTCTGTCTGCTGCCTTGTTAATTTCCCTTCAGTTCTGTCTGCTGCCTTGTTAATTTCCCTTCAGTTCTGTCTGCTGCTCTAAGTCCTGTCAGTTTCCCTTCAATCTGTTGTTCTGCAGACCTGTTCTCTCATATTCTGCAAGTCCACCTGTAGTACTGTTTATACTCATCAGGATCTGTGACTGGGTCCAGGCTCAAGTTTACCTGAACTCTACAACACAGGGCCAAGTTTACCTGAACTCTACAACACAGGGCCAAGTTTACCTGAACTCTACAACACAGGGCCAAGTTTACCTGAACTCTACAACACAGGGCCAAGTTTACCTGAAATCTACAACACAGGGCAAAGTTTACCTGAACTCTACAACACAGGGCCAAGTTTACCTGAAATCTACAACACAGGGCAAAGTTTACCTGAACTCTACAACACAGGGCCAAGTTTACCTGAACTCTACAAAACAGGGCAAAGTTTACCTGAACTCTACAACACAGGGCAAAGTTTACCTGAACTCTACAACACAGGGCCGAGTTTACCTGAACTCTACAACACAGGGCAAAGTTTACCTGAACTCTACAACACAGGGCCAAGTTTACCTGAACTCTACAAAACAGGGCAAAGTTTACCTGAACTCTACAACACAGGGCCAAGTTTACCTGAACTCTGCAAAACAGGGCAAAGTTTACCTGAACTCTACAACACAGGGCCAAGTTTATCTGAACTTTACAACTGGATGAAATGGAGAGTTACACGCCATAACTGCATTTTAAAAATAATCTTTAACCTTTCCTCATTCACCATAATTTGTATATCTTTTTGTGAGGATTATTTTTGACTAGTCTCCTAACTGAGATAAGGAATTTTTTCTAATTATTGCAATTGATGAAAATGAAGGAATGAACAAACTGTGTATGAAGGAATGAACAAACCGTGTATGAAGGAATGAACAAACCGTGTATGAAGGAATGAACAAACTGTGTATGAAGGAATGAACAAACTGTGTATGAAGGAATGAACAAACTGTGTATGAAGGAATGAACAAACTGTGTATAAAGGAATGAACAAACTGTGTATGAAGGAATGAACAAACTGTGTATGAAGGAATGAACAAACTGTGTATGAAGGAATGAACAAACTGTGTATGAAGGAATGAACAAACTGTGTATGAAGGAATGAACAAACTGTGTATGAAGGAATGAACAAACTGTGTATGAAGGAATGAACAAACTGTGTATGAAAGAATGAACAAACTGTGTATGAAGGAATGAACAAACTGTGTATGAAGGAATGAACAAACTGTGTATGAAGGAATGAACAAACTGTGTATGAAGGAATGAACAAACTGTATGAAAACTGAGAAACAGCGACAACCACTGTCCTGGTAGGCCAAATATTAGCGAAGAACACACTACAATCATATATACACACATTACAATCGTATATACACAATACAATCATATATACGCACTACAGTCATATATACACACACTGCAAGCAAAGACACACATATCACAGACCCATACTCTACAATCATTTATACACACAATACAAGCAAAGACACATATATCACACACACAATACAACCATATATACACGCACACTACAGGCAAAGACACACACATATCACAGACACACACTCTAAAATCATGGACTCACACATATCACAAACCCACTCTCTTCAATCATGGACACACACATCACAGACCCACACACTACAATCATATATACACATGACGATCAATTACCGGCATAGATACACACACTACAAGTATGGACACACACACTACAAGCATAGACCCACACACATTACAAGCATAGACCCATACACACTATAAGCATAGACACACACACTACAAGCATAGACCCACACACACTACAAGCATAGACCCATACAATACTACAAGCATAGACACATACATAATACATACACACTACAAGCATAGATCCACACACTACAAGCATAGACCCACACACAATATAATCAAAGACCCACACATACACACTACAAGCATAGAACCACACACTACAAGCATAGAGCCGCACACAGTGTGAAAATATAGACCCTCACACACAGTACAAATATAGACAAACACACACACTACAAGCACAGACCAACATACTACCAACATAGACATACACTACAAGCATATATCCACACACTACAAGCATAGATCCACACAGTACAGACGGAGGTTCTTGACCAGTACCTGTCTCTCCACCTTGACAATCCTTGACGCTAGACAGATCTTGGACTCGTAGACGTCTTTACTTTTACTTCCTTGTCTTCCAAGGATCTGGTCCAACCTGGGGGGGGGGGGGAATTATAGCACATTTGTTCATGATAGGAAGAAGTTCGGATGCGTTCATGATGCAGTGAAGTTCTGAGCTATTCGTGATACGGTGAAGTTTTGATTTGTTTTTGATTTGTGTATGATCTAATGGTCAAGTCAACTGTTCAGTCTGGTGGTCAAGTCAAGTGTATGATCTGACGGTCAAGTCCAGTGTATAGTGTGATGGTCAAGTCGGGTGTGTGTATGTGTGACAGTCAGATTTATGGTGTTATAGGCAGGGTTATGGTCAGCTGTAGAAGGTATTTAAAAATCTTAACTGTAGGTCTTCTAATAAACGGTGTTCATAAAGCAGTAGACATCGTACACTACTTAGAGAACATCTTTCTTCTCCCTCCGTCTCTGCTACTATCGATAGTCCAAGAGTGTCTTTCCTGAAATAAGGTGTTAAGTTCTCCAAAATCTTTCTATGAAGGAGAATCTAGGGGAGGTGGACCAGCACAGAAGCAGCCTATGACAGCTTTGACGAATTCTAATAATGGGCAGGGAATGAACCTGAGTCACACCTGAAGTTCACACCTGGGAGACGGCAGACATCTCAGGTAGACCAAGCCTTACTACCATCTCAGGCAGACCAAGCCTTACTACCATCTCAGGCAGACCAAGTCTCACTACCATCTCAGGCAGGTCAAGCCTTACTACCATCTCAGGCAGACCAAGCCTTACTACCATCTCAGGCAGGTCAAGCCTTACTACCATCTCAGGCAGACCAAGCCTTACTACCATCTCAGGCAGACCAAGCCTTACTACCATCTCAGGCAGGTCAAGCCTTACTACCATCTCAGACAGGTCAAGCCTTACTACCATCTCAGGCAGACCAAGCCTTACTACCATCTCAGGCAGGTCAAGCCTTACTACCATCTCAGGCAGACCAAGCCTTACTACCATCTCAGACAGGTCAAGCCTTACTACCATCTCAGGCAGACCAAGCCTTACTACCATCTCAGGCAGGTCAAGCCTTACTACCATCTCAGGCAGGTCAAGCCTTACTACCATCTCAGGCAGGTCAAGCCTTACTACCATCTCAGGCAGGTCAAGCCTTACTACCATCTCAGGCAGACCAAGCCTTACTACCATCTCAGGCATGTCAAGCCTTACTACCATCTCAGGCAGACCAAGCCTTACTACCATCTCAGGCATGTCAAGCCTTACTACCATCTCAGACAGACCAAGGTTCTTGACCAGTACCTGTCTCTCCACCTTGACAATCCTTGACGCTAGACAGATCTTGGACTCGTAGACGTCTTTACTTTTACTTCCTTGTCTTCCAAGGATCTGGTCCAACCTGGGGGGGGGGGGGAATTATAGCACATTTGTTCATGATAGGAAGAAGTTCGGATGCGTTCATGATGCAGTGAAGTTCTGAGCTATTCGTGATACGGTGAAGTTTTGATTTGTTTTTGATTTGTGTATGATCTGATGGTCAAGTCAACTGTTCAGTCTGGTGGTCAAGTCAAGTGTATGATCTGACGGTCAAGTCCAGTGTATAGTGTGATGGTCAAGTCGGGTGTGTGTATGTGTGACAGTCAGATTTATGGTGTTATAGGCAGGGTTATGGTCAGCTGTAGAAGGTATTTAAAAATCTTAACTGTAGGTCTTCTAATAAACGGTGTTCATAAAGCAGTAGACATCGTACACTACTTAGAGAACATCTTTCTTCTCCCTCCGTCTCTGCTACTATCGATAGTCCAAGAGTGTCTTTCCTGAAATAAGGTGTTAAGTTCTCCAAAATCTTTCTATGAAGGAGAATCTAGGGGAGGTGGACCAGCACAGAAGCAGCCTATGACAGCTTTGACGAATTCTAATAATGGGCAGGGAATGAACCTGAGTCACACCTGAAGTTCACACCTGGGAGACGGCAGACATCTCAGGTAGACCAAGCCTTACTACCATCTCAGGCAGACCAAGCCTTACTACCATCTCAGGCAGACCAAGTCTCACTACCATCTCAGGCAGGTCAAGCCTTACTACCATCTCAGGCAGACCAAGCCTTACTACCATCTCAGGCAGGTCAAGCCTTACTACCATCTCAGGCAGACCAAGCCTTACTACCATCTCAGCAGACCAAGCCTTACTACCATCTCAGGCAGGTCAAGCCTTACTACCATCTCAGACAGGTCAAGCCTTACTACCATCTCAGGCAGACCAAGCCTTACTACCATCTCAGGCAGGTCAAGCCTTACTACCATCTCAGGCAGACCAAGCCTTACTACCATCTCAGACAGGTCAAGCCTTACTACCATCTCAGGCAGACCAAGCCTTACTACCATCTCAGCAGGTCAAGCCTTACTACCATCTCAGACAGGTCAAGCCTTACTACCATCTCAGGCAGGTCAAGCCTTACTACCATCTCAGGCAGGTCAAGCCTTACTACCATCTCAGGCAGACCAAGCCTTACTACCATCTCAGGCATGTCAAGCCTTACTACCATCTCAGCAGACCAAGCCTTACTACCATCTCAGGCATGTCAAGCCTTACTACCATCTCAGACAGACCAAGCCTTACTACCATCTCAGGCATGTCAAGCCTTACTACATCTCAGGCAGGTCAATCCTTACTACCATCTCAGGCATGTCAAGCCTTACTACCATCTCAGGCATGTCAAGCCTTACTACCATCTCAGGCATGTCAAGCCTTACTACCATCTCAGGCATGTCAAGCCTTACTACCATCTCAGGCATGTCAAGCCTTACTACCATCTCAGGCAGACCAAGCTTACTATCATCTCAGGCAGGTCAAGCTTTACTACCATCTCAGGCAGGTCAAGCCTTACTATCATCTCAGGCAGGTCAAGCTTTACTATCATCTCAGGCAGGTCAAGCTTTACTACCATCTCAGGCAGGTCAAGCCTTACTACCATCTCAGGCAGGTCAAGCCTTACTACCATCTCAGGCAGGTCAAGCCTTACTATCATCTCAGGCAGGTCAAGCCTTACTACCATCTCAGGCAGGTCAAGCTTTACTATCATCTCAGGCAGGTCAAGCTTTACTACCATCTCAGGCAGGTCAAGCCTTACTATCATCTCGGGCAGGTCAAGCTTTACTACCATCTCAGGCAGGTCAAGCCTTACTACCATCTCAGGCAGGTCAAGCCTTACTACCATCTCAGGCAGGTCAAGCCTTACTACCATCTCAGGCAGGTCAAGCTTTACTACAATCTCAGTCAGGTCAAGCCTTACTACCATCTCAGGCAGGTCAAGCCTTACTATCATCTCAGGCAGGTCAAGCCTTATACAATCTCAGGCAGGTCAAGTCTTACTACCATCTCAGGCAGACCAAGCCTTACTACCATCTCAGGCAGGTCAAGCCTTACTATCATCTCAGGTAGACCAAGCCTTACTACCATCTCAGGCAGGTCAAGCCTTACTACCATCTCAGGCAGGTCAAATCTTACTACCATCTCAGGCAGACCAAGCCTTACTACCATCTCAGGCAGGTCAAGCCTTACTACCATCTCAGGCAGGTCAAGCCTTACTACCATCTCAGGCAGGTCAAGCCTTACTACCATCTCAGGCAGACCAAGCCTTACTACCATCTCAGGCAGGTCAAGCCTTACTACCATCTCAGGCAGACCAAGCCTTACTACCATCTCAGGCAGGTCAAGCCTTACTACAATCTCAGGCAGACCAAGCCTTACTACCATCTCAGGCAGGTCAAGCCTTACTATCATCTCAGGCAGACCAAGCCTTACTACCATCTCAGGTAGGTCAAGTCTTACTACCATCTCAGGCAGGTCAAGCCTTACTACCATCTCAGGCAGGTCAAGCCTTACTACCATCTCAGGCAGGTCAAGTCTTACTACCATCTCAGGCAGGTCAAGTCTTACTACCATCTCAAGCAGGTCAAGCCTTACTACCATCAGCATAAAATATCTCAATTTGGTCAAGTCTTACTACCATCAGCATAAAATATCTTAATTATGCCAAGTCTTACTACCATCAGCATAAAATATCTCAATTTGGTCAAGTCTTACTACCATCAGCATAAAATATCTTAATTATGCCAAGTCTTACTGTCATCAGTGTATAATATCTCAAATTGGTGAAATCTTACTACTATCAACATAAAATATATCAATTAGGCCAAGTCTTACTACTATCAACACAAAATATATCAATTAGGCCAAGTCTTACTACTATCAACATAAAATATATCATTTAGGCCAAGTCTTACTACTATCAACATAAAATATATCAATTAGGCCAAGTCTTACTATTATCAGCACAAAATATGCCAATTAGGCCAAATCTTATTACTTTCAACACAAAATATGTCCCTATGTGTTGCTTTACTTCCTATCTGCAGGAAGCTCCTTACAGGCGATGCAGTGACGCTCGGGGTCATGCTGAACTCATAGTAGGTTACTGTGACCATTTTTTTTTCAGCCTCTGTGTTGAGATTAAAGAATCATAAAAACAGGAAGTGTGTGATACTTCTTTAGTAGACTCCACCACCACGGAGACTGTGGTGATCTTAGCCCAGTTAGCCAGGCTGTGCCTCTTATTGGGGGTGAGTTATGACAGGGTCTTGGTCAGCTATGATTCGTTAACCCTGACTCTAGCGTGCCAGCTGTAGGCAGATGCCCGCCAGACAGACATAAGACCAGACATCCCCCAAATGTCTGCAGACAAGACAAAACAAGACAGGCGGGAGGTCCTGGAGAACATCTGACTATACACCAGGACTGACCTCCCCTGCAAGTTTTTTATTCGCCCGAGCATGTCCACGTGACCGGCCGAGTACTGTTCTATAACGTCCTTGACATCGTAAGGTCGGAGCGCCTCTCTGAACTTCCTCCTGGCCACGAAATAGCGGATCTTCCTGATGGCCCTGATGGCGCGTTTGTGCTGGTCTGTTAACTGGGTCAGTCGTGGCGACAGGTCTGTCTCCTCTGAAATGTGGGCAGGAGGGAGGGGGGGTATCAGCCATTAAACATGGATTAAAAGATTAAAACAGGGTGTGGAAAATTAAACACCCAACAGAAATCCAGCACAGAAAGAAGTAAACTGTAATCATATATTTGACAGTCTCTGAACTGTTATCATTTATTTGACAGCATCAGAACTGTAATCATAGATTTGACAGTCTCTGAACTGTTATCATATATTTGACAGTCTCTCTACTGTAATCATATATTTGACAGTCTCTGAACTGTAATCATATATTTGACAGTCTCTCTACTGTAATCATAGATTTGACAGTCTCTGAACTGTAATCATAGATTTGACAGTCTCTGAACTGTAATCATAGATTTGACAGTCTCTGAACTGTAATCATAGATTTGACAGTCTCTGAACTTTAATCATAGATTTGACAGTCTCTGAACTTTAATCATAGATTTGACAGTCTCTGAACTTTAATCATAGATTTGACAGTCTCTGAACTGTAATCATAGATTTGACAGTCTCTGAACTTTAATCATAGATTTGACAGTCTCTGAACTGTAGTCACGGATCTGATAGACTCTGAAAGGTGCTAGTCACGTGATCTGATCTTCTGAAGCTTGTAGATTTGATCTTAAACTTACGCTCATTGAAGAGTGGTTAGTTATGGCAGATTGTAATATCGGACATGGAGCGGATCAGTGTAAATATTAACAGTAACAGATATGTATTTAATCAGTAAAATATTCATAATATATGTCACATCTAAGACGATGTGTGAGTGCTGTCAGGCAGAAAGCAATTTAAAGAAGGTATTTATTTAGAAAGGAAATCAGTATTCTTTGTGATGAGAACTTCTTCTTCTTCTTCTTCTCTTCTTCTCTGCCTGCTTATGCCATTAGCGTGGCAAGGAGTTTCAGAGATCGGTCCAGGTCAGGGTGAAAGGCCCGGGTAGCTGTCATGGTATGTTTCCTCAGAGTGTCCTCCACCCCATCTATCTACTTTCTCCCTGGCCATCCTCGTGCCACATGTCCAGATGTTTTCGAGTGGGCAGTGCTTCACACGCCACAAAAAGCACGTCAAGAGAACGAGACAAGAACAGAGGATGGCCAAGAGAGAAGATAACAGATTGCGTCTTGTTGGGATGACCAGATATGTTATCGTTACGTTTGTGGAGAAGAAAAATGGACAAGGTGAGGTACAAAAGACACTTTTCTCATGTCGTCCTCTTTATCACCTGCTTATGTTGATGATTTTGTCGAAGACAGCGGCGCCTCCTCATATGGCGATAATTAACGGGAGGAGAAAAAAGAAGAATAATTGGAGAAAATCAAACAAAACATCAATTAATATCAAAGAGAGGCAACTCATGAAATTGTTTACCTTCTGATTCCTTGCCTATTGAAGACACAGAGTTCTCTTTCTTGAAAGGAAGCGTGTCTAACTGAAGTTTCTGGTCGGTCAGTCCTGTAGCCAAACTCAGGTGGCTCCTGGGACGGACATATGGTAAACAGTTTTTGCAGACAATATTTTGACCATATGGTTTAATCGCGGGTCGTAAGTGTGAGATTATTATAGAATTCTCTATTTTTTTTTGTTTTTTTTTTCTGAATCAGTAAATTATTTGTTAAGAAGACCATGGATCAGTTTTTCTGATTTGAAAATATCGACATTGAAGAAACAGAGAGCCACGAATTTACAAATTTCAGTCAAATTATTCATCAGTTTAGAAAAAAAGAACTTTTTTTTATCAAATTTATATTTAAGTGTAACCAGTAATAACTGTGTTATCCACGGTTATCTTTCTTTACATGTTGCAATAGTTGCTGCTTTTGTTGCTGTTGTTGTACTTGTTCTTACTGCTGCTGTTGTAGTTGTTGTCGCTGTTGCTGCTCTTGGTTTTGTTGTAGTTGTTGCTATGGTACTTGTTGCTGTTGTTGCTGCTGTTGCTGATGTTGTTGCTATTGTATTTATTGTTGTTGTTGCCGTTGTTTTTGTAGTTGCTGCTAGTGTACTTTTTGTTTTTGCTGTTGTTGTATTTGTTGCTATTATACTTGTTGTTGTTATTGCTACTGTCTTTGTTGTAGTTGTTGTTATTACACTTGTTGTTGTTATTGCTGTTATAGTTGCAGTTGTTGCTATTTTTACTTTCTGGTATTATTCCTGCTGTTGTTGTAGATGTTGCTACTGTAGTTGCTGTTGTTACTGTTGTTGTTGTGGTTGTTACTATTGTACATTTTGTTGTTGCTGTTGGTTTTGTTGTTGCTGTTGTACTTGTTACTGTTGCTGTTGTTATTGCCGTAGTTGCTGCTGCTGCTGTTGTTGTTGTTGCTATTATACTAGTTGTTGTAGTTGTTATTGCTATTGTTCTTCTTGTTGTTGCAATAGTACTTGTTGTTGTTGTTGTTGTTGCTATTGTACTTAGTGTTGTTGTTGTAGTTGTTGCTAATGTACTTATTATTGCTGCTGTTGTTGTTGCTTTTGTAATTGTTGTTGTTGCTGTTCTTGTTGTTATTGTATTTGTTGCTGCAGTTGTTGCTATTGTACTTGTTGTTGCTTATATTATTATTGTTATTGTACTTGTTGTTGTAGCTGCTATTGTTGTTGTAGTTTTTGCTACTGTTGCTGCTGTTGCTGTTGTTGTTGTTGCTGTTGCTGCTATAGTTGCTGTTGCTGTTATCGATGTCGTTGTTGCTGTTGTAGTTTTTGCTGCTGCTGTTGTTATAGTTGTTGCTATTGTACTTGTTGTTGATGATGCTGCTGTTGGTATTGTAGGTGTTGTTGCTGTTTTTGTAGCTGTTGTTGTTCCTGCTACTGCTGTTGTTGGAGTTGTTGTTGTTGCTGCTGCTGTTGTAGATGTTATTTCTGTTGCTCTAACTGTTGTTGTTATAGTTACTGTTGCTGCTGTTGTTGTTGCTGCTGCTGTAGTTGCTGTTGCTGTTATCGATGTCGTTGTTGCTGCTGCTGTTGTTGTAGTTGTTGTAGCTGTTGTTGCAACTGTTGTTTAATTGTGGTTAAATAGAGAAAAGTAAACTGTGTAGTTTTGGGCGCTTGAAGCAGCAGCAGACCGGCCCTGAATTTAACCTTCCCCAAGGCAGGATGAGATGAGTCTGGCGTCACAGATGACTCTGCTGAGAGGACGGCGCCATCATAAGCGAACCAGAGCTTGCCCATGACCTGATCCAAAACCTCAGTTCTTCTCTTAAATTTCAAGAAAGATTTGTCGTATTCCTGGAGTGTGGCTACCGGAAGTGGCGGAGCCTGCGAAGAAGATTTGATCGTGGATAGATTTTGACACTGGAAAAAAGATGCTGTAGTCCAATCTCAAAATACCACATATTTCTAGCAGTAAACTATATAGTGTCCTGTATGTCACAGATTTCTGATAGTAAACTATATAATGCCTTGTATGTCACAGATTTCTGATAGTAAACTATATAGTGTCTTGTATGTCACATATTTCTGATATTAAACTATATAATGTCTTGTGTGTCACAGATTTCTGATAGTAAACTATATAGTGTCTTGTATGTCACAGATTTCTAGCAGTAAACTATATAATGTCTTGTATGTCACAGATTTCTAGCAGTAAACTATATAATGTCCTGTATGTCACAGATTTCTGATAGTAAACTATATAATGCCTTGTATGTCACAGATTTCTGATAGTAAACTATATAGTGTCTTGTATGTCACATATTTCTGATATTAAACTATATAATGTCTTGTGTGTCACAGATTTCTGATAATAAACTATATAGTGTCTTGTATGTCACAGATTTCTGGTAGTAAACTTTCATATGAATAATAAGACTAAAACTTCCCTAAAGACTAAAATGCTAAGATGTCTTTGTAAAGTTCGTGTCTCAAAGTCTGTTAATGTAAGTATTCGTTTGTATCGCATGTTATCAAAATGACAATTAAATGTCTTAGTTGTGTCTTTAGTGACATGTAAGATAGTTAATTGTCTTATTTATGTCTATGGTGACATTAAAGATAGCTAATAGTCTTATTTAATATCTATGGTGACATTAAAGTTAGCTAATAGTCTTATTTAATACCTATGGTGACATGAAAGATAGCTAATTGTCTTATTTATGTCTATGATGACATGAAAGATAGCTAACTGTCTCAGTTATGTCTGTGGAGAGATGTAGCTATAGCTTTGATAGAAGTACATTATTAGTTCTTGTGTTTAAAGTATGTTGTGAGATTTATCTAACGTAGGTCTGGTATTTCCATGTTTCTCAGCTTTCCCATCCTCCAACCTCTTGGTAGTACCCCGGTTTCCTAGATTTACTTTTCTGAATGCTCCTAAACGTGTGGTCTGTTTGGTTTCACGTGCCTACAGTCATTGCCTTTCTGCTGTGTTTGTTGGTCACTTGTGTGAATACAAACAGACAAAGAAAACTGGAAGAAATACAAACTTCGTGCCAGTGTTAAAGTATGGTGGAGAAGATAGAAAGTAAAGAAAAAGTGAGAGGGGTAGGAAAAAAAAGGAAGAAATATGCGAGAGGGGTAGAAAAAAAAGGAAGAAATAAGCCAGGAAAAACACCTGCTTTAAAATATGAAAATTCTTTTTCTGCATAAAAAGGTAAGATGATGATGATGATGATGACGATGATGATGATGATGATGATGATGATATTTTTGGCTCGGTTAAATGAGGGAAGAAAAGAAAGAAAGACAGCAGGAATGGTATGCTAGCAAAGCTACAGACGGACAGAAACACGCACGCACACACAAACCAACAGAACTACAAAACAGGGAGGGACAATGCCAGGGAAATAAAAAACAAAATAAAAAGCAAAACTAGGTCAGTCCTGGCAGGTGAAGTCACAGGTGCGACATCACCTGGCTAATGAAGCCCTGATTGGGAGCAGGTGTGGCTCATGCACTGGAACGGAAAGCAAGGTCAGACAGAAACAAATCTTCGCAGGTACCAACGATCAGGTCAGCGACCAGGAAATTAGGGTTAAAATAAAGCTCTGCCTTCTGAGATCAAGCAGGGAAATGTATCGTAAATATCTGCTTCCGATAAAGTATTTCAAGGGTTCTCAACCAGTGGAGAATATACACTCCCCAGCCCCAACAACCCCCGTGGGGGGGGGGGGGGTTGGAGTACAGATTTGCAGACCAAAATGTTGGAATATTCATCATATAAATTCTACAAAGATCAATATTCCAACAGTTAGAGAAGTCAGTCTGTGCTTCCAATTCTTCCTCTTTGAGAACCGCTGAATGCAGACAATTTAAATTTTAAAAAATACAGACAAAGTGAATCAAATAATGTAGACAGTTTGAGTCTAATAATGTAGACAATCTCAGTCAAATAATGTAAACAATTTGAATACAATGATGTAGACATGTAGGCACTTTGAGTATAAAAAAAATGTAGGCAATTTTAGCCAAATAATATATAGAGAATTTAAGTCAAACAATTTAAGTACATCACGAAAATCCTCGAACACTCCCTAGTAAAATACTGGCCTATAGATGCGATCATAGACAATATGGCGTAATTATCTATTTAAAAAAAGCCCTGATGTACAGATATCTCTGCGTCATTTTGAATGGATTAACTTACATAAAATCATGGACTTATCATCAGATCTCTAGCCGTAGTCAGAAAAAAACATCATTAAAAGTAAACCTTCAGCAGAATCAAATAATTATTTTATAACTCATAAAATATATGTAATTAAAAATTAAAAACAAAATGAACAGCTCAATACAAATTGTATCTTTTCTTTGAAAATAAATTACTTAGTCAAAATGTAAAGTGCATAACTTGCATCTATCATCAGGCTGTTCAGCAGCTACCGAAGCGGGACACTTGCTAACCAAGAGAGACGGTTCTAATGTCTAAAAGCTACTGTAGGGTGATCACACAAGACACACACACACACACACACACAAACCAAAAAACTCACGTACAAGGCAAAAAACTATACTCACGTACACATCAAAGTAAAAAAAAATAAAAATCAAACAAAACTATACGTACATTATGAAAGCAGACTCTGTAAGGAAGGAGCTGATACAAGAATTGTATTATCAGTACAAATATTAAAACGGTTATTTCCCTTCCTTCACCTGGAACTGTTATATAGTATATACTACAGTTACCATTGCTGGTCCTGCACTCTTTCAGTCGTTATTGACCGCTAAATAAGATTTTCTTTAATGCTACATTACATTAACACAAATGCACAGTTAACATTGGTACTTTAAACTATTACATTCATACTACATTTTTTTTTCTAGTCTTCTTATTTGAACTACTTACATTAAAAATACTTCAAACTACATTCTACAAATATTGCTAACTATACTCCACTAGAACTTGAAATTGTTTAAAAAAGAACTACAAATATCGCTAACAGAAGTATAGATGAATTGGTGTAGGAAAATAGCAAGAAATACTGCTAGGTGTCTGATATCTACATACATTGCTAGATACTTGACAGGTGCGTTATGTTGCTAGCTGTCTCATATCTGCACTAGTATATACATGTATGCTATTTACACATATTGTTAGGCACTAGCAGCTACATATAACGCTAGATATGTGATAGCTATATATATATATATATATATATATATATATATCCATTTCTCTAGAGATCTGATAGCTGCATCTATTACCGGTAATACTGTAACTACACATCTTCCTATGAAGATTATTTTCTTGTATTGCAAGAAACACTACACATATTATTCACTCAGTTATAGCACAGCAAGATATACCCAAACTCAAGTCGTGATGTTTCAGTTAAAAAAAAAACTGTTCAACTTCAAATTTACCATAATTTTCTCTGTACAGTAATAATTCACAATGCCATCCATAATATTATTACAAGGAATTATTGTTCATCGCTCTTACTTCGTATTATATGTTCTTACTTGATGTTCTTATTTGATGTCATTATTTGATGTTCTTACTTGATGTTCTTATTTGATGTTCTTACTTGATGTTTTTATTTGATGTTCTTACTTAAAGCTCTTATCTGATATTATTATTTGATGTTCTTATTTGATTTATTATTTGATGTTCTTACTTGATGTTCTTATTTGATGTTTGCTTGTTGTAGTCTTCATGAATAGATGTACTTACTGCAACTTGCTTCATTAGTTGACTTCAGTGTAAGCAATCGATGGTTGCTAGAACAGTTTACACTGAATTCTCTTACTCATCAACAGTTTGCTACATTCTCATTAATATAACCAGACTGTGAGTAGCAACTTTGTTGTGTTTTCCCTATTAAACTTGGTGATAAGAGCGAAAGGTAAATAAAGGTAAATAAAGGTAAATAAAGGTAAATGTGCTGCGATTTAATTTTGTTAACTCAGCCCAACTACCAGGTCATAGCGACAGTCATGAGCTAAAATTGTCTACAAATCAGAATTTATAGATAGAGAAAATATAAATGTACCACCTTAACCTGCATCTTTTGCACTTCATGTGGAGGTCACATGACGTCACCATCATGTGTCACGTGACCACGCGGACCATAAACAAAATGGCGGGTGCTGAAGTTTCGTTTCGCCAACATGCTGTTATTGAGTTCCTCGTTAAAGAGGAAATCCCCGCTGCTGAAATTCACCAAAGACTTCAACTTGCTTATGGAGATGTGTGTATGGGTGCTAGCAGTGTTAGGAGGTGGGGGAAACATTTCAAAGATGGAAACACGAGCATCCAAGATATGGCTCGCTGCGGTCGCCCTCGAACTGCCTCCACTGAACGCAAAGTGGAAATGGTTGACGACATCATAAAAGAAGACAAAGACCTGTCACAATATCTGAAATCGCTGTAAATCTTGGAATAGGACACAATGCAGTACAGGAAATAGTTGAAACCCTAGGCTATAGAAACGTTTGTGCCCACTAGGTCCCACAGGAAAGAATGTCCAGAAAGCAGTGCGTCTGTACCGTCGGTCAGCTGGAACGGAATTCTACCGGGAGGGTATTTTCTAACTTGAAGAGCGATGGGAAAAATATGTGCAGAGATGTGGAGATTATGTTGAAAAGTGAAGAAAAGGTTTGCAAGTTAAGGTGATACATTTATATTTTCTCTGTCTATAACTTCTGTTTAAACAAACATTTTGCTCACGACTTTCGGTATGACCCTAGTGTGTATATATATATATATATATAAACTGGCATTAACATTCTTATAAAACCTCGTTTACAGTTCTGATCTTTAACTCTTGTAAAACATGGGGGAAGGTTTGAAAATCAGAAAAACAGAATAATGCACCAACCTCACCATTTTACCTAATCTTTCTCTGCCTGTCTCTAACCAGGCGCAGGTGACAGATCTCTAATTATACAGGTGTGTTCTGATAAAAGATCAAAAGATATGTACAGCTCAACATCATTAAACTTCTGGGGAATATGAGAAATTATATTCTAATTTTCGGGAAAGTAGATATAAACATCTACTTATAAATCGACTTTTCTAAAACAAGAAACGTTGTAAGGGATGGAAAACGTGCCATAAAGAAGGGTTGTTATATGCGGGGGCAAAGGTCTATAATTAAGAGTAATATGATATATGATGAAATAATTGCTATAATGAAAAGTTTTGAGATACTTGAGAAGCCCGCTATAGAAATGAGACACGGGTAAGACGTACTATATTGAAGACAAGTGTGATATATGGGTAAAGCGTGCTATAATGATGGGACATGAGATATGGGGAGAACGTGCTATAATGACGGGACGTGAGATATGGGGAGAAAACGTGCTATAATGATGGGACGTGAGATATGGGGAGAACGTGCTATAATGATGGGACGTGAGATATGGGGGAAAACGTGCTATAATGACGGGACGTGAGATATGAGGATGCGTGCTATACGGGAAACATGGTACCAGGTTTCAAACAAATACTGAGGTTTGGAAAGCTTGGCGGGGATGGGGGGGGGGGGGGGAAGGGGGAGGGGACTTGCTGGAGAGACAAGAATCAAACTGCCTAACACGAAGAATCAACAACAACAACAACAGCAACAGCAAGATAACAACATTCAGTACAGAAGACTACATGTGTATTTCACGATATAAGGTGATAACCACGACATCTACAGCACACAAAGACTGCAGGCGATGCTGCGCTGACTTACCACGTACGATTCACCAAACTAGGGGGAGGGGAGAGAGAGAGAGAGGGAAAGAGTACCAATAATTAGAAACACACAGGTGTAGTGGGGGCGGGGGTGTGTGTGAAAAGTAGGGACATGAGAAAAAAGGTGGGTGGGGGATATTAGAGCTGAACCAAACAAAATAGGGTGGGGGTGGGGGGGGGGGCGGACATCAAAGAAAGAAAACTGAAGTTAGAGTGAAACTAAATATACGAAACGAAACGAAACTCAAATGAATGTCACTAAACGTTGTAAGTGAACTGTGCGTGAGTTTCTTGTGCACGAAATAAAGCAAAAAAAAAACAAAAACAAAAACAAAAAAAAAAAAGAAACCAAAACCCATCAAGGTAACACAAGAACTCTAAAATCTAGAATGTCTTTGAAAATAATGTGATATTTGAAAAAATCACAACTTGCTAAACCTGCAAGATCTCATATACATGTTATGCATACAATTAAAAAAATTTTTTTTTAAAGAAAGCATAATTTTTTTTCCATTTTCTTTTTCATAAATATTTTATGAGAAATTTTTTTTTTTTTTTTAAATTGAATTTCCGGATAGGAGATTTAGTTTGTAACATATTTGGAAGGAAGTTCTTGAACGTGTGAGATGTAGGAAAAGGCCGAACTAGAGCCAGAACTTGATAAATGAATCTGCATTACATACGGACATAAGGAAGGGTAGAAAGTGTGGACACGACATGGGATTACAGGAAATCTTGTGAGGGACAGACATTCAGAAACTATGAAGCTTTGTCCTGCACATAGAAGGGGGGGGGGGGGTTCGTTTAACAAAATAGGTTTTAGCTTCTTATCTAGATCCCTCCCGCACCCGAGGATAAGTGTTTGGGGCAAGCTTCATAATTACTATGTGGGTCAGAAAGCGGGTCACTCACCTATCCAATACGTTGGGCACCTCTTCCTCGCTGGTGGAGATGGCAGCTCTCCTGGAGTGGTGGCGATTGGTCATCGGGGACTGCGCTTGGGTGGCCATGCTGTCGCCTCGGTTCAGGCTGCCCGCCGTAGAGTTGCGGTCGCGTCTTCGGGTGGAGAAACGGCTCACAAACGATGTGTTGTTCTTGAACGTCCGCTCTCTGCTCGGGGTAAGGTCAAGGTAAATTACGTCACTTTGAGGTAAGCATTTCATGTCACTTTGTTGTAAACATTTCATGTCACATTGTGGTAAGCATTTCCTGTCACTTTGTGGTAAGCATTTCATGTCACTTTGCTGTAAACATTTCATGTCACATTGTGGTAAGCATTTCGTGTCACTTTGTGGTAAGCATTTCATGTCACTTTATGGTAAGCATTTCGTGACACTTTGAGGTAAACATTTCATGTCATTTTGTCGTAAGCATTTCGTGTCACTTTGAGGTAAACATTTCATGTCACTTTGAGGTAGACATTTCATGTTACTTTGAGGTAAACATTTCATGTTACTTTGAGGTAAATTTTTTTATGTTGCTTGCAGGAGAAAATATGGTATCACTCTCAGAAATAGATATATTGTGTCACTTTGAGTGGAATATATGACGTTACTATGAGGGAACATATGATGCCACTTTGAGGGAACATGTGACGTTACTATGAGGGAACATATGATGCCACTTTGAGGGAACATATGATGTTACTATGAGGGAACATGTGATGCCACTTTGAGGGAACATATGACGTTACTATGAGGGAACATATGATGCCACTTTGGGGGAACATGTGACGTTACTATGAGGGAACATAATGTCACTTTGAGGGAACATATGATGTCACTTTGAGGGAACATATGATGCCACTTTGAAGGAACATATAATTTCACTTTGAGGGAAGCATATGATGTCACTTTGAGGGAACATATGATGCCACTTTGAGGGAAAATATGATGTCAATTTGAGGGAACATATGATGTCACTTTGAGGGAACATATGATGCCATTTTGAGGGAAAATATGATGTCACTTTGAGGGAACATATGATGCCACTTTGAGGGAACATATGAAGCCGCTTTGAGGGAACATGTGACGCCACTATGAGGGAACATAATGTCACTTTGAGGGAAAATATTATGTCACTTTGAGGAAACATATGATGTCACTTTGAGGGAAGCATGATGTCTCTTTGAGGGAAACATGATGTCGCTTTAAGGGGAATATATGATGTCAGGTTCAAGAAAAGATACAATATCACTCTGGGGAGAAGATAGAAACAAGTGATGCCATCTTTGGATGATAACATATGATCTCACCGTGAGAGAAATGTCATCTTACAGTAGTAGTTTGGCATCTTATCTTGTATCCTTCCCCCTGCCTTAAACGTCACATAGGGCTCGCAAGGTAGTTCGCAAACTTATCCTGTTTTGGGGGAGCTTTTCAACCTCATCAAGGGATTTTATGCCTGTTAATTTGGCCTCTCTTAACAATGTCCTCTTCAGAGTTTCACGCGGTCTGCCTCTTTTTCTTTGACCTGTTGTGTTCCACTTGATAGCTTGTTTTGAGATTCTCTGACTGTTTCTTCTCATCACGTTACCAGCATATGTCCATCTCCTTTTCCTGATCACCCATGAAACTGGTTGTTGTTCAGTCATCTTATATCTGCATTGTTCTTGAATTCATTCCACTTGATGCCGAGTGTTTTCCTTGGTCTAATTTCTTGTCTATTTCTTTAGCTGTTTTCCAGCTTTCGCATTCATAAATGAGGATGGATATTACATTTGAACTGAATAGTCTTAACTTGGCTTTTGTGCTTATAACTTTTGAATTCCATATGTTCTCAAGATTCTTGAAGATTGATGCTGCTTTTGCAATTCTAATTCTAACTTCCTTTCTGGTGTCACCATCCTGGTCTATGTAGCTGCCAAGGCGTGCAAATTGATTGACTTCTTCAACATCTGTCCCTTCTACGTGCATTTTTCTATTTTGATTAATGGAAAGTTTCATTATTTTTGTTTTGTCCTTGTCAATTTCAAGTCCTATTTTGCTAGCTACTGAAGACAGGATATCTGTTTTTTCTTGCATAGAATTCACATTGTTACTGATAAGAGTTATGTCATCAGCAAAATCAAGATCTTCTAGTTGGGTCTTATGTACCCAATCAATACCTGTGTTACATTTGCAACATTTTTTTCATTATGAAGTCTATTGCAGTTCCAAAAAGCAAAGAGACAGTATACATCCTTGTTTCACGCCTGTTTCAATCTGGAACCATTCGCTCATCTCTTTCTCTGTTTTGATTGCACAAACATATCCATTGTAGAAGTTCTTAATGATGTTGACAGTTTTAGATGGTATTCCATATAGACTCAAAATTCTCCATAATGAATCTCTGTGTATGCTATCAAATGCCTCTTTAAAGTCTATGAAGTTCAGGATTAATTGTTTCTGTTTTTCAATAGGTTTAAAGTATTATTCTTAGAGCAAAGATCTGATCGAGACAGCTTCTCCCTTTTCGAAATCCTGCTTGTTCTTCTCTCATTGCAGTATCCACTATATCTTTAAGTCTGTTCAAAATGACCTTGCAAAATACTTTTGACACAACTGATATTAAGGTTACTCCTCTCCAATTGTTACAGTCACTAAGGTTGCCCTTTTTTGGTATTTTAACAATGATTCCTTTCTTCCAATTAGAAGGGACCTTTTCTTCTTTCCAGTTTTATTAAAGATTCTCTGTAGTTGTCTCATGTTGTCACTATCGATAGCTTTTAACATTTCGGCTGTTGTTTCATCTTCACATACAGCTTTGTTATTAGCCATTAAATTCACTGCTGTTTCAATTTCATGCAATGTAATTTCATCTAGGTTGACATTTAGTTGTGGGGCTGGTAAGTCGGTTTCAAGGTTTATCAATTCTTTTGGGTGTGGTCGATTAAGCATTTCTTGGAAGTGTTCAGCCCATCTTTGCTTTTGGTCTTTATTTGATGTTAATAGTGTTCCAGTTTTGCTAAGGATTGGTCTTTCTTTAGATGTAATAGTACCTGTTAGCCTCTTTTGTATGTTATATAGAGTTTTGCTGTCTCCTGTTTTTGCTGCTTTCTCTGCCTCTTTCGCCATATTGTCTGTGTATTCTCTTTTATCCCTTCTAGCTGAACTTTTTACTTTCTTGTCTGTTTCTTTGTATGTCGCTTTCGCCAGAAGATTAGCATCGCTGAAACAAGAAAAGTGACGTCACAGGACGCTGATGTATGTCAAGTAGTCCAGGGTCAAGGTTAACGAACTTTAAGCAATCACGATACAGAACTTTGTCATCACAACACAGAACTTTAATCACCAGGACACAGGACACTCTGTAAATGATTACAGCGACATATAATCATATCTAAACCATTTACTGCATTTGACGTGTCCTTTCCAGAACGTTGTCTTTCTTAATGCCTCCGTGAATGCAGTACGGTCTTCCTCAAGTTGACCGGCGTCTCGCAGTGACACATTCAGACTTTTCGTGATGTCCCGAGTCCACCTGCGGCCAGGTCGTCCCTTTTCTCTTTTGCCAGGGCACTATCCCTTCTACTGCCAACTTCCCCAGGCTGTTGTGCCTCTTGATGTGGCCGAAGTATCTCAGCTTTCTAACTTTGATGGTGTTTACGAGGCACATGAGAGGACAAATGAACTGACACATCGTCAAACAAATCTCCGTGTCATAGTATAAGTAAAATAACTCGCTCATATTCACTGGCAAATACTGACGACATTTACAATGTGACACACAACCACAGGTCCAAACATGCTATGCATAGAATACTGACAAATGTTTCTCCATAACTTCACAACCAGTTCATCCATGCATTCTGTATACTCATAAATGAGCTTTATATCTATTTAATATACTATATTTCTAACACAGAGACTAAGATCAGAAATGAGATTACTTCTCAATACGCTCCACGACCCTGACTAAATATCTAGTTCCTTTTTGTTCATTTCTCTCAATCTAATTTCGCATTTTAGATTTTAATTGTTTCAGGACTTTCATTTAGGGTACAGAAGATATATAGACTTGGAGTTTATCCACCCCAACAATATAAGAGATAATAGGGGGGAAAACCTGCCAGGTCCAGTCTGTAGCAGGTTCAAACACCTGTCAGCCTGTAGCAGGTTCAAACACCTGTCAGTCTGTAGCAGGTTCAAACACCTGTCAGCCTGTAGCAGGTTCAAACACCTGTCAGTCTGTAGCAGGTTCAAACACCTGTCAGCCTGTAGCAGGTTCAAACACCTGTCAGTCTGTAGCAGGTTCAAACACCTGTCAGCCTGTAGCAGGTTCAAACACCTGTCAGCCTGTAGCAGGTTCAAACACCTGTCAGCCTGTAGCAGGTTCAAACACCTGTCAGCCTGTAGCAGGTTCAAACACCTGTCTAACCACGTGACCAACTCAGTCAGCTGTTCGCCAGGTCACGTGATTCTTAGTTTGCATATTTCTCTACCCCCGCCACCCCTCCCCCCCCCTTTCCGAGATGGACAAAGCAACTTTAAAAAAAAACTCTATATAAAAGGCTTATGTTATGCTATATAAAATCTAACTTCAGAAATACAACATATTTGTAGATGTTAAAACAGATGCTTTCAGAAAACAAAAACATGAAAGAGTGAAGGTTCTGGTAGATAACTGTATCACTATTTCACATCAAATCACAACAATCCTGTCACCAAGATATGCAACCAAAGGGAAGCGGTGTGAACTGCCTTTCGAAGCCCAGAACAGTGTAGGAATTTTGGACGGAGAAATGCAGTTCACGTGATGCGGGGGTGGAAGACCTACATAAAGGAAAAAAGCGCGCGGGAAAGGTCACACTGTGCATAGCCAGCGGGCAAATGGCGGGGCAAGTTCGATCTCGTCTGTGTGTGTTTGATATGGAAATACTTTGCCCCAGCCGCCCTAATTACTGTGTGTTATAATAAATATACATCTATAATGGTGATTCGTGATGATTAATGTTCTCTTGAATGGCACGGGGGATGCCATCATGGTGTTAACTTCATGTGAACTTCACGAAGCTGAGAGGAGAGCAGAAAACCGGAGGATATCGCAGGGAGCTAATTTCATCTCGTCTGGTTAGCCCCAGTCGACCTCAGTATGTGATTCTATGTACTGTGGATTATGTGATGTGTCGTGAAATCATACTTTGCTGTTGGATTATCGTTACTGTCGTCGTACGTGAAGATTTCGCTGATTCTGTTGAGTCTTGTCATGTAGGATGGGCACACATCAAGTCCATCATGTTTCATATGTCAAGGTATCAGGAGATACCTAACTCAGCAGCAGGCAGCTGCATCGTCAATGACGTGCATAGCACATGGTGATTCCCAGAGATGGGAGGAGAGATAGGGTGAGAAGTCAGTGCGTTAGCACAAATGGAGATTATAGGAGTACTAGCGCGTTAATACATGTGAACTTCATGAAGCTGTGGAGGATTATTAGTGCGTTGGCAGAAAGTGAAATATATATGTGAGATAGGCGGATGGGGATTTCATGACAGCAGCGGCTGAAATGTGTTACCCGTGCATCGGCACAATATTGAGATAAATGTATAATTGCTTAGTAGGGCCAGAGGAGCCCAAGCCAACCTGGTCAACTGATTTGGTTGTTACTTAGTTATAGATAATACATTGTATTTATGTCATGCCTTGTTATTATCACGATGATACATGTATATGTCCTGTGTTGTAATGTCTGTGGTGGCGTCACTATGATATATGTAGAGAGTGTTTATAAATGAATGTAAATTGATTGCTGACTTGGTAATATGTATTTCGTTTTGATGTGATGTATGAATGTATGTAAGATGCTGAATTAACTGGCTTGCAGTATCATTGGAGGCCAGAATCTGGCTTGGCGGTCATGGGGGTGGCGAGATCTTGGCCACGCAGTACGGTAGTACATGCCAAGGGAATGCCTGAAACAGCTGGGTTGATCTATTTCTTCCCAATTATCCACTAAATTGTAGATTTAGCGCCAGCTACGTTTACAGCGGGATGAGGGTGAGATGAAGGAACGACCGAACTTTATTTTCAAAGGGTTAAGAATTGGGCAAGCAGGCCCGTCTAACATTCTGCCCTTCATCATACAGCTTTCACTCAGTCACGGTCATTTAGCATTTGTTAATGAGCATAATAATCATGAAGACACATTAAATGATTACATAAATAAATAATAAACTTATCTCATGTCCATACACTCCACACTCTGATGTAATCAACAACATGAAATAAACTTGCATTCTTACATTCATTCAAAACTAACAAATTTATAGAAAAGCAGTATTTTTTAAAAATGTCAACACTCAAACCATACTTTAAACTACTTTAGACTATGCTTAGGGAGGCATACAATCCATGTCAAACAAATGTTGACAAAGTTTGAAGTTATAAGAACGAATATTCGTTTTTAAGGCGGGATGAGTGAGGGAGGTGGGAGGCTGGATGAGTGAGGGAGGTGGGAGTTGGCGGGATGAGGGAGGGAGGGGTTGGCGGGATGAGTGAGGGAGGTGAGAGTTGGCGGGATGAGGGAGGGAGGTGGGAGGCTGGATGAGGGAGGGAGTGGGAGGCTGGATGAGTGAGGGAGGTGGGAGTTGGCGGGATGAGGGAGGGAGGTGGGAGGCTGGATGAATGAGGGAGTGGGAGGCTGGATGAGTGAGGGAGGTGGGAGTTGGCGGGATGAGGGAGGGAGGTGGGAGGCTGGATGAGTGAGGGAGGTGGGAGCTGGCGGGATAAGTAAGGGAGGGGTTGGCGGAATGAGAGAGGGAGTGGGAGGCTGGATGTCTGAAATATCTGACCAAAAAAAAAAAAAAAAGAAACCAAAACAAATCCATTCAATTTTCTGAATAATATTATTTCATTCCTTGCGGTTTTTTTTTCTTGACATGCGAATTCTGTCGTGAATTCATTCTCGATCCTAACAAACTGTCACAAGCAGGCAGATCAGAGAATGCGAGGGCAGAGTAAAAATAACTAGACATTCAAACGAAGATTCGGAACAAACAGATGGCGGAGAAAGGCGTTTCTTTAACTTGCAGGAGGTAAAAAAATATGCTCTGTGTCTTCTGTGGCTTTGAAAATGTCGCAGAAAAATAAAATCAAATTTTTTATAACAATAAAAACAATCAAACATTCATTGGGCATATACGTAGAGGATCAGGACTTGGAAAAGTGTAGTAACAGAAGAAGATGAAAAGAGGCAGAGGAAGACAGAGAGAGAAGATCAGATTTTTACAAACTCTGTGGCGACAGGAAAGTTGTAAGGTGGAAGGAAAACTGGTAGAGGAAGAGAAGAGAGAGAAGATCATAGGCCGAGTGAAGAGGTGACATGACAGAAAGTGTCTTGATGAGTTGACAGAAAGTGCCTTGGTGATTTGACAGAAAGTGCCTTGGTGAGTTGACAGAAAGTGCCTTGGTGAGTTGACAGAAAGTGCCTTGGTGAGTTGACAGAAAGTGTCTTGGTGAGTTGACAGAAAGTGTCTTGCTCGGTTGATAAAAGACACGAAGGAAGTAGAAAATGGAGAAACTTGAACGCCTACCTCCGTCGGTATGGAACCTGATAATGATGATGGTGGTGATGGTGATGATGATGGTGGTGGTGGTGGTGGTGGTGGTTGTGGACCGGATGAAGTGGAAGAAAGCAGAAGGTATTTACTTCCTACATCAGTGACCCATCAAGAAGAACTGCTCCCATGTGTTCTCGAACACAAACATGAGCTGAGACATTAGCTCAGACAAGAGCTGAGACATGGGCTAAGACAGTAGCTATGACATTAGCTGAGACAAGAGCTGAGACATGAGCTAAGACATTAGCTGAGACAAGAGCTGAGACATGAGCTAAGACATGGGCATAGACATTAGCTGAGACATGAGCTGGGACAAGAGCTAAGACACTGGCTAAGACAATAGCTGGGACACAAAGACAAGTTAGCTCCCATCACTTACGAGGTGGGGCTCGGGCAAGGTATGAGATGGGGCTTCCAGGTGGCCGTAGACATGGAGTGCTCATCAGCGGCGTAGCACCTCCACAAACACTGGATGAGGTTCGCCGCTGGGACACGCCGGCGGTTCAGATGTTTCTGCCGCTGCTGCTGCTGAACCTTCAAGGCGAACCCCGAGCCTAGAATGCCCTGGGGATACAGCGTAACACAGTGTGTGGATAAAATGTAACGTGGATGTGGATATTCTGCGGCGCAGATGAGGATACATTGTAACATAGATGAGGATACACTGTAACGTGGGTGAGGATCACTGTAATGTGGATGAGGATACACTGTAATGTGGATGAGGATAACTGTAATGTGGATGAGGATACACTGTAATGTGGGTGAGGATACACTGTAATGTAGATAAGGATACATTGTAATGTGGATGAGGATATATTTTGACGCTGGTGAGGATATATTGTAGCGTGGATGAAGATAACATTTTAACGTGGATGAGTGAAGACATGACAGAAAGATACTTACGGCCGGCAGAGCAAAAAATGAAATTCCAAGGATAGCTGAGAACGAGGCTATGACCTTTCCTCCCCACGTGGCCGGTACGACGTCACCATATCCCACAGTGCAAAGCGTGACCTACAGGGGAAAAAAAATGGACACACTGGTCCGGCCAGGAACATAACGTGGACACGTTGCATTGGTCAGTTTGTTTGTAGCCGTATGTTATATTTAGTGTGATGAAAGATAGTGTGGCGGCGACCGTGGTGTAGGTGGCAGAAGTGGAATAGAGGTACATAAAGTGTGTAGTTCAGTCCAAGAAGTGACCTATACGTCTCAGTCTATCTCTATATTTGCTAGGTCATGATTTTGTGGTGAGTTTTCTGTATTATATTTTTTTTTTTATTTAGTTTTCTGTATTATATATTTTTGGGGTGAATTTTCTATATTCGATTTTTCTTTGTTTGTGTGGTGAGTTTTCTGCTTTAGATGTTTTGTGGTGAGTTTTCTGTATTATTTTTTTAATGGCGAGCTTTCTGTATTATTATTTTTTTTGTGGTGATTTTTCTGCGTTAGACTTTTTGTTGTGAGTTTTCTGTATTAGATTTTTTTTGTGTGGAGAGTTTTCTGTCTTAGAAATGCCTGGATCGGAGCATCTGTCAGGCAGGTATTTATAATATATCAACGGAAACCGGCCTAAAGCATGAACCAACCAGTTGGGACGGGTTGTCGAACACAATGATTGCCCAAGACGTGGTTGTGATCAGTGGATTATCAGCCAGGCCGGAAATACGTTATCTATTTGGTACTGGTCTCGTATATTAAATGAAGCCACCAGAAGCTTTATGGCCTTGCGATGTCACAAATTAAGTCTATGCTCAGCAACTTTCTGTAGCTGGAAAATTGGTCCTTACTTTTTTTGTTTTTTTTGTTTGGTCTAAGAGTTTTGTTATCTGGTGTTACAGTAACATAACCTTTGACCTCTACGAGGGCTGCTCAAGCCACTTCGCTGGTTACATTTCTCATTTTAAAGGACAAGATGTGAGACAGAAAGATAATTGAGTTGTCCAGAGAGCTAAAATAATATGTCAATTTCTTAGAGAGATTTCCCTGCATGCACTCAACATAGCAGGATATCAGGGAAAGGAGAATCGATATAGCAGGTTGTAGATGAAAATGATGGACACAACAGAAAAGGCTAACAGGCAAAAAATATAGACATAACAGAAGAGGCTAACAGGCAAAAGATGTAGACATAACAGAACAGGCTAACAGACAAAAGATGTAGACAAAACAGAACAGGCTAACAGACTAAAGATGTAGACACATCAGAACATACTAACAGACAAAAGATGTAGATATAACAGAACAGACTAACAGACAAAAGATGTAGACACAACAGAACAGACTAACAGACAACAGATGTAGATAGAACAGACTAACAGACAAAAGATGTAGATATAACAGAACAGACTAACAGACAAAAGATGTAGATATAACAGAACAGACTAACAGACAAAAGATGTAGATATAACAGAACAGACTAACAAACAAAAGATGTAGACAACAGAACATATTAAAAGACAAGAGATGTAGAAACAACAGAACAGACTAACAGACAAAAGATGTAGACACAACAGAACAGACTAATAGACAGAAGATGTAGACACAACAGAACAGACTAACAGACAAAAGATGTAGACACAACAGAACAGACTAATAGACAAAAGATGTAGACACAACAGAACAGACTAACAGACAAAAGATGTAGACACAACAGAACAGATTAAAAGACAAAAGATGTAGACACAACAGAACAGACTCACAGACAAAAGATGTAGACATAACAGAACAGACTAACAGACAAAAGATGACACAACAGAACAGACTGACAGACAGAAGATGACACAACAGAACGGACTAACAGACAAGAGATGTAGACACAACAGAACAGATTAAAAGACAAAAGATGTAGACACAACAGAACAGACTCACAGACAAAAGATGTAGACATAACAGAACAGACTAACAGACAAAAGATGACACAACAGAACAGACTGACAGACAGAAGATGACACAACAGAACGGACTAACAGACAAGAGATGTAGACACAACATAACAGACTAACAGACAAAAGATGACACAACAGAACAGACAAAAGATGACACAACAGAACAGACAAAAGATGACACAACAGAACAGACAAAAGATGACACAACAGAACAGACAAAAGATGACACAACAGAACAGACAAAAGATGACACAACAGAACAGACAAAAGAAACAGATACAGCCACCTTACCACGCCCCACCATATAGCATCCGCGAAGTTGTTGAATTTGGGTTTGAACCCCGAGTTGTTGAACTGCTGCATGGGCCCACTGTCTGGCCTAGGCTCGTCTTTCTCGGCCAGATACACAAAGTACGAGGAAAAGATGAGGCCCAACAGCCCAATGTACAGGGTTGTCACAAGTTCCTGACAGAAATGATCATAGAAGAGTTTCTCATCAGTTCTCTTATATGTGAGTAAATGATGGCATTTTATTTCATGAATTTTAAACTGACGTCTGATCTTTGTCAATTGTGCTCTTTCTCTCTCTCTCTCTCTCTCTCTCTCTCTCTCTCTCTTTCTGTCTCGTGTGGGGGTCTGTAGCTTTCGCTGTAAGACACCATTTCCCTTTCTACTGCCATAACAAGTGCAGGGTATGAAATACCAGAGATTAGATATGCTGATGACACAACACAAAAAAGAATGGAAAAACTAATTATGTCAGTCCATAAGAACAGCTAATAGCAAAACCTCTATCTTAATGCGAAGAAAACTAAATTGATGACAACTGACAAAACAAATAAGGCAGCTGAAATATGTATCAATGAGGAAAAACTGGAAGAACTGGAGAGTTTTGAATATCTTGGATCACTATTAACTAATAATGGAGATACAATGAGGGAAATTAAAAGGAGGACATCTATCGCTCTTCAGAAAGTAAAACAACTAAAGAATCTGTGGAGAGGAACAGACAGAACTACAAAAATAAGATTTTTAAGAGCATGCACATTTCCCATCGCAACATATGCCTGTGAGACCTGGACACTTAACAAAACTGCTGATAAACACATAAATGCCTTTGAATGTAAATGCTACAGAAGAGTTCTCCAAATATCATGGACACAAAAAAGAACAAATATATCCATACTACAAGAACTTAATATTGAAGAAGGCTGGCTAGTAAAGAGGATTAGGGAGAGAAAACTTAAATATTTTGGACACACTAAACGTCGTGATAATCTAGAGAAGACCGTCTTGGAAGGGCATATTATGGGAGAAAGAAAGAGAGGAAGACCAAGGCGAAGATAGCTGCAAGACATCGTTGATGATCTGAAAATGGATGGGTCAGCAGCAGGGAATCTTGCTCACAACCGAGAGGCCTACAGGAGTGCTGTTTAGGAGGCAAATTTCCGTAAGGGACATGCAAATGAATGAATGAATGAATGAGTGAATGACTGCTGATAAGCTCTCATTTCAGTCACTTTCTTTATTATGTCGCGTCCATTATAAATGTCTGTATCACATTAAACTTTATTATGTCACTCCCATTATAAATGTCTGTATCACATTACACTTGATTATGTCACGCTCATTATAAATGTCTGTATCACATTACACTTTATTATGTCACGCCCATTATAAATGTTTGTATCACACTGCATTTTATTAAGTCACGCCCGTTTGTCTATATCACATTACACTTTATTGTGTCACATTCGTTATAATTGTCTGTATCACATTACATGCGTTTGTGTCCATTCATGCTCTCATTACTCTTATCAGATTTCGTCGTTTCTGCCTTCCTTTTCCTCACCAGATTAGCTCTTGTGATAAAATGTGTCAATGGAGCCAACGTAACAATAATCATCAGCTTGAGCCGTGTACGGCTCATCTCATCAATCCGAACCTCTCAGAAGTTCAGTTTGTGCCGCGACATTTCTCTGAACTATAAATATAAACAATCATCACCAGTAGATCTTAGTCTTCTTTTTTTTTTTTGGGGTCTTGGGGCTATTTCTGGTCAGAGAACCGCTGTGGAACCCTCATTAAAAATATAGCAATAAACAGAAAGCAGATGACGCCGACATTTTTATATTTCATTTGCTGATCTTTGTACGGCCAAGAATCTTTCCCCTTAGCCAGTGGCTGGGCATAAATCCCAGGTCAAGACCCGCCATCTTCCGCCCCTCCAGACGGCATTTTAATGTTGCTTACATATTTCCAGGTATTACCAGTCTGTGGGCCCTAAGTTCTGACACAGACCTGCCTGTGGGCCCAGACCACAGAGCCTAGAAGTTTCCACGTCCCGCCCTTCCTGTCCAGGCGGACCATTCGTAAGATCTGGAAGAAGCGCAGACCGCTGAGGACCGCCTGCGGGAAATGCTCCTGGGTGGAGCCCACCACCAAGGTGCTGATGCTCGCCAACGTCAGGATAATATCTACGGAGATAAAATGACAACATAGGGAAAAAAGGATGATATCTACGGAGAGAAAATGACAGCATAGGGAAAAAAGGATGATATCTACGGAGAGAAAATGACAGCATAGGGAAAAAAGGATGATAACTGGGGAGAAAAGATGATATCATAAAAAAGGGTGATGTCTAGGAAGGAAAGATGATATGACAGAATGAAAATATTCTATCAGAGGAGGAAATGATGATTTCGGACAAGAAAGGAAAGGATGATATCTGAGTAGAGAGAGATTTTGTTTACGAAGAACATGATTATATCTGATGAGGACATCTGTGAAGACGACTGGAAGTTTATAAGCAAGAAGTTCTCAGACAAAATATCATCAAGAAGTTCTCAGACAAAATATCATCAAGAAGTTCTCAGACAAAATATCATCAAGAAGTGTGCAGACAAAATCATCAAGAACCTCACAAACAAAACCATCAAGAGTTTACAGACAAAATCATAAAAAGGTTTACAGATAAAATCATCAAGTTTACAGAAAAAAAAATCATCGAAAAGTTTACAGACAAAATCATCAAGAAGTTTGCAGAAGTTTACATAAAGAAAGAAAATTTACAGACAAAAATAATAAGATTTTTTTCAGAAATAAGAAGAAGAAATTTTACTGACAAAACCATCAAGAAATTGACACATACAAACAGTGGTGAATAAAAAGTCGAGAGTTTATAGAAACGGTTTCATACATAAAATTGCAATAAAATAAAGAATGTTTTACATCAGTGAAGAAATAAAGTTTTAATCATGCAAAAGAAACGAAATGTTCTTTCTTATCACCGCATTCATATCAAATCTGGAAGTGCTCCAATCATCTTCTTGGAGTGAACATATCCCGTAGCGCTAGTGAGAACCATGGCAGAATAGAGCGGCCAGACCTTGCAAACAAATGAAAATGATCGCACATGTGAAAGTGCAAAAGTGCTAGATTAAGGGCCGTTCTGGAGGCCCCTGACAATCATTCGTCTCCGCCTTGGGCGGGCTTTGGTGTTTCTGATAAGCTCAAATGCTTTTCTTTATCCATGTCGCTTGGTCAGTCTGCTGAGGTACATTTCTCTTATTCCAGGAAAATTCCAGAACGACGATTAGAACAAGCAGAAAAATGCTCCTGATTAAGCAGGTGAATCAGAACGTAAAGACGTAATAAAACTTGACAAAAGTTGATGAAAGAAGCAACAAACTTCACAAAAACTTGATGAAACAAACAACAAACTTGACAAATGGTGATGAAACAAACAACAAACTTGGAAAAAATTGATGAAAGAAACAACAAATTTGACAAAAGTTGGTGAAAGAAACAAAAAACTTGACAAAAGTTGATTAAACAAACAACAAACATGACAAATTGTGATGAAACAAACAACAAACTTGACAAAAGTTTATGAAAGAAACAACAAGACTGACAAAAGGTGATGAAAGAAACAACAAACTTGACAAAAGGTGATGAAACAAACAACAAACTTCACAAAAGTTGATGAAACAAATAACAAACTTCACAAAAATTGGTGAAAGAAACAATAAACATGAAAGAAGTTGATGAAAGAAACAACAAACCTGACAAAAGTTGATGAAAGAAACAACAAACCTGACAAAATTTTATGAAAAAAAAAAACCTGACAACATTTGATGAAAAAAAACAAACAAGAAACATGACAAAAATTGATAAAACAAACAACAAACTTGACAAAAGGTGATGAAACAAACAAGAAACCTGACAAAATTTGATGAAACAAACAACAAACTTGACAAAAGTTGATGAAAGAAACAACAAACCTATAAGACACAGTGGACGTCTCAGAAACCTAACTCTCCCTGATTTGCCTTGATAGCGAGATCGACATCCGGCAGACCACACTCGGAGCATCAGTTCGAGCATTATCCACAGCAACATCACAATTTCCTGTGTGAACATGAACTTCATTATTTGGGCATGTAGAAAAAAGTCAGGCTACAGGTGATACAGAAAGTTCAAACAAATAATTGAACAAATGACAGAAATCTTTTATTTTGCGATATATGATATCAACAGAAGAAGACTTTCATAATTGTAACAATGTCTACGTCCTACAGCTTGCTTTCCAAATATATGACTTGTCTGACACTTATACTCATTATCATTATCATCATCATCATCATCATCATCATCATCATCATCATCATCATCATCATCATCATCATCATCATCATCATCATCATCATTATCATCATTATCATCATCATCATCATCATCATTATCATCATCATCATCATCATCATCATCATCATTATCATCATCATCATCATCATTATCATCATCATCATCATCATCATTATCATCATCATCATCATCATCATCATCATCGCGTTTTCAGAACGCGTTGGCGCCAATGAATCTCCAGCTCCCTCGCTCCTTCGCCTTGATGGTGCACTCAGCCAGGCAGTGTCCTGCCCACTCTCGTATGTTATCTTCTCATCTACATCTCTGTCTTCCTCTTGCTCTTTTCCCTTCCACCTTTCCTTCTAATATGGCCTTCAATATGTTGTTATGCTTTTTTGATATGGCTAAAGTATTTTGTTTTCTTGACCCCTATCTCTGTCACTAGATCACCTGTAGCTGTTCTAGAAAATTTGACTTTGTTCTTTTCATTCTCCATGATATTTGATCTACTTTCCTGCCACATTTATCATTCCTTATGACTTTTTGTTTCGGATCCAGGTTTCTGCTCCGTACAGTAAAACAAAACAGACACATTGGCGCTCATCAACTAGGTAGAACTGTCTCACATCAAAGTGTCCAAAAGAACCGCATAAACTTGTATGAACGTCAAGGTAACCCATTGGTAAACCAGTTATGTGTACAGGGGATTTTGTCTTAGTGTCCATATTTTCTTTGGCTTGTCGGGACACTAGAGAGTGATGTGGTCAGTATAATAGAAGGTGATGTGGTCAGTATAATAGAAGGTGATGTGGTCAGTATAATAGAAGGTGATGTGGTCAGTATAATAGAAGGTGATGTGGTCAGTATAATAGAGGGTGATGTGGTCAGTATAATAGAGGGTGATGTGGTCAGTATAATAGAGGGTGATGTGGTCAGTATAATAGAGAGTGATGTGGTCAGTATAATAGAGGGTGATGTGGTCAGTATAATAGAGGGTGATGTGGTCAGTATAATAGAGGGTGATGTGGTCAGTAATAGAGAGTGATGTGGTCAGTATATAGAGGGTGATGTGGTCAGTATAATAGAGGGTGATGTGGTCAGTATAATAGAGAGTGATGTGGTCAGTATAATAGAGGGTGATGTGGTCAGTAATAGAGAGTGATGTGGTCAGTATAATAGAAGGTGATGTGGTCAGTATAATAGAGGGTGATGTGGTCAGTATAATAGAGAGTGATGTGGTCAGTATAATAGAAGGTGATGTGGTCAGTATAATAGAGGGTGATGTGGTCAGTATAATAGAGAGTGATGTGGTCAGTATAATAGAAGGTGATGTGGTCAGTATAATAGAGAGTGATGTGGTCAGTATAATAGAAGGTGATGTGGTCAGTATAATAGAGAGTGATGTGGTCAGTATAATAGAGAGTGATGTGGTCAGTATAATAGAAGGTGATGTGTCAGTATAATAGAAGGTGATGTGGTCAGTATAATAGAAGGTGATGTGGTCAGTATAATAGAAGGTGATGTGGTCAGTATACTGAAGATGTAGCATGGCCTTGTAAGTAATTATTATAATATTATTATTATCAATGAATGTGATTATGAATATGATTATGAATACGATAATGAATATGATAATGGATATGTTATGAATATGATTATGAAAATGATTATGAATGTGATTAAGGATATGATATGCATGTAATGTAGGCATAATAGTAACATCTAATAGCAACAGAAAAAGTAAATAGGAAAGTTAGAGCAAGGTAGAAAAACAAAACTCCATGACATTTGTATGACTGGACGCTGACAAAAGTAAACAGAATAGAAAAAAGGAATAGAAAAGGCAGAAACAATAAAAAAGCGAGGACACAATAAAACCTTCGACATGAGCGAGCAAAATAATGATTTAGATAAATGAAAATTGTATAGATGGAGTTGACGCAGACTGACACGTATGACAAGTATTAGCCTGCTAATCTTATGACGCTATTGCACACAGTTTTTAAATAAAAGAGTTACCAACTCGGCCAGCTGACCAATTAAATATTTAGAGGCGTGGACTACTGGACAATTCACTTACGACATATAAGTCACAGGGCAGTTGGTGAGAGGGGACAAGCAGAGAAGAACAGACGGTCAAGGGAGAACAGAGACAACAGAAGGGCAGACGATCAGAAAAGGACATCAGACAGGGAGGGACGATCGAGTATGGGATCGTCCAACCAAAGATAATCAGTAAACGAAGGCAGATTCGGACGGCAGAGGAAGACAGTCAGAAGAGAATCGGACAGACAAGAGAAGAACAGAAGGACAGACAATCAGAGAAGAATAGCAGAAGAAGAACACACACCAGAGAAGACACGAGAGAGAAAGAAGACGTGGGTAACGACAGGTGGAACAGATATTCAGGAGAACAGTTTAGAACCAGAGTTAGTTTTATGACAGCCAGAAATTGTCTCATGCTCGAAAAGTGTATATTTTAGTACTACGCGAAGAATACCTCAGACAACATCGTACTCAGCCTCAGACAACAGTGTACTCAGCCTCAGACAACATCGTACTCAGCCTCAGACAACATTGTACTCAGCCTCAGACAACATCGTCATCTTGCTCAGGAAACATTGTACTCAGCCTCAGACAACATCGTACTGAGCCTCAGACAACATTGTACTCAGCTTCAGACAACATTGTACTCAGGCTCAGACAACATCGTCATCTTGCTCAGACAACATTGTACTCAGGCTCAGACAACATCGTCATCTTGCTCAGACAATATCGTCATCTTGCTCAGACAACATTGTACTCAGCCTCAGACACCACAGTACTCAGCCTCAGACAACATCGTCATCTTGCTCAGACAACATTGTACTCAGCCTCAGACAACATTGTACTCAGCCTCAGACAACATCGTACTCAGCCTCAGACAACATCGTACTCAGCCTCAGACAACATTGTACTCAGCTTCAGACAACACTGTACTCAGCCTTAGACAACATCGTACTCAGCCTCAGACAACATCGTCATCTTGCTCAGACAACATTGTACTCAGACTCAGACAATACTGTGTCAGCCTCAGACAACACTGTACTCGGCCTCAGACATCATCGTCATCTTGCTCAAACAACATTGTCATCTTGCTCAGACAACATTGTACTCAGCCTCAGACAACATCGTCATCTTGCTCAGACAACATTGTACTCAGCCTCAGACAACATCGTCATATTGCTCAGACAACATTGTACTCAGCCTCAGACAACATCGTCATCTTGATCAGACAACATTGTACTCAGCCTCAGACAACATCGTCATCTTGCTCAGACAACATTGTACTCAGCCTCAGACAACATCGTCATCTTGCTCAGACAACATTATACTCAGCCTCAGTCAACATTGTACTCATCCTCAGACAACATTGTACTCAGCCTCAGATAACATTGTACTCAGCCTCAGACAACATTGTAGTCAGCCTCAGACAATATTGTAGTCAGCCTGAGACAACATCGTCATCTTGCTCAGACAACATTGTACTCAGCCTCAGACAACATCGTCATCTTGCTCAGACAACATTATACTCAGCCTCAGTCAACATTGTACTCATCCTCAGACAACATTGTACTCAGCCTCAGATAACATTGTACTCAGCCTCAGACAACATTGTAGTCAGCCTCAGACAATATTGTAGTCAGCCTGAGACAACATCGTCATCTTGCTCAGACAACATTGTACTCAGCCTCAGACAACATCGTCATCTTGCTCAGACAACATTGTACTCAGCCTCAGACAACATCGTCATCTTGCTCAGACAACATTGTACTCAGCCTCAGATAACATTGTACTCAGCCTCAGACAACATTGTAGTCAGCCTCAGACAACATTGTACTCAGCCTCAGACAACATCGTCATCTTGCTCAGACAACATTGTACTCAGCCTCAGACAACATCGTCATCTTGCTCAGACAACATTGTACTCAGCCTCAGACAACATCTGGTCACAGTTAAGAGGACTCAGTTTCCCAGCCTCAGGCTGTGTCCGGTAACTCCAAGAATCAGACACTCCAGAGAGAGAGAAAAAACTCTAATTCTTGGTATGCAATATTCTAGTTTTCTGAAATTTTAACCCCGCAAGTGTAATCTTGACACTTGTGATAAAAGTGTTAAAAATTTACAAGCGTGGGTAGCCAGGTCTATGGATGTTGTGACCTGATCCGTCGTGTCCGCCATCTTGTTTTCACTTTCCCCTGACTCTTGTTAATCTTGTCAGAGCCCGCCTGTCTATGGCACGGGCCAGACATGTAAACTTGCACTTTTTTGTTTCAGTTTTTCTCTAATATAAAATCGTCTCTGTCATTTATGTTGCTTATTTTACTCCGAGTAAATGTTTTTCAGTTTATCTGCACCCGCCAAGTTTGGGGGCGCGTTTTTTGTTGTACAAGTTTACGTATCTGGCGTTCTGGTCCATCAGCGTTACTAAAACTAGCGTTGATTTGTTTTTCTTCCTCTGTGTTTATTATTATTTTCTTCATTTATTTCTCTTGTTATAGTTTTATTTCTTGTTCTCCGCCTGTATACGCCGTGTTGTAATCTTGCACTAATATTTCTACATCTGTTACCGCAGTATTACTTTGGTTTTATAAGTCGGTTGATGCAGGTGGTACATCTTTCCGCAGTTTTGCCAGCCATTATTTTACCGAAAAGCTCGTCTCATGACAGAGTCTACTAACGTCTGCTTGTCATGTTCGGCGTTTGACAAAGAATGTTTGTGTTGTGCGGTCTTGCTTTCCTCCTCTCACGTAGGGCTTTGTATGGCCAACTGATGGAAGGGAGGTAACCCGACCATTGAATTATGTCTCCAAACATTTGAACCAGTAAAGCAGGTTTTATACCTTTTGCTGACACATGTAGCACTCGGACCTGCTTCTACTACTTCTCTGTAGGGTCAATCTTCCTCAAAGTACCAATAATTCCACTAAGATAACGCGCGCGGACCAAAGATAATGTGGGACATTTGTCTTGTCCCAAGTAATAGGATTCCGGGGGCAAATCCTTAAAATACAGGACTGTCCAGGGTAATAAGGGACGGTTCGTCTCTTTGAGGGAAGAAGTTGACGCGAAGGACCTAAACTGAGATAATGCGAGACATTCCTGTCAGTCGCCAGGTCTGGGAAGAAAGACCAAGTCAAGTGGAGAGAGAATGTGTCCGAGGTCTAGGATGAAGTGGCGAAAGACCAAGTCACGTCGAGAGAGAATGTGTCCGAGGTCTAGGATGAAGTGGCGAAAGACCGAGTCACGTGGAGAGAGAATGTGTCCGAGGTCTAGGATGAAGTGGCGAAAGACCGAGTCACGTGGCTAGCGACTGTCTCCGAGGGCTGGGAAGAAGTGGCGAAAGACCGATTCGTTCTGCATGACGCCTCTCCAACTTACGAGGAGGAATTGAGGATCAAACCTGAATTTAACAGAAGCAAGCTCCAGGAACACAAATATTGCTTGCTGTTCTGTGAGCAGGCTGTTCAGATCCAGCGTTGTCAGAGCCCAGCGTGAGAGAAGCAGCTCAGAGAGATCATACTTGACAAAACCAAAAAACAGCTGATATCTGCTTCACCAAAAAAAAAAAACAGCTGATATCTGCTTCACCAAAAAAAAGCTGATATCTGCTTCACTAAAAACAGCTGATATCTGCTTCACCAAAAAATAGCTGATATCTGTTTCATAAAAAAGCTGATATCTACTTCACCAAAAAGCTGATATCTGGCTTCATCAAAAACAGCTAATATCTGCTTCACCAAAAACAGTTGATATCTGTTTCACCAAAAAACAGCTGATATCTGCTTCACCGAAAAAACAGCTGATATCTGTTTCACAAAAAAACAGCTGATATCTGCTTCACTAAAAACAGTTGATATCTGCTTCACCAAAAAACAGCTGATATCTGCTTCACCAAAAAACAGCTTATATTTGCTTCACACAAAAAAAAAACAGCTAATATCTGCTTCACCAAAAAAAAAAAAAACAGCTGATATCTGTTTCAAACACCACATCTTTAGGCCAGAAGTGCTGGTATATCAGTATGTGAAATAGCTTCCACAAAATCTATGGTGAGGCGAGATGAAACAAGTTCTGTAGAACTTTGCGTAGTGTCTACTTGAAAAAAAACACATCAGTCTTTGCCCGTGCCTTCGCTGTCCTGTCATCTGTGATGAATTACTGGTGGTTCACTAAGTTAATCTCGGCTAGCTCCACCCCCCGGCTGTGTCAGTGTGAATTCAGGCTAACAGAAAACAGCGGGAGACATAATCTGTATAGATATGGTTGTCTTCTCTTTATTGATCTCATGGCTGGGCACAGACATATTTTCTGAAATAAAATTTTTTGTAGCACAAACTGAGTGTACTTTTGTCCCGTATGTATAAATATATACCATAAATAAAGCTGTGTAGACGAAGACATTAAAATAAAGTTGTGTAAAGTTAAACGCTGAGATTAAAGTTGTGTAAACTTCGATAATAAGAAAAGATTGCTGAAATATAGACGGTGAGATAAAGTTGTTTAAACGTTGACATTCAGATGAAGTACACGTAGACAGACACTGAGATAAAGTTTGCTTAAAAGTAGACACTGAGACAAAGATGCCTTGACAACAAGACCGACTGCCGAGAGGCTAGACTCCACAAATACTTAGAAAACATGAAGGAGGCCACCAAAATAAGTCTGACCAGACTCTCAACATCTCAACAGCAACAGCTCATAAGATAACCAGTAAGTCAGTAACTGTCTGCTCACCGTCATCAACAACAGACTAACAGCAACAGCAGGAACAACAACAACAGCAATAGAGTAAAAACAACATATTAGCAGCAACAGCAACAACAAGAAGAACAACAGACTAGCAACAACAGTTTAGCAGGAACAACAACAACAGAATAACAACAAAACAGACTAGCAACAACAACAACAGAGTAGCAACAACAGACTAGCAAAGATAACAACAAACAAACTAGCAAGAACAACAACAGACTAGCAACAACAAAAATAATAGACTAGGAACAACAGATTAGGAATAACAACAGACCAGCAAGAAAACAACAGACTAGCAGCAACAACAACATACTAGCAATAACAACAGACTAACAATAACAGAGTAATAACAACAGAATAACAACAACAGACTAGCAACAACAACGGATTAGCAACAACAGATTAACAACAAAAAAGACTAGCATCAACATCATCAGACTAGCAACAGGAATAACAGACTAGCAACAACAGCAACAATAACAGACTAACACAAATAACAGCGGTCTAGCAATAACAGATTAGCAACAACAACAGACCAAAAACAACAACAAGAAGAACAACAGATTAGCAACAACAACAGACTAGCAGCAAGAACAAATTAGCAGCAACAACAACAACCTAGGAAAAACAAAATACTAGCAATAAAACCAGACTAGCAAAAACAACATACTAGCGACGACAGATTAGCAACAACAAAAGACTAGCAATAACAACAAAAAGTACAACAGACTAGCAACAACAGCAACAACAGAGACTAACAGTAATAACATAATAGCAACAACAACAGAGACTAGCAGTAATAACATAATAGCAACAACAACATAATAGCAACAACACCAGACTAGCAACAACAAAACCAGACTAGAGATAACAACATACTAGCAACAAGAGATTAGCAAAAACACAGACTAGAAAGACCAACAACAACAAACTAGGAACAACAGTAACAGACTAACACTAACAGACTAGCAACAATAACAGATTAACAACAGCAACAACAGACTAGCAACAGCAATAACATAGTAGCAGCAGCAACAATCATAGACTCTCAATAGCAACAACAAAAATAGAATAGCAATAAGAACAGCTGACAAGCAACAACAGACTAACAACAAGAGCAGTAGACTAACAACAAAAACAACAGACTATCAAAAACAATAGACTAGCATCAACAACAAACTAGCAACAAGAACAACATACTAGCAACAAGAAAAGACTATCAGTAACAAGAGACTACCAACAACAACAAGAGACTAGCAACAACAACATATTAGCAACAACAAAAACAACCAACAAGCAACATCAACAGACTAGCAACAGCAACAGGCCAGCAACAACAACAAACCGACAAGAAAAAAATAGATTAGCAATAGCAAAAATAGGCTAGCAACAACAACAATAACGAACAAGCAACAACAACAGACAAGCAACAACGATTATCAAGCGACTCATCAGCGACTGAAGCTCACCAGACAAAGAATAAATCACCGCATGGACAACAACTCACCACTTTCTCACATATGGCCATGCACACAACAGCTTACCACATACAAAGAAACTCATCACATTCATAACAGACCAGCACATACACAATAATCATGACATACACAATCCCTCATCATATACACAGCAGCTCACCACATACACAACAACTCACCACATACACAACTCACCACGCAAACAACTTATCATAAATAAAACAACTCACCACATCCACAGCTTATCATAAATAACACAGCTCACCATAAACAATACACGTCATTAGAAGCACTACAATTCACAACATATACAACCACCATCGACACACACAGAGAAATTCACTGAATACACAACAACTCAACACAAACAAAACGACACATTGCATGCACAACAATTCATCAGTTACACAACTCATCAAACACACAACAACCCATCAGATAAGTAGGAACTCACGTTACACGCAACAACTCACAACAGTAGCTTATGAAATGTGGAAATGAGTAGAAAACAAGTCACCAACTACATAACTAACCACGCAGACAGCAATTCACCAAACACAACTCACCAGGAACAGAGCAACTCACTAGTAACACAGCAACTCATCAGTTATACAATTCATCAGATATGCGACAACTCATTAAATATACAACTCACCGGATTAAAAAAAACAATTCACCAGATAAATAAGAACTCACCAGATACATAACAACTCCTCAGATATACAACTCACCAGATATACAGCAACTCGCAAGACATACAAAAATTCGTCTGACATACATCAACTCACCAGATATACAGCAACTCACGAGACATACAACAATTCGCCTGACGTACAACTCACCAGATACAACAACTCACCAAATATACAACAACTCACATGACATACAACAACTCACCAGATATACAACAACTCACAAGACATAAAACAACTCACAAGACATAAAACAACTCACCAGATATACAACTCACAAGACTTACAACAACTCACCAGATATACAACTCACAAGACATACAACAACTCACCAGATATACAACTCACAAGACATACAACAACTCACCAGATATACAACTCACAACACATAAAACAACTCACCAGATATACAACTCACAAGAGATACAACAACTCACCAGATATACAACTCACAAGAGATACAACAACTCACCAGATATACAACAACTCACAAGAGATACAACAACTCACCAGATATACAACAACAACTCACCAGATATACAGCAACAACTCACCAGATATACAACAACAACTCACCAGATATACAACAACAACTCACCAGATATACAGCGTAGTGTAGAAGAAAATTCTGGAACTCTGTGATGGACGAGAGAACTCCGAGAGTCAGACACAGCAGGACGAACAAAAATCTGAAATGTAAAATAACAACTGCCATGAAAACAACAATAGACTGCAACGATGATGACGAAGATAAAGCTAATAGTTTGAGTTACAGGGCACACAGATAAGTTTTTTTGGGTATAAATTTATAAAGCTAAAAGTATACCCGGGCACAGCTCCTCGCAAGTGATAGTTTAATGTTCATTCTTGTTTTCCTCCATCTCTCACGCTCTCTTTCTCTGTCTCTCTTTTTATTCTCTCTCTTTCTCTCTTTCTTTCTCTTTCTCTCTTTCTCCTTCTCTCTCTCTCTCTCTCTCTTCTCTCCTCCTTCCCCAAGAGAGTGAGAGAAGGGGAAAGAGAGAGAGAAAGATAATAAAGAGAGACAGAGAGAAATAGAGAGTGGAAGAGAGAGAGAGAAAAGAAAGAGAAAGGGAAAGAGTAAAAGAGAGAAAGAGAGAGTGGAAGTGAGATAGAGAGAGAAAAAAGAGGAGAGAAGCAGAGAGAAAATGGAAGAGAGAGAGAAGATAGAAAGAGATGTAGAGATAGAGAGAGAATGGAAGAGAGAGAAAATAGAAAGAGAGAAAGAGAGAGAGAAAGGATGAAAGAGAGAGAGAAAGTACAAAGAGACAAAGAGAGAAAGAGAGAGTATGGAAGAAAGAAAGAGAAAATAGAAAGAAAGAAAGAGAAAAAAAAGAGAGAATGGAAGAAAGAAAGAGAGAGAAAATAGGAGACAAATAGAGAAAGAGAGACAGAGAGGAGATTTTTAAAAAATGGAATAGATCCAGGGAGAAAAAGCCTTGAGAGCCGCTGATCAAAAGTTAGCTACAACGAGGAGAAAGAGAGGGTTAAGCAAAAAAGATACGTTAGGTTACATGGCCTTGACCTACTGAACTCACACATATCTAAGGTCAAAATATTTGGTGAAAGCAGCTGTTACTTTCCCGTTCTGTACCAAAGTTTACTTACACAAATATGATGCTCTAGTTTATCATTTCCTGCACAAATATGATGCTCTAGTTTATCATTTCCTGCACAAATATGATGCTCTAGTTTATCATTTCCTGCACAAATATGATGCTCTAGTCTTTCATTTCTGACATAAATATGACGCTGTAGTTTATCATTTCTTGCGTAAATATGGCGCGCTAGTTTATCATGAATTATATTTATAAAAATAATCTGTATGGAATAAACCTCAGTTTCAGGACTAAATTATAATCTTCACGTTCTATGCAACAATAAAAATGACATCATAATGAAAGTTTGTTTCCCCCAGAATTAAAGAGCGCCTGAAGTCATGAAAGAACAAGGTCAAGTTCAATGAACTAATGAAAGAACAAGGTCAAGTTCAATGAACTAATGAAAGAACAAGGTCAAGTTTCCTGAAGTAATGAAAAAAAAAAAGGTGAAGTTCCCTGAAGTAATGAAAGAGCAAGGTCAAGTTTTCACCTGACTACTACCAACTGTAATCAATTTCCACCGTGGGTTAATAAGGAAAGATGGGTTATGAATAATAGAGCAATGGTTTTTCTCGTCTCAGATACCAGTTTTGTAACGAGAATTTTTCTGTGCAAGTTTGTGGGATTGATTTTCTGGAGCGGTTTCTGGCCTGGCCGAGTTCTACCTGACATAAGCTCTCATGCTGGCAAACAAAGAAAGTTTATCATTCCAAATGAAATCTCTTCAAACTGCAACATTCTTTCTTCTTGAGATAATACAACACAATGAGCTTCTCTCTCACCATTTGTACAGTCCTTCGCCAGTTTTCCCGAGAACACATCAGTTCTCGTAGCTCCTCCGCTGGAACTTAGGCACCGAACAAAATCTTTCCGGTCATTTTGATCTTTGACCACGTTGTTGTTTAAGTGATGAGTTGTTGGACAAGTTGTGAGTTGTTGTGTAAGTAATGAGTTGTTGGACAAGTGGTGAGTTGTTGTGTAAGTAATGAGTTGTTGGACAAATTGTGAGTTGTTGTGTAAGTAATGAGTTGTTGGACAAGTGGTGAGTTGTTGTGTAAGTAATGAGTTGTTGGACAAGTGGTGAGTTGTTGTGCAAGTAATGATTTGTTAGATAAGTTGCGAGTTGTTGTGTAAGTAATGAGTTTTTGGACAAGTTGCAAGTTGTTGTGTAAGTAATGAGTTGTTGGACGAATGGTGAGTTGTTGTGTAAGTAATGAGTTGTTGGACAAGAGGTGAGTTGTTGTGTAAGTAATGAGTTGTTGGACAAGTTGCGAGGTGTTGTATAAGTAATGAGTTGTTGGACAAATGGTGAGTTGTTGTGTAAGTAAGGAGTTGTTGGACAAGTGGTGAGTTGTTGTGTAAGTAATGAGTTGTTGGACAAGAGGTCAGTTGTTGTGTAAGTAATGAGTTTTTAGACAAGTGGCGAGTTGTTGTGTAAGTGATGAGTTGTTGGACAAGTTGCGAGTTGTTGTGTAAATAATGAGTTGTTGGACAAGTGGTGAGTTGTTGTGTAAGTAATGAGTTGTTGGACAAGAGGTGAGTTGTTGTGTAAGTAATGAGTTGTTGGACAAGTGGTGAGTTGTCGTGTAAGTAATGAGTTGTTGGACAGGAGGTGAGTTTTTGTGTAGGTAGTGAGATGTTCGGAAAGTGATGAGTTTTTGTGTAAGTAATGAGTTGTTGCTCAAGTAGTGAGTTGTTGTGTAAGTAGTGAGATGTGTATGCGGTGAATTCTTGTGTAAGTGATGAAGTGTGTATGTGACGAGTTCTTGAAGTGTATGTAATATCTTGTTGTGTTTCTGACGAGTTGTTGTGTATGTGATGACGTGTATAATTGTGACGTTTGTTACTTATAGCGTATCTTATCCTGAAAGCTTCGATTTATTAATAAAATAGGCTACAGAACTTCAGAGTTGGTAACTCTGTCTTAGTACGCTACAAAAGAACCTCAAAGTTGCTAACTCTGTCTCATCTCTTGCTTTACTGAGACAGCGAAGATAGAAACTGTTAATTTTTATTTCGGATCTTTTCTAGGAACTGTTAATTTTTATTTGGGGTCTTTACGTTAGAGTTCCGAAGAAAAGTACAGAATAAGACAATTATTCTATTATCTCTGTGATTCCAGATTTTATTAAATAGTTGTGATCTAAGATAATAAAATTGGGTAAAATTATCAGGACAATACGATCGTGACGGATATTTCAAGGGTAGCAGGCCGCACAACCTGCCGAGGGACATGTCTTGGACAATCTTGCCGAAGTTTACGCTGAATAAGTCAAAGCTAATCATTAGAGCAAGATTACTCTCAAAAATGACCGTATTCCTGCCAGAAATGACACTCCTTGGAATAAGGAATTCCGGTATCATCAAACAGAAAATTCAGCGGGTGAAAGTAAACTGAAGTGAAAAGAACAGACAGATAAAGTTACCAAATACGGTAGACAGAACGGCCTGATACAGCACCCACGCCACACATTTCTTCTCTGGGATAATTCAATGTGAGGGTGCTGTTCGTGAAAGTCTTACTTTTATCTGATTTGTCAAATTCTGTGTCAACTTTGACCTAATCTGTGCTAAATTCTGCTCTGCCAATTTTTTGGGAATATAACCATTGTTGGTGGTTATGGAGGATGAGTTATATTCTGTGTGGAACAGAGAGAGAGAGAGAGAGAGAGAGAGAGAGAGAGACTGTTGGTTGTTATAAAGCATGAGTTATATTGTGTTTGAACGAGAGAGAGAGAAACTGTTGGTGGTTATAGAGCTCATGCTCTATAGTATGTGTGAGAGAGATTTTTGGTGGTTATAGAGGATGAGTTATGGTATGTGTGAGAGAGAAATTGTTGGTGGTTATAGAGGATGAGTTATAGTGTTCATTCATTCATTCATTTGCATGTCCCTTGCGGAACTTTGCCTCCCAAACAGCACTCCTGTAGGCCTCTCGGTTGTGAGCAAGATGGCCTGCTGCTGATGCGTCCATTTGCAGATCGTCGACGATTTCTTGCAGCCATCTTCGGTTTGGTCTTCCTCTTTTTCTTTTTCCCATTATGTATCCTTCCAATATGGTCTTCTCTAGATTATCATGACGTTTAATGTGTCCAAAATATTTCAGTTTTCTCTCTTTAATCCTCTTTACTAGCCAGCCTTCTTCAATATTAAGCTCTTGTAGTATAGATATATTTGTTCTTTTTTTGTGTCCGCGATATTTGGAGAACTCTTCTGTAGCATTTATATTCAAAGGCATTTATGTGTTTCTCAGCTGTTTTGTTAAGTATCCAGGTCTCACAGGCATATGTTGGGATGGGAAAGATGCATTCCCTTAAAAATCTTATTTTTGTAGTTCTGTCTGCTCCTCTCCACAGATTCTTTATTTGTTTTACTTTCTGAAGAGCAATAGATGTCCTCCTTTTAATTTCCCTCATTGTATCTCCATTATTAGTTAGCAGTGATCCAAGATATTAAAAAATCTCCACTTCGTCCAATTTTCCCTCATTTATATATATTTCCGCTGCTTTATTTGTTTTCTCGGTTGTCATCAATTTAGTTTTCTTCCCATTAAGATAGAGGTTCTGCTCTTCGCTGTTCTTACAGACTGACATAATTAGTTTTTCCATTCCTTTTTGTGTTGTGGACAGTAATACTGTGTCATCATCATATCTAATCTCTGGTATTTCATAACCTCCAATTGTTATGGCATCGTAATATTCTTTGTCTACATCTTCTCTAACATTCCTCATTATATTTTCAGTATACAAGTTAAATAAGTAAGGCGACAATATGCACCCCTGACGGACCCCTTGTTTTATGTCAAACCAAGTTGTTGTTTCACCATTTATTCTTACTGCTGCTTGTTGATCTAGATACAGCAGTGATGTTAACTGTATCAAATGTGTTGAAGAGTAATTGTTGGTGGCTATACAAGAAGAGATTGTGAGAGAGAGAAATTGTTGACTGGTTATAGAGGATGAGTTATAGTGTGTGTGAGAGAGAAAAATTGTTGAAGGTTATAGAGGATGAGTTATAATGTGTGTGTAAGAGAAATTGTCAGTGATTATAGAAGTTGAGTTATAGTGTGTGAGAAAGAGAAATTGTTGGCTAGTTCTAGAGTATGAGTTATAGTGTGTATGTGAGAGAGAGAAATTGTTGCTGGTTATAGAGGATGAGTTATAATGTGTATGTGAGAGAGAGAGAGAGAGAAATTGTTGCTGGTTATAGAGGATGAGTTATAATGTGTATGTGAGAGAGAGAGAGAGAGAAATTGTTGCTGGTTATAGAGGATGAGTTATAATGTGTATGTGAGAGAGAGAGAGAAATTGTTGCTGGTTATAGAGGATGAGTTAATGTGTATGTGAGAGAGAGAGAGAGAGAGAGAAATTGTTGCTGGTTATAGAGGATGAGTTATAGTGTGTATGTGGCAGAGAGAAATTGTTGCTGGTTATAGAGGATGAGTTATAGTGTGTATGTGGCAGAGAGAAATTGTTGCTGGTTATAGAGGATGAGTTATAGTGTGTATGTGGCAGAGAGAAATTGTTGGCTGGGTTTACAGTGTGAGTTATAGTGTGTGTGTGTGTGTGTGTGTGTGTGTGTTATCAAGGCAGCATAACGTACAAGAATTTTGGATACATTGTGAGACTTTCACAAAACAATCTCGTAGTCTTCGTTGATCAACCAGCATATGTGGTAGTGAAGGTATAAAACTCTTCTCCCAACTTTATTAACCAGCATGTTTGGTAGCGAATGTATAAAACTCTTCTCCTCTGTTGATTAATCAGCATGTTTGGTTGGGAAGATATGAAACTCTTCTATTAATCAGCATGTTTGGTTGGGAAGATATGAAACTCTTTTTCTCTATTAACCAGCATGTTTGGTTGGGAAGGTATGAAACTCTTCTCCTCTATTAACCAGCATGTTTGGTTGGGAAGGTATGAAACTCTTCTCCTCTATTAACCAGCATTGTTGGTTGGGAAAGTATGAAACTCTTCTCCTCTATTAACCAGCATGTTTGGTTGGGAAGATATGAAACTCTTCCCTTCTATTAACCAGCATGTTTGGTTGGGAAGATATGAAACTCTTCCCTTCTATTAACCAGCATGTTTGGTTGGGAAGAAATGAATAAACCAGCATGTTTGGTTGGGAAGATATGAAACTCTTTTTCTCTATTAACCAGCATGTTTGGTTGGAAAGGTATGAAACTCTTCCCCTCTATTAACCAGCATGTTTGGTTGGAAAGGTATGAAACTCTTCTCCTCTATTAACCAGCATGTTTGGTTGGGAAGATATGAAACTCTTCTCCTCTATTAACCAGCATGTTTGGTTGGGAAGATATGAAACTCTTCTATTAATCAGCATGTTTGGTTGGGAAGATAGGAAACTCTTCTCGTTTATTAACCAGCATGTTTGGTTGGGAAGATATGAAACTCTTCTCCCCTATTTATTAACCAGCATGTTTGGTTGGGAAAGTATGAAACTCTTCCCCTCTATTAACCAGCATGTTTGGTTGGGAAGGTATGAAACTCTTCTCCTCTATTAACCAGCATGTTTGGTTGGGAAGGTATGAAACTCTTCTCCTCTATTAACCAGCATGTTTGGTTGGGAAGATATGAAACTCTTCTCCTCTGTTAACCAGCATGTTTGGTTGGGAAGATATGAAACTCTTCCCCTCTATTAACCAGCATGTTTGGTTGGGAAGATATGAAACTCTTCTCCTCTATTAACCAGCATGTTTGGTTGGGAAGATATGAAACTCTTCCCCTCTATTAACCAGTATGTTTGGTTGGGAAGGTATGAAACTCTTCTCTGATTAAGAAGCACTTGGCCACAGAATATGGAATCTCCGAAAAGGGAATTAATTATCCGACGATGAAAATAACAGAGTTATCTCCTCTATTACAGAAATGTGAAGGACAAGAAGTGGGAAGGGGGTAAGGTTGTAGGAAGGAGGGCATGTATGGAGGAGGGCATGTAGGGAGGAGGGCATGTAGGGAGGAGGACATGTAGTGAGGAGGACACGTAGGGAGGAAGACATGTAGGGAGGAGGACATGTAGGGAGGAGTACACGTAAAGAGGAAGACATGTAGGGAGGAGGGTATGTAACGAGGAGGGCATGTAGGGAGGAGGGTATGTAGGGAAGAGGGCATGTAGGGAGGAGGGCATGTAGGGAGGAGGACGTGTAGGGAGGAGGGCATGTAGGGAGGAGGATATGTAGGGAAGAGGAGAGGTAGAGAGGAGGATATGTAAGGAGGAAGGACATGTAGGGAGGAGGATATGTAGGTAGGAGTACATGTAGGGAGGAGGATATGTAAGGAAGAGGAGAGGTAGAGAGGGGGATATGTAGGGAAGAGGACAGGTAGAGAGGAGGATATGTAGGGAGGAGGATATGTAGAGAGGAAAGACATGGGACAGGAAAGAGTAAGAAATCTAGTCTTTCCTTCAACATTTATGTTTCGTTCAGTCAGTTCTTAAGCTCTTTTGTGTAAGTAAATTCGGTCATAATGTCAGTTCTATCATTTAAAACAAATGTCATCTGGCCCACAATGTCATGTGAATGAATGTAGGCAACAATACTATTCGTATTATGTATATCACATTGTCATTTGAAATGAGTAAGTTATAATGTCACATATGTAATGCGGGACATAGAGTCAGTGACCTGGTGTAAGTCATGACATGTAAATACATATATCACTTACATCACCAGGTCATGATGTCATTGATGCTATGCATATGGCAATGGTATTTGTATAGTTTCTAAAAGTCACTGGTAATTTGAATTTGTAGACACTTACTGGAGTGTTGCTAAAGTTACTGGTAATTTTTTGACACTTACTGGAGTGTTGCTAAAGTTACTGGTAACTTTTTGACACTTACTGGAGTATTGCTAAAGTTACTGGTAATTTTTGACACGTACTGGAGTACTGCTAAAGTTACTGGTAATTTTTTGACACTTACTGGAGTGTTGCTAAAGTTACTGGTAATTTTTTGACACTTACTGGAGTGTTGCTAAAGTTACTGGTAATTTTTTGACACTTACTGGAGTATTGCTAAAGTTACTGGTAATTTTGTTGACACGTACTGGAGTGTTGCTAAAGTTACTGGTAATTTTTTGAAACTTACTGGAGTATTGCTAAGGTTACTGGTAATTTGTTTACACTTACTGAAGTGTTGCTAAGGTTACTGGTAATTTTTTGACACTTACTGGAGTTGCTAAAGTTACTGGTAATTTTGTGACACTTACTGGAATGTTGCTAAAGTTACTGGTAATTTTGTGACACTTACTGGAGTGTTGCTAAAGTTACTGGTAATTTTTTAACACTTACTGGAGTGTTGCTAAGGTTACTATTAATTTGTTGACACTTACTGGAGTGTTGCTAAGGTTACTGGTAATTTTTTGACACTTATTGGAGTGTTGCTACAGTTACTGGTAATTTTTCTGACACGTACTGGAGTGTTGCTAAAGTTACTGGTAATTTTTTGAAACTTACTGGAGTATTGCTAAGGTTACTGGTAATTTGTTTACACTTACTGGAGTGTTGCTAAGGTTACTGGTAATTTTTTGACACTTACTGGAGTGTTGCTAATGTTATTGGTGAGAGAAATGTTCTAACCTGCTGCACTACTCTTCTGCTTATCTTTTATTTCTTCTTCAACTCTGGGTCAGCCATCGCCCTTATGGCCCATCCTTAAAACAGAGAAAACACTCATGACCACCCTCTTGGCCCAACCGGAAAACAGAGAAAACACTCAGGACCACCCTCTTGGCCCAACCGGAAAACAGAGAAAACACTCAGGACCACCCTCTTGGCCCATCCTTAAAACAGAGAAAACACTCAGGACCACCCTCTTGGCCCATCCTTAAAACAGAGAAAACACTCAGGACCACCCTCTTGGCCCAATCAGAAAACAAAGAAAACAGTCAGGACCACCCTCTTGGCCCATCCTTAAAACAGAGAAAACATTCAGGACCCTAGAACAATCCGCTTTCAGTAAACTCCCCTCCCCCTCCCCCAAAAGTTGGCTGTTACTGATTTTTTTTGGTAACATTTTGTTACATCCCTGAGAATACCTGGCTAAACCTGTAACAACCAAACGCTATGATTGATGTCATGATTGCTGTCATGATTGCTGTCATGATTGCTGTCATGATTGCTGTCATGATTTATGTCATAATTGCTGTTATGATTACTGTCATGACTTCATTCACTTTTCTGTGGCGATGCTATCACGACACCATGCTTCTAAATAGGGTGCACTACTATAAGGATTCGCCCGACTCTAGCGCTGCTTGTCAGGCTGTTGTGACACAAAGTGTAACAGAAAATCCTCTAAAACGCAGCTAGCCTTCTGCTTCCAATATCAAACATTCACATAACCTTGTGATATCTCCGTGAATGTAGAGAATGTACTAACAGAAAAGACAAATATTAAAAAGCAGAGACAGAGAAAAAAAAAAGGATAAAATAAAGAACAGGTTGATAGTTACGTCCTTTGTTATGTTGTTAAACTACAACTTTCACCAGAACATAACGGGAGCAGATTTCAGTTTGGTCTGTTAGTATTTCATTATTTACAAAACAGGTAAATTGTTGGAAGTAAATATCAAGTAACATTCAAGCAAACAATCAAAGTACTCCTGAAACGTTCCATGCTCACGGGCAACAACAACAAAAAAATGAGTGCAAACTTGATTTGAATAATCAACAAATGTTTTCCTTATAGGAAGAACAATCGAGGCAAACACTGACAAGTTTTAAGTAGCGTCCAACTGGCAATGTCAGCAGAACAAACATGTCCTCACGCTTTTGAGTTTGCTGAAGGATGTAGCAAAACATCTGAGAGAGTAGAGATGATTCTCCTGCCAGTGGCGGCACGGTTGTCAGAGCCGGCCAGCAAGAGATGGTCAAGACCCGTATCACATCTCTCTGTTAAAACTACAAAACTAGAAACGATTTTAGAAGTTAACGAGCACGCGGTTGTCACGTTTCTGTCTACACCTGTACGGGACAAAGAAACAGGAAAAGATGATAAAAATATACATTCAAATGAATAGGAATGGAAAAATAGTTGAAAAAAAAGAGGGGAGCACTTAGTTGTGACTTGCACGAAGCTGTGTCGGGGAGTTCGCAGAGTGGAGTGCTGTGAATGTTTTAATGAAGAGTGATTGGTTGATATTACAGAGGGAGTAGAGAAAGCGGAATGCAGGGAGAGGGATATAACTGTAATCAGGCGGAATGAATGAATAATCTTTATTTTTAAAGGGTAAAGAATTGGGCACGCAGGCCCGTCTTACATTCTGCCCTTTCGAAGGAAAGGGTAGGTGGGGCAGGGTGGATGAATGTGGTTGGGGGTAGATGGTTTGTAATCTAGTGCAGTGAGGGGGTCCTGGAATGTCACAGGTAAGGAAAGAATAGAACTTAGTACAAAGGGAATATAAGTTACAGGTAAGGAAAGAATAGAACTTAGTAGAGAGGGAATATAAGTTACAGGTAAGGAAAGAATAGACCTTAGTAGAGAGGGAATATAAGTTACAGGTAAGGAAAGAACAGAACTTAGTAGAGAGGGAATATAAGTTACAGGTAAGGAAGGAATAGAACTTAGTAGAGAGGGAATATAAGTTACAGGTAAGGAAAGAATAGAACTTAATAGAGAGGGAATATAAGTTACAGGTAAGGAAAGAATAGAACTTAATAGATAGGGAATATAAGTTACAGGTAAGGAAAGAAAAGAACTTAGTAGAGAGGGAATATAAGTTACAGGTAAGGAAAGAAAAGAACTTAGTAGAGAGGGAATATAAGTTACAGGTAAGGAAAGAATAGAACTTAATAGAGAGGGAATATAAGTTATATGTGAGGAAATAGTAGAACTTAGAGGAAAGGGAATAGAAGTTACAGGTGAGAAAAGTATAGAACTGAGTCGAGAGGGAATATGAATGCAGAGAAACTTTATGTTAAGTGTCGCTGAATTTGAGTTCAAACCGTGTGGTTCCAAGGTTCCATGTTGGTGATGCTAGTAGCAAGCTGAAATGCCCCATTCAGTCTGGTCATCGAAGACGCACTCGGTGCCGCCGCAGAGGTGTTGGATTAAGCTCAGAAGCCTGTTTACTCCCTTTACTCGGAGACTACAGGCACTGCACCTTAATCCAAGGTTAACATGTAACAAAATATTTGTCCTGGACTGCATTAAAAAATATGTTGCACTTTCGTGCGCATAGCACCAACAACAATAAGTGAAAGGAATGTCGTGAACAGCAATGTTGCGCGCTGTTAAGTACCGCAGGACAGTGAAGGTAATAAATGTGACAATTTTATGATGTTTACAAATATTACCACAAATATGAGGTCAGATAATAGAACAAAAGCGAATATGCAACAGCACAAATATGGAAAAAACACTAGCAGGCAACTTTAGGCACTGCTGAAGGTCTGTATAATCATGGGGCCAGGAAAGGCGAAGGCTAGACTCTTATCTTTTTTGACTAAACGCAAAGATTCTAAAACTTTTGTCCGAGCAACTTACGTGGACACACACACACACGCGCGGGCGCATGCGCGTACACACAACACACAACTTGCTGTAAAGCAGAAACAAATTGTTCTAGTTTTTGGGAGCAAACATTGCGGAGACTCGAGAACATGGCGCCGGCACAGGGAAGAACACTAAAGAACAGAAATATACAGGAATACATGTCATAAACAAAAACAGGTAAAGATAACTCTATAATGTCATAAACAAAAATAGGTAAAGATAACTCTATAATGTCATAAACAAAAACAGGTAAAGATAACTCTATAATGTCATAAACAAATACGGGTAAAGATAACTCTATAACGTCATAAACAAATACGGGTAAAGATAACTCTATAATGTCATAAACAAATACAGGTACAGATAACTCTATAATGTCATAAACAAATACAGGTACAGATAACTCTATAATGTCATAAACAAATACAGGTAAAGATAGCTCTATAATGTCATAAACATATACAGGTAAAGATAGCTCTATAATGTCATAAACATATACAGGTAAAGATAGCTCTATAATACTATAAACAAGTACAGGAAAAGATAACTCTATAATACTATAAACAAGTACAGGAAAAGATAACACTATAATACTGTAAACAAGTACAGGAAAAGATAACTCAATAATGCCATAACGGTAAATGGAGGTATGGTGTTTATGTTCATATTGTCCTTGGCCTGCAGATCACTGGGTGATGCTAAGCTTCACATTTGCATACATTTTCTTTCTCTAGGTTCTGAAGAACCCAAACACCCATTTCCATAACTTGGTGACTGGGACCTCCAGATTCGAACCTTCGAGCCTTGCTAAGGGATGCCAGTGAAAAAGTAGGTAAGTTTTAAGAAAAAAAAATAAAGCAGGTGGAGGCTGAATATATTTAAGCTGCCCATAAAACAAGGAGCAGAGAGATTGATTGATTGATCTTTATTTCAAAAGGGTTAAGAATTGGGCACGCAGGCCCGTCTGACATTCTGCCCTTTATCATACATCTTTCACTCTATTCCAGACATTCTACAAATATGCTGTTCATATAACAAACATAACTAACATTGAAGCTGAGAGACATAAAATAAAATATAATATTTACGTTTCGCTCTTAAACATTCACTCGGTACAGAAGTAACTACATACATTATAAATGACTATCAACTAAACAAAATTTTCGGGACTATTCAGAAAACAATTAATTGTATTCGGTGTCTGTAAGAGCAGCTTAAGATAACTTTTAAGTTTTATAATTCATGGAGGCATGTAGTCGACATCAAATAGATATTGGGAAAGCTTGTAGTTGTAGGAAGGAGTATAATTTATATTTTTTATATAGGATGGGAGGGTATTCCAAAGATGAGCAGCAGAATAACTAAAGCTTTTCTAGAGAGAAGGTGGAAGGGCAGACACAGGGACATATAAACTCAAGCAGGTTCTAGAAGAACTAGAGACTCGGGTAGATCTGGACACTAAGCAGAGAGTACACGGGAACGAGCAAGTGATTCCCACGAATATCTGGCCTGGTCGTCCAAGTCCGTCATTGACTGATACACCAAAACTTCGGTTCAGTCCGTCTGACTCCTGGCAGGAGCCCTGCTCGAAGCACACTCACACAGTCGCCCTCTGTGCATCCGAGACATGGCTTCTCACTTTCAAGTCAATAAACCTGATTTAAAAGCTGGACTGCCAGACTACAAAACTTGCGTGTTACAAAGGACAGGTCAACTCCAAACAAGGGAACAAAATTACGTTATAAGCTCCTCAAGTACAAACCGACATATTGAAAGCTGCTGAGAAAGGCGTGTATGCAAATTTTCTTAATAGATATTCAGAAATCGAAGGGAAGGAACGAAAGAAAGCTGTATAAAGGAAATTTTAAATTCCTGTTGTCAACCAAAATTTGGCGCGCCAGGGGGATGAGAGAAGTAGACCTGATCAGTGTCACGCTGACATGACCCCTTCTACTCCATACCTCCCCCATCACCACGAAAGTCCCAGAACAGGATGACAGCCTGTTGCTTTTATACAGCTTGGCTAACAGCGTGCAAGTAGATATCTTCGCCAGCAGTTGACAGATCAACATGTTCGCCAACAGCGCACAAACTGACATGTTCGTTAACAAATTACAGGTCTTAGTACCTTACTAGTATAGATTTTCAACGAACTTAAACTCTTAGACTCAAAAAGTACAGCTACACAGACAATACAACAGTTTGAAGACCACTGACACCCGACTTTCATGGAATCAAATGAACTACGTATTTACCGTGAAAAGAATGGGCGGTGATCAGTGAGGATGAAGAATATTGATTGTAATAAATGGAACAAACCACTCCTAACCTTGACAAGAGCTTGTTCACCATATAAGGAAGGAGTGGGCTACACTACACTACACTCAGACCAACTGCCAGACATACAACACTACACTCACACTCAGACCAACTGCCAGACATACAACACTATACTCACACTCAGACCAACTGCCAGACATACAACACTATACTCACACTCAGACCAACTGCCAGACATACAACACTATACTCACACTCAGACCAACTGCCAGACATACAACACTATACTCACACTCAGACCAACTGCCAGACATACAACACTATACTCACACTCAGACCAACTGCCAGACATACAACACTATACTCACACTCAGACCAACTGCCAGACATACAGCATGAATGGACATTAACGCCAGCTTACATCCTCACAAGAAGCCTTTCCATAGATCCGTAAGAAAATACCACAAGTATCGGACCTTATAAGTCCTACAATGCTTCAAAAGAACTATTGTCACATTCTTCAGTTACAAGTAAACATACTTGGATCCATGGAAGGAAAACTCAACTCACATTCCATCACAAATTGCTACACCATTTCCTAGAACACTTTTTAACCCTTAATGTTATCAAATCTCTCAACTATCTATAAAAAAATATCACTTAATATAATCACATAACTCAGTCATTAATCACTATGATTCTCAAACTTCTATCTTCTATTATAGTCCTATAATTCTAATCTTCGTCTAAACAATAATCAATAATAATCCTACGGAAATGTTCAGCGCTCAAATATCCTCGACAATTTCTACTTTCCGATTTTCGTGAACATTCATCCATGAGAAAGTCTAAACTTTGAAAATTGCCTGTTTAGGACCTTGGACTAGTCTCTGAAAAAACAACCTAATTTTAGCTAGCCATAAAAACAAATCTAGGGAAAGTTCAATCAAAATCTCGGGATTTCAACGTCCAAAAAATGACCTTCAGTGAAAAACTAACTGGAGATTCCAAATTTAACTTTTAATAAAAACATGCCAGGATAAAATTGGCTACTCCCCGAGATTGTCCAAGATCTTAACTGAACTTGATTTAAAAAACACATGTCACCGTAAAGTTCATCAAACGTGATCATAAATCTCGGGATTTTCAAAGTGTCAAGAATGACCTTCCTTTACACCAACAATCTACGTCATAATTAAACAGGGATTTAATCAGTTAGTCAAAATACCAAATTTACCATGAATTATATTCCTTAGCTGGAATAAAGAACAGAATTAAAATAATTATGTTACATGCTCCCAACAACGTTAACAATGAAATGTTCACCAGCAACTCATACAGTGAAATGTTCACCAGCAACTCATACAGTGAAATGTTCACCAGCAACTCATACAGTGAAATGTTCACCAGCAACTCATACAGCGAAATGTTCACCAGCAACTCATACAGCGAAATGTTCACCAGCAACTCATACAGTGAAATGTTCACCAGCAACTCATGCAGTGAAATGTTCACCAGCAACTCATATAGTGAAATGTTCACCAGCAACTCATACAGCGAAATGTTCACCAGCAACTCATACAGTGAAATGTTCACCAGCAACTCATACAGTGAAATGCTCACCAGCAACTCATATAGTGGAATGTTCGCCATCAGCATACACACTGAAATGTTCGCCAGCAACGTCCAGTTCAACATGTTCGCCTAAGCTGTGGGGCATATTTAGAGAAGGAAAGAAAAACTTCTACACAGAGTCGTGTGAACTATGGAAAACTCATCATAGCCCACTCCCCCATCCGACTCTTTGTCTTTGTTCCAAAATTTCCGTCACGTGATCGACTAAGTCCGCAAAGTTACTGGACGACAACCAAAATAATGAACTCCAGTAATTCTGGTTTCCTGCTGCTTCAGTGGCGTAGTGGCTGATGCTCTTGTATTTCACGTGAAGGTTAGGGTTCACGTTTGGCTGGAGACACCCCAGCCACGAGCTGTAGAAAAAAATAGTTAGCTGTAGAGGAAGATATCCAGTTATAGAAGATGATAGTCAGTTGTAGAACAATATATCCAACCGTAAAAGACTATAGTTAGCTGTAGAAGAATATACCCAGCTGTAGAAGAAGATATTCAGTTGTAGAAGATAGTTAGCTGTAGAAGAAGAGAGTTAGCTGTAGAAGAAAATAGTCAGCTTTAGAAGAATATATCCAGCTGTAGAAGAAGATATTCAGCTGTAGAAGAAGATACTCAGCTGAGAAAAAGATAGCTGTAGAAGATATCCAGCTGTAGAAGAAGATAGTTAGCTGTAGAAGATATCCAGCTGTAGAAGAAGATAGTTAGCTGTAGAAGATATTCAGCTGAAAAAAGAAGATAGTTAGCTGTACAAGAAGACAGTCAGCTGTAGAAGATGATACCCATCTGTAGAAGAAGATACCCAGCTGTAGAAAAAGATAGACAGCTGTAGAAGAAGATAGTCAGCCTTAGAAGAATATAGTCAGGTAGAGAAGAAGATGCCCAGCTGTAGAAGAAGATATTCAGCTGTAGAAGAAGATAGTCAGTTGTAGAAGATGATATCCATCTGTATAAGAAGATACCCAACTGTACAAAACGATAGTTAGCTGTAGAAGATTTCCAGCTGTAGAAGAAGATAATTAGCTGTAGAAGACGACAGTCAGCTGTAGAAGAAGATACTCAGCTGTAGGAGAAGATAGTCAGCTATAGAAGAAGATAGTCAGTTGTAGAAGATGATACTCATCTGTATAAGAAGATACCCAACTGTAGAAAAAGATAGTTAGCTATAGAAGATATCTAGCTGTAGAATAAGATAGTCAGATGTAGAAGAAGGTAGTCAGTTGTAGAAGATGATACCCATCTGTAGAAGAAGATAGCTGTAGAAGATGATAGTCAGCTGTAGAAGAATACAGTCAGTTGTAGAAGATGATACCCACCTGTAAAAGAAGATAGTTGTAGAAGATGATACCTATCTGTAGAAAAAGATACCCAGCTGTAGAAAAAGATAGACAGCTGTAGAAGAAGATAGTCAGCCTTAGAAGAATATAGTCAGGTAGAGAAGAAGATGCCCAGCTGTAGAAGAAGATATTCTGCTGTAGAAGAAGATAGTCAGTTGTAGAAGATGATATCCATCTGTAGAAGAAGATACCCAGCTGTACAAAACGATAGTTAGCTGTAGAAGATTTCCAGCTGTAGAAGAAGATAATTAGCTGTAGAAGACGACAGTCAGCTGTAGAAGAAGATACTCAGCTGTAGGAGAAGATAGTCAGCTATAGAAGAAGATAGTCAGTTGTAGAAGATGATACTCATCTGTATAAGAAGATACCCAACTGTAGAAAAAGATAGTTAGCTATAGAAGATATCTAGCTGTAGAAGAAGATAGTCAGCTGTAGAATAAGATAGTCAGATGTAGAAGAAGGTAGTCAGTTGTAGAAGATGATACCCATCTGTAGAAGAAGATAGCTGTAGAAGATGATAGTCAGCTGTAGAAGAATACAGTCAGTTGTAGAAGATGATACCCACCTGTAAAAGAAGATACCTAGCTGTAGAAGAATATACCTAGCTGTAGAAGAAGAACCCAGTTGGAGAAGTAGATAGTTGGAGAAGAAGATAGTCAGTTGGAGAAGTAGATAGCTGGAGAAGAAGATAGTCAGTCGGAGAAGTAGATAGTTGGAGAAGATAGTTGGAGAACTCAATAGTTGGAGAAGTAGATAGTTGGAGAAGTCAATAGTTGAAGAAGTAGATAGTTGGAGAAGTAGATAGTTGGAGAAGTAGATAGTTGGAGAAGAAGATAGTCAGTTGGTGAAGAAAGCACGTGACACAGACTTCATCACCCTGTAGCTTGCCTTGAGGTCAAGGAGAACAAGAACACTAACTCCAGATGTCTAAGTGCTTGTACGCCATGACATCTTTTTCTTTTTGCATATTCCCTCCCTTGTATCGTTAACGATCGATACTACATCCCATTCTCTTCAATTCTCTCCTCACCGTCCCTCTCTCCTCTCTCTCTGATATACAGCAGCTATAACAAACGTCTTCTAGACAAGCTGTACAACATTCACTTTTATTTGTGTAGCTACCAGACTCTGTAGCTAAACTGGCACTGTTCTGTTGGCTAAGTAGCTACCACGTGACCGGACTGAAGTTTTAAACTGGAATGATTGTGGCCCCTTTCACGTCACATGACATGTTAGCTGCAAACAAGTCAGGAAAACAGCCCTTTTCTGTGTAAGCTGTATACGCCGGGGCAACATAAAAAACATTCTCTTGCTCTTAATTTGCGAACATTTTTATCAGTTTGTGAACTTCATGTGTAACCTGGAGGTTTGCCAATCCAAGATGGCGCAACTTCCTGTTGAGCCAAGTGTAATTGCTAGTCGTCAGATAAATTTATTGATAAAAAGTGCCGAAATATCAGCATGGAAAAAATCTCTTAAGCAAGGTGTACATTTCTATATGATTGATTTTTTATTAAAAAGCTGCTAACATTTTCCCATTGTTCAAGTTTTTTACGTTACTGAAAGAACTACATTGAAAGTCGGCAAATAAGGCATTGCAAGAGATTGTTAACAGAAACAGTAGCACAAAATTATTAAAGCCCATATTTGACAGGTGTTTAGGAAGAGAGTTAGTGCCCTTTCCATTGTGGACATTTGCACAGAATATGCAGACCATCCATGGCTGGGGTTTCCAAGACAACGACTTGGCCATAAGCGTCTGCTTGCTGCTCAGTGACACGTGACTCGGAATATACCAATATTCAGTATTCACACAGTAAGAAAAAATACTTGGAATAGTCACTCAACCATAACGCCATCCTGCAGACGTCTATCACATCAAATTTTAGTCAACCACTCGACTATCACATCAACTTTAAGGCAACCACACGACTGTCACATCAACTTTCAGGCAACCACACGACTATCACATCAACTTTAAGGCAACCACACGACTATCACATTAAGTTTCAGACAGCCACATAAGAATTACATCAATTTTCAGAGAGTCACATGGCTATCATATCGAGTTTCAGACAGTCATTAGACTATCACATCAGGTTTTAGACAGTCGCACGGCTGTAACATCAAGTTTCAAACAGATTAACGATCATCACGTCAAGTTTCAAACAGCTGTAAGAAATTATGTTATCTCTAGAAACACGAAAAAAAAAATCAAACCACTTTTGAGATACTCTAAGAAATCTACCACATCGCCTTGTATCATCAATAAAAGATTCACATTTTAAAGCACAATCACAACTCCACTATAAACAGCCTTCAAAGCACAACATCATCATTCACACAATCATTACAATGAACGCCATGCAACTATTTCCTAACAACAAAATATATAATTAGAAATGACAAATTTCCACACAGAACTTCGTAACACGAAGGACCAGCAGAACATGAAGAACCATCACAGTCAGAAAGTTCTCTCTCATAATCTTGATGTTACTAGAAAAAAAATGTCTCCTGACTCACAGCCAAATAGGCTTCGTTCCTAGAATGAAGAGAAATGTCTGCTTGAATTATAAGAAACTAAATCAACTTTGATCTGTTCGCCGATTGTAGACAAAGACTCCGATTTTTTGGGGTCCCTTTTTCTGATTAAAATAGGAATATTTCACGTGAAGTCCCGTATGCACTTGACAAGGCTCGTTCGCTGCACAACAGAGTGAGGGCACAACAGAGAACAGAGTGATCAGTTTTGTAAAATTGAGTATTGATTTAAAGAAGAGAGGATGTAATGACGTTACCCGCGGGTTCAGGACAAGGCAAAGCGGTTATAGTAGTGTAGGTTATTTAGCGAAGATAGATGAGTTATGACGTTATGAGTTATTTAGTAACAGAAAAGATTCACGAAAACATGAGAATTCTGATTTGTTTAAACACAAAGTATTTCATCCATCAACATTTGTCTTAGTGTGGTCTACAAGGAGAAGAACATTTCATCTACCAAATATGATATTTTAGTGAAGTCTACAAAGATAAAGAACTTTCACCCAACAAAATGCGATATCGTAGTGAAGTTTGCAAAGAGAAAACATTTCACTTAACAAAATGTGATATCTTAATGAAGTCTACAAAGAGAAGAACCTTCAATCTAACAAAATCTGATATCTAGGTGAAGTCTGCAAAGAGAAAGAACATTTTACCAACCAAATTGTGATACCTTAGTGAAGTCTACAAAGATAAAGAACCTTTTATCGAACAAAATGTGATATCCTGGTGAAATCTACAAAGAGAAAGAACATTTCACCTAACAAAATGTGATATTTTGGTGAAGTCTATGAAAAAAAAACACACACGCACACAATTTTGGACAGTAAAAACAGCCTGTTGAAGGACATATGAGGCCAGGACAAAAAAAAAAAAATCACATTTTCAGGGAAATATCATTGTTTTGACAGCCGATTATCATGAATGATTAGTCCCTTAATGACAATTTGGCCAACGTTGTGCGCCCCACTGCCGCCCCGTGATCAATGTCAGGATTCTACTTCGGTCCTTAGTTCCGAGTAAATCATCGGGGATAGCAAGGGCGGATAATTTGCCCTTATTCTAAGCTCGGCAGCGAGTTCCGGCTTTCTTCTGTCAGTTAGGATGATTGTGATAACGGTAAGCAGTGACTAGAGATGATGACTGACGTGGTTCTTGTCACTGGCAGCTGCAGGGCATAGGAAGAAGGGAAGAAATGTCTTTTGGGTGGGGGGGGGGTAGAGGAGAGAGAGAAGAATGAGTGAACTCGGGCGATTTGAAATACTGAAGAACCGAACGTCTGACCTCCCCGTCTTCTCTCAGTTCTTCCATTCACATCCAGTTATTCAGACCTGTATTCTCTAGTTTTACATTCACATCCAGTTATTCAGACCTGTATTCTCTAGTTTTACATTCACATCCAGTTATTCAGACCTGTATTCTCTAGTTTTACATTCACACCCAGTTATTCAGACCTGTATTCTCTAGTTTTACATTCACATCCAGTTATTCAGACCTGTATTCTCTAGTTTTACATTCACACCCAGTTATTCAGACCTGTATTCTCTAGTTTTACATTCACATCCAGTTATTCAGACCTGTATTCTCTAGTTTTACATTCACACCCAGTTATTCAGACCTGTATTCTCTAGTTTTACATTCACATCCAGTTATTCAGACCTGTATTCTCTAGTTTTACATTCACACCTAGTTATTCAGACCTGTATTCTCTAGTTTTACATTCACATCCAGTTATTCAGACCTGTATTCTCTAGTTTTACATTCACACCCAGTTATTCAGACCTGTATTCTCTAGTTTTACATTCACACCCAGTTATTCAGACCTGTATTCTCTAGTTTTACATTCACATCCAGTTATTCAGACCTGTATTCTCTAGTTTTACAAACACATAGAAGCACAACTGGTTAAAAGTTGGCAACTGTTACATATAACTTTTTATATTCTTATATAACAAATGATTAAAGTTTTCTCGTGGAGCCAGAGAAGAAGTGCCAGGTGGCTGTAGCTCCAGCAAGAAGGGGACCATGTTGCTCACCTTATTACTCATCAGGCTATTGTGTCATTGCAAGCTTGGGTGGAAGCAGGGAGACGGAGAGGTGGCTGGCAGTTTTGACCCAAGTGCTGTGTGCTCTAATCGTCATTTTAATCTATACAAAAAAGAAGATCCTAATATCGATCTGTCCCTTAAGTTCAGGCAGGGGTAACGTAAGAGATTCTAATATAGATCTGTAACTTAAGTTCAGGCAGGGGTAACGTAAGAGATTCTAATATAGATCTGTAACTTAAGTTCAGGCAGGGGTAACGTAAGAGATTCTAATATAGATCTGTCCCTTAAGTTCAGGCAGGGGTAACGTAAGAGATTCTAATATAGATCTGTAACTTAAGTTCAGGCAGGGGTAACGTAAGAGATTCTAATATAGATCTGTAACTTAAGTTCAGGCAGGAATAGTTTTAGATCTGAGGTCAGAAATTCATAGCAAAGCCGATTTATGATTCAAATCAGACTAAGGTATTTATTTATATGTATGTTTTGTTACTTAACCACCTACAAAATTTGACCATCTACAACACCTGACCATCTAAAACACTCGACCATCTACAGCACTTGACTATCTACAGCACTTGACCATTTACAACACTTGACTATCTACATAACTTGACCATCTACAACACCTGACCATCTACAACACCTGACCATCTACAACACTTGACTATCTACAACACTTGACCATCTACAACACTTGACTATCTACAACACTTGACCATCTACAACACCTGACCATCTGCAACACCTGACCATCTACAACACTTGACTATCTACAACACTTGACCATCTGCAACACCTGACCATCTACAACACTTGACCATCTACAACATCTGACCATCTACAACACCTGACCATCTACAACACCTGACCATCTACAACACTTGGCCAGCTACAGACAGAACCTGACATAGCAAAGCTCTGAAGTCCAGTACTGAAGCATCACCAACTGATAAACATTACAGACCACACTGTAAGTCACGCCCTGGACTTGCAATTTCTTGTCTGTCATCCTTCCCCCTCACTGATGCCAGTGTTTTGAAATGAACGATAGCCTTATGTCCTAAAACGAACAGAGAACAGATAAGGAATCGGTTCAGTCTAGACTTGTAGGGCGTGGCCCACCAGTCACGTTGTTAGATGTTTGCTCTTTTGTTTCATCGCTAATGTTTTATCTGGTCACATCAGTGTATTCCTGGATGTTTTATATGATGAGTATGCCACGGAACCACTAGCAGAACAGGTGACCTTTGAGGAAAGAAAGATTCCTTCATTTATTGGTCTTGTTGCTCGCGGTCATTCACACGCCATGTTTGATTCTTGACCAGGACCGATGTCTGTGTGATGACCTATTCAGGCTGGTAGTAGCAAGCTACACTCTGCCTCCTACAGCAGCCTCACCCTTCCTGATCCACTTCTAATCGATGCCAGTTCCTGCGGGGATAATTTGGAGCTCCATTTCCTAAAACCTCTGGAGGTCTTAAATGTCATGAGAGGTGAGTGTACGGACCACTCCGCTACTCAACTCGTCCAGCTCCTGAAGTATAGCTTGCTGATTTTTTTCTGGTTCATTTCCATTCATTTAAAACTTTTCTTCGAGCACCGAGCCAGCATCAGTGAATGTTCAGACAGCATCAGTGAATGTTCAGACAGCATCAGTGAATGTTCAGACAGCATCAGTGAATGTTCAGACAGCATCAGTGAATGTTTAAACAGCATCAGCGAATGTTTAGACAGCATCAGTAATTGTTCAGACAGCATCAGTGAATGTTCAGACAGCATCAGTGAATGTTCAGACAGCATCAGTGAATGTTCAGACAGCATCAGTGAATGTTCAGATAGCATCAGTGAATGTTTAGACAGCATCAGTGAATGTTTAGACAGCATCAGTAAATGTTTAAACAGCATCAGTGAATGTCTACTCCCTCTGATCGTGTATAAGTGAAAACTGTACTTGTTATTGGTTCTGCTGTTGTTATTGTTATTGTTGTTATTGTTGTCTTTGCTCAGTTATTTCACCGCGTTAACGTTACCCGGACCACACACCCACATGTTAACTATCAACACATGTTAACTATCCACACATGTTAACTATTACTTGGCGATTAAGTTACCTGTTATCTTCCTAATACTGGATAAGTGCATTAGTTAATTTGTGGATCCTGGACAAACATTTTCTTCATCACCTGCGGCCAGTCAGTCAGGTAGTTTTTCTTTCTTTCATAAAAACCTGAAACGTGGACCATCCTGACCGACTGTAGGTAAGATATAACGGCCAAGTAGATTATAGTTTCTGAAATTAGCCTAGCTTCTAGCCGTGGCACAAGTGAATGATGTATGCATAATTAGAATTTGATAATGGCGTAGAGTGCTAAAGCTTTCATCTTTCATCGTGCCAGAAGTCAGTAAAGATGGCTGGGACATGATGTCAGGAATAGATGACAATTGTGTTAGGAAGCAAAATGACAAGGCATCGAGGCTAGCAGGCAGAATAAATCTGACGTACAGTCAAATATGACAAGGAATTGAGGCTAGCAGGCAGAACAAAAAGAGGATTAAAGAGAGAAAACTTAAATATTTTGGACACATTAAACGTCATGATAATTTAGAGAAGACCCTATTGGAAGGATACATAATGGGAAAAAGAAAGAGAGGAAGACCAAAACGAAGATGGCTGCAAGACATCATTGACGATCTGCAAATGGATGCAGCAGTGGCAGGCCATCTTGCTCACAACCGAGAGGCCTACAGGAGTGCTGTTTGGGAGGCAAAGTTCTGCAGTGGACATGCAAATGAATGAATGAATGAGGCAGAACAAGTCTGATATAGAGTCAAATATAACAAGGCATTGAGGCTAGCAGGCAGAACAAGTCTGAGGCACATTCATATATGACAAAACATCGAGGCTGTTAGATAGACGAAGATTGAGGCACAATCAAACTTTTAATACGTGCATGAGAATTTTCTTTCAAATGCTATATTGACTTAGAAGAAATGACGAAACGTCTCTGAGAACGACTTAGTGTGGGGACGCTACATCGCTCGTGAAAAGCAAGGAGATTCAGATTTTATGACTGGAGATGCACAAGAAAATGAACTGAAATTTTGTAAAACTTTCAGTTTTATTCTGAGCGTTATGTTAGTAACATTTTGTTAGAGTGACCCATGAAAGTAAGTGTATAACAAAATTATGTTTGGTACCTTCCATAGAGAGTCACAGTCTATGTCAGATGTCACAGTCTATGGCAGATGTCACAGTCCATGTCAGGTGTCATATTCTTTGTCAAAGTATTCTTATAAAAGGAAATATTATTATTAAATAATTTAGTCGATGTTGGAATTCGTTGTCATGTTGGTGAACATTGTTGTCAGTGATACCTGTTGTTGTCAGTGATGCTTATTGTTGTCAGTGATACCTATTGTTGTCAGTGGTACCTGTTGTTGTCAGTGATACCTGTTGTTGTCAGTGATGATTTTTGTTGTCAGTGATACCTATTGTTGTCAGTAGTACCTGTTGTTGTCAGCCATGCTTATTGTTGTCAGTGGTACCTGTTGTTGGTAGTGATGCCTATTGTTGTCAGTGGTACCTGTTGTTGTCAGTGATGCTTATTGTTGTCAGTGATACCCGTTGTTTTCAGTGATGCTTATTGTTGTCAGTGATACCTATTGTTGTCAGTGGTACCTGTTGTTGTCAGTGGTACCCGTTGTTTTCAGTGATGCTTATTGTTGTCAGTGATACCTATTGTTGTCAGTGGTACCCGTTGTTGTCAGTGATGCTTATTGTTGTCAGTGGTACCTGTTGTTGTCAGTGATGCCTATTGTCGACAGTGATGCTTGTTGTCAGTGATACCTGTTGTTGTCAGTGATACCTGTTGTTGTCAGTGATGCCTATTGTCTACAGTGATACCTGTTGTTGTCAGTGATACCTGTTGTTGTCAGTGATGCCTATTGTCGACAGTGATACCTGTTGTTGTCAGTGATGCCTATTGTCGACAGTGATACCTGTTGTTGTCAATGATACCTATTGTCGACAGTGACACCTGTTGTTGTCAGTGATGCCTATTGTCGACAGTGATACCTGTTGTTGTCAGTGATACCTGTTGTTGTCAGTGATACCTGTTGTTGTCAGTGATACCTGTTGTCAGTGATGCTTGTGTATGCAGGAAACTCTCTACCGTAGAGAGCGGAACAACAACACAACTCCTTCAGATCATCAGAGGAAGTACCCCCCCCCAGACAAGTGTTTCGGCCCTATTAAACTCCTGACATTCTAAGGAGGGTGGGCCCCTCTGGGTCATGACTCCCAGAGGTCTTGTGAGTTGTTGCTTTTTTTTTCCGGTCCCGGAATCGAACCCATGGTCTTCCACTTTTTTTTAAGTGCGTCTTTAGCGATTTAGCTACGGAGGACTGGTATTGGTTGTGGCAAATGAAATTACTTATGTTTCCAATGCTTGTTTCGCATACTCAACAGCCAGCATGAGGCCTTTTCTGCTGTTTCTGAAAGGCTTCTTGTAAGCTATTAGCATCAATGATCTCCCTAGAACATTAGCTACAATCGATGTATCTAGAACACTGGTTCCAGAGATGTGTGTAGGTCATTAGCTACAGTTACGTAGCCAAAACATTAGTTCCAGTGACGTATGTAGAACATTGACTTCGCTAATGTTTCTAGAAAATTAATTCCAGTGGTGCATGCAGATCATTAGAAGTAGAGATCTGCAAGAAGTGTCTTGGCTGAGAGCGGAAAGTGTTTAACATGGGTGCCAGCAAAGATCTGCGTGTCTAGCTTAAGTGAAGCACCTACTCTTCATCTCTAATTATTTAACATGGGTGCCAGCAATGATCTAGGTGTGCATACAATTTTATCTTTAATTATTTAACATGGGCGCCAGCAATGATCTAGATGTACATACAGCTTTGTCTCTAATTATTTAACATGGGGTGCCAGCAATGATCTAGATGTCATCATCATCATCATCAGCAGCAGGTGCCGTGCCGACTGGCGTTGGCTATTATGCTTCTCCAGAGTACACGATCCTTCATGCAGGCCATCAGTTCAGTTGGTGATCTCCTCTCACACCATCCCGTCAGACTGTCCAGTATCATTTCTCTTGGTCTTCCTCTTGATCTTCTTCCTTCTATTTTTCCTGTTGTTATAATATTTTCAATGCCCCCTCTTCTCATTGCATGTCCTATGAAAGTACATTGTCTCTCTCTTATCTTTCTGACAAGGTTTTTTGTCTCTCCAGCTCTTCTCATACATTCTTCATTAGTTATTTTTGCTGTCCAGGGGATTTGCAACATTCTTCTAATAAACCACATTTCTGCTGCTTCCAATGATTTTTGTGCAGACTTGCCTATTGTCCATGATTCACTTCCATATAACAAGATAGGTTCAATATAGCATTTTAGGACTCGTTTTCTAACATTCATTGATAACGATGTGTTAGCTAATATGTTTCTCATTCTCTGAAATGCAGTCTTTGCTTGGCCTATTCTGTTCCTAATTTCTGTTTTGCATTTCCCATCTGAAGTTATTACTGCTCCAAGGTATTTGAATTTCTGCACCTGCTTTAGAATGGTTCCGTTTAATTGAATACTGCATGCTGGTGGATTCTGTTTCTTAGATATAACCATAGTCTCTGTCTTTTTGATGTTCAAAGTAAGGCCTTTCTGTTCACTTTCTTTGGCCACTTTATCCAAGAGATTTTGCAGGTCTTGTTGGTTCTCAGCTATCAGTACTGTGTCGTCAGCATACCGAAGATTGTTAATATTGTATCCTCCAATTTTTATGCCTGGTTCTGTGATGATTGTTCTTAGAATATTCTCGCTGTACAGAGAAAAAAGGTCCGGAGATAGTACACATCCTTGTCGCACCCCTTGTTTTATAGGTTGGTATTTTCCAATTCCATTTTCAACTCGAACTGCTGCTTCTTGCTGCCAGTATAGATGTTTTAAAATCCTCAAGTCTTTGCCGTCTATATTGATGTCTTCAAGCATTTTAATAATTTCACTATGTTTCACCTTGTCAAATGCTTTGGTGTAATCAATGATCTAGATGTACCTACAGCTTTATCTCTAATTATTTACATCGAAAATTAGTTGTAGCTTTGTAGCAAGAGCAAAGATTTTTGTAATGTATAATATTAGCAGCACTTGATGCATCTGGAAAAATTAGCGGTGCTGATGTATCGAGAACATTAGCTCTGTTGATGTGTAGCGAATTTTAGCTTTATTGATGTGACTAGATAATTAATTCTATTGATGTGTCTATAACATTCGTTTTATTGTAGTGCTTAGAGCGTAAGCGTCATTTGATATGTTTAGATTAATAGCTCTAATGATGGATCTAAAGTATCGCCCGTAAATAACTATCCATCCACTCCATCAAACTGTTCCATGCTCAAGGAAATGTGTCCATAAAATAGCACAGCTCTTGAAAATCTGACGTAAGTTTATTTTTCTACTGTCTTCCCGCGCTGACCTTAGACCCTGCCAGTCACATCCTCACAGCCAAGGCCTTCCGGGTCTTAAGTAAACACAGACGTAGGCCACATTTCTAGTTCTCCTCTTCCAAATCCGTACGATTCCGGACGAAACAAGCTTTCATACAATTGGGAAAATAAATCACCGTCATATTTCTCCCTTCCCTTATATCCGGCACATGTTGACGAGTAACTACAGAGCCCTAGATGTGGAGGGATCGATGAGAAATCGAGTCATTTATCTGATGTTTTTCCTTCAGCTCTGTGTGTCGTGGGCGCATCATAAAACTGGGGAGCAGTTCGCTGCATATCAGACCCGTAGCCGTGTATCCAGTTATCCTCTCTTCTGCCCAGCCATGCAGCTCAACGATAAACTGCAGTGATCGTTACTTGCTAGGCCATCGCCTTGATGGAATTACATCAAATTTTATCGCACATTTTTCAATATCATTATGTGATTAGCTTGTGCGCAAGGTAGCCGCCTGACTGCAGAAAGTAGCCAGTCTGAAAGGAGTACATTTAACACGAAAACGGACAAAAGTGTCATCATGAAGGTTGTAGTATCACGCTGAAGATTACTTCCTACACATCCAGGGCCGTGGAAGGCCGGCTCTGTCACCCAGGGTTATTTATTATTATTATAAGAACAGAAAAGGGGGTGGAGTGGACAAGACCCCCTCTCCCAATCTCCCAGTATAGCCTGGGCTGCAGGTGTACAACCCTGCCCCCTCTCTCTCTCGTCGCCCCTGCTTATAGTTTAGCGTGCAACAATCTGGACACCGGCCAGCTCCTCTCCCCCCCCCCCCCCCCCCCCCCCCGGACATACGGAAGCACATCCAAGCAGACTTTGTAGTTTAATCCTCTTTTATTCCGCTCAAACAAAAGTAATAAAAACAGATGAACAGTGCTCACGGAAGGATTCAAGAACAACGCAGAGATAAGACAGATGAGTGAACAACAACCAGTCTCATGGGCGATCAGAAAAAAAAAAGAGATGAACATATGTCGGTCACATAATGAGAAGAAACAATCAGAGAATCTCAAAACAAGCTATCGAGTGGAACACAACAGGCCGAAGAAAAAGAGGCAGACCACGTGAAACTATAGAGAGGACATTGTTAAGAGAGGCCATATTAGTAGATATAATTATATGGACAGCAGAGAAAACCAATGAAGAAGTCGCAAGAGAGGCTGGAGTTAAAAAGCAAATTACAGCAAAGATCGGAGGCAGACAAGCGAGATTTACAGGACATTTCCTGAGAAGAGGAAAATTGTGTGGCAACTGGAAAATTGAGGGCAGAAGAGACGGATGAAGACAGAAGGAGAAGTTACTGGATGGGCTGTCAGTGTGGCTAGGAAGAAAGTCACCGGCGGATCTCATAATCAACGCAAAAGACAGGGAATTGTGGAGAGAAATGATCTCCTACGCCACACAGCACGGCATTTAATAATAATAATAATAATAATAATAATAATACTAATAATAAATTAGTAGGCATAAAACCCCTTGGCCAGATTGAAAAACTCGCTGAAAACAGGAAAGCTTGGCGAACTACCATGCGAGCAATGTGTGACGTCTAACGGCACGGGAAGGATATAAGATGGAAGATTAAGTACAGTAACGTTTCCAAGGATTAATTCTACTACTGTGGCCAGGAATCGGGGATGAATCTAGAAAGACAGATTATATCTAGAAATAGAAATTCTCTGAAAATAAAAACGAATTAAAAAAAATTGTAAGGGGAATTTATAAAATGGAAAGATTTTGCAGATATTTTACAGCAGGAAAACACAGTGGCAACTGAAGAAAAACCACGGTGTAATGTGTAGCACAAAACCAAGAGGTGAGTAATGTTTACTAAGCAGCTGATGATATGCTTCAGTTGTTACAAGCTCAGAGTTATCACCGCTCATCACGCAGCATGATAGTGATGATGCTGTTATGACTATGTCAGGATTTCCCACCATCTGTTTCCCCTCTCCCCCAGCCCTTTCCCTCGACATTACAGATCGCTACAGACTAGAGTTTATTATGTGTCAGTCATCCAGGTTTAACGTTTAAAAGTTCAGGAAACAACGAACAAGATTATCGCACTGAACATAACCACAGACTGAATTAATCTTCACATGTGTTCAGTATACAAATATACGTCACCATCATCATGTGCCGTGCTGAGCGGTGCGAGAGATCTAGCCACTCGATTAGTCTCGGTTCATGACACTTCTCTTACTACAGCCTGTTCAGGAATCTCTGTTTGTCTGAGATGTCCCCCGCAGATCTTTCTCAGAATGTAGTACTTACTCCAAAACGTGTTCCCCAAGGATGTCCAGTTTATGTTGACCTACAAAACAAGACCTTGTGTGAGGATGGTAAGATTGGGAACTTGGCTTTTTAGGTTTGGGCCGGCCGGAGAAGTCAGGGTCAGCGCCTGGCTATTTGGTCACGTGATTGTCCTGTGTGTAAGAGTTATGCAGAGTGAGTGGCAATAGTTTATGTTTGTTCTCGTGAGGTACGCCCGGAAAAAATGTGATTGTGTTGTCCTGGATGTTTTATTGTGATATGTTTGGTGATGTCGTGTTATGTTGTGATATGTTTGGTGATGTCGTGTTATGTTGTGATATGTTTCGTGATGTTGTGTTATGTTGTGATATGTTTCGTGATGTTGTGTTATGTTGTGATATGTTTCGTGATGTCGTGTTATGTTGTGATATGTTTCGTGATGTTGTGTTATGTTATGATATGTTTCGTGATATCGTGTTATGCTGTAAGTTTATTTTCGCGCCACCCTCAGTAATGTAAATTATTGTACGTGGGAGATGTTTTGTTGGTGTAAATATTTGGTGTACGAAATAAGTATGTAGTTAAATAAGTGAAAATCAGCAGCAGAGTTTAAAATGCCGAGACTTAAGTTTGTAGGTAGCTTAGATTAAGTACAAGACGTTAGACTGAAGTAGAAACTGAGAGTAAAGTTTGTAGGTAGCTTAGATTAAGTACAAGACGTTAGACTGAAGTAGAAAGTGAGAGTAAAGTTTGTAGGTAGCTTAGATTAAGTACAAGACGTTAGATTGAAGTAGAAACTGAGAGTAAAGTTTGTAGGTAGCTTAGATTAAGTACAAGACGTTAGACTGAAGTAGAAACTGAGAGTAAAGTTTGTAGGTAGCTTAGATTAAGTACAAGACGTTAGACTGAAGTAGAAAGTGAGAGTAAAGTTTGTAGGTAGCTTAGATTAAGTACAAGACGTTAGACTGAAGTAGAAAGTGAGAGTAAAGTTTGTAGGTAGCTTAGATTAAGTACAAGACGTTAGACTGAAGTAGAAAGTGAGAGTAAAGTTTGTAGGTAGCTTAGATTAAGTACAAGACGTTAGACTGAAGTAGAAGCCCTGATATATGGGTCGAGTAGAAGTAAGTTGTGAACACCATGACATTTTATATAGTTCTCATATTTTACCATTTTCATTGATTATTACGCCATTTTTCCTTAGTTATGCACTTTGTGCTATTCCATTGCATTAATTCATAATGCCCTTCATCTTTTCAAATCATTTTGACTTTTATAAATGTTAATTACTTGTGCTGTGCTTGCTCTCATAACACAAGAGTCAGCTCATGATTCATAGTGACGAATCATCAGTTTGTTGTCACCATGCTGTAGTTGTCAGGGTTGATTTTGTAACTTATGATTTGATTTGATTATGCGTGGTTCATCAGTGTGTTGAGCACCTAAATGTTTGTGTTTTGCACCAAGAATTCAAGTACTGAGTCACGGAGATCAGATATAGTCCCACAGAGTAGATATGAATAATATGTAGCGACTATGAAGAAGGTTGCGTAAATAATAAACAGTATAGCTATGAAAGTTGTTTGACTCACGTGAGATGACATATTTTATTTATTAGTTAGATGGCAGAACTTGGTAAATGAGTAATTAATTGGATTAGTGATATGCTGAGCAATTATTATATGTTGCAGCTAATTGTTTTATGCACTATGTGTTGCAATCTAGTCTCGTGATGCTGTCTAGTGTTCCTCGCGCTGAATGTGTAAGAAACAGTTTGTTTTGACTCTTGGGTAAGAAAGAACTAATTCAGTGTCGTTATTTCTGTTGGGTACTGTTGTTCTTGTAATAACTGCAAATTGTTGTTCGTTTCACGCATAACTGATACATTTCCAAGGTGGACAGACTGATACATTTCCAAGGTGGACAGACTGATACATTTCCAAGATGGACAGACTGATACAATTCCAAGGTGGACAGACTGATACATTTCCGAGGTGGACAAACTGATACAGGTCCAAGGTGGCCAGACAGATACATTTCCAAGGTGGACAGACTGATACAATTCCAAGGTGGCCAGACTGATACCGTTTCAAGGTGGACAGACTGATACAGTTCCAAAGTGGCCAGACTGATACAGTTCTCAGGTGGCCAGACTGATACAATTCCAAGGTGGACAGACTGATACAATTCCATGGTGGACAGACTGATACCGTTTCAAGGTGGACAGGCTGATACAATTCCAAAGTGGCCAGAATGATACAGTTCTCAGGTTGCCAGACTGATACAATTCCAAGGTGGCCAGACTGATACATTTCCAAGGTGGACAGACTGATACAGTTCCCTGGTGGTCAGACTGATACAGTTCCAAGGTGGACAGACTGATACAATTCCCAGGTTGCCAGACTGATACAATTCCAAGGTGGCCAGACTGATACAATTCCAAGGTGGTCAGACTGATACAGTTCCCTGGTGGCCAGACCGATACAATTCCAAGGTGGACAGACTGATACAATTCCAAGGTGGCCAGACTGATAAAGGTAGAAGAATTAAAACCTGGGGATTATTAGAACGTTCCTTATTTAAGGAAGAAAGCAACATATAACATGGACTTATTTTTAGTACTGTAGTACAAAGTCTGAAGTTCGCTAACTTAACCTACTGAGCACCAAATTTTTACACTTGCCAGAAAGTCTTAAGTCTGAAAGCCTGGGACCTGTGGGTCTGCCGGTCTAGGACCAGCGGGTCTGCTGGCCTGGGACCTGTGGGTATGCCGGCTTGGGACCTGTCGGTCTGCCGGCCTATGACCTGTGGGTCTGCTGGCCTAGGACCAGTGGGTCTGCCGCCCTGGGACCTGTGGGTATGCCGGCTTGGGACCTGTGGGTCTGCCAGCCTAGGACCTGTGGGTCTGCTGGCCTGGGACCAGTGGGTCTGCCGCCCTGGGACACGTGGGTCTGCCGCTAGATCCTGGAGGTAACTGTTGTCACTCACCGAAATGTTGTATCGTGTAGTACTTTAGAAGTAGAAGAAGAAAAAGAAGAAGAAGAGGAAGAAGAAGAAGAAGAGGAAGAAGAAGAAGAAGAGGAAGAAGAAGAAGAATAGTAAGAAGAAGAAGAAGAAGAAGAAGAAGAAGAGGAAGAAGAAGAAGAAGAAGAGGAAGAAGAAGAAGAGGAAGAAGAAGAAGAAGAAGAGGAAGAAGAAGAAGAAGAGGAAGAAGAGGAATAATAATAATAATAAGAAGAAGAAGAAGAAGAGGAAGAATAAGAAGAAGAAGAATAAGAAGAAGAAGAAGAGGAAGAATAAGAAGAAGAAGAGGAAGAAGAAGAAGAAGAAGAGGAAGAATAAGAAGAAGAAGAGGAATAATAATAATAATAAGAAGAAGAAGAGGGAGAATAAGAAGAATAATAATAAGAAGAAGAAGAGGAAGAAGAGGAAGAATAATAATAATAAGAAGAAGAAGAAGAAGAGGAAGAAGAAGAAGAAGATTAATAATAATAATAATAAGAAGAAGAAGAGGAATAATAATAATAATAAGAAGAAGAAGAAGAGGAAGAATAAGAAGAGGAAGAAGAAGAAGAGGAAGGATAATAATAATAAGAAGAAGAGGAAGAATAAGAAGAAGAAGAAGAAGAGGAAGATTAATAATAATAATAAGAAGAAGAGGAATAATAATAATAATAATAATCATAAGAAGAGGAAGAAGAAGGGAAGAAGAAGTGGAAGAAGAAGAAGAAGAAGAGGAAGAATAATAAGAAGAAGAGGAAGAATAAGAAGAAGAAGAAGAAGAGGAAGATTAATAATAATAATAAGAAGAGTGTGTTTACATTTTCTTGCTTATTTAATTCCAGTCCAGTGCTCTGACAGATCAGGTAGCAAAGATTTTCACCAAAGTCTGTAGTCTCCAGACAGACACTGAACAATTCATGTTTTCACAACTCAGATGTTTCCTTGTTTGTTTGTTTGTTTGTGTTATCACTTGACACATTTCTGTTCATTATTTGTATGTGTTGTTGCAATTGTCTAAGATGTTTGTTTGTTTGTTTGTGTGCATGTTTTATCACTTGACACATTTCTGTTCATTATTTGTATGCGTTGTTGCAATTGTCTAAGATGTTTGTTTGTTTGTTTGTGTGCATGTTTTATCACTTGACACATTTCTGTTCATTATTTGTATGCATTATTGCAATTGTCTAAGATGTTTGTTTGTTTGTTTGTGTGCATGTTTTATCACTTGACACATTTCTGTTCATTATTTGTATGTGTTGTTGCAATTGTCTAAGATGTTTGTTTGTTTGTTTGTGTGCATGTTTTATCACTTGACACATTTCTGTTCATTATTTGTATGTGTTGTTGCAATTGTCTAAGATGTTTGTTTTTTGTTTGTGTGCATGTTTTATCACTTGACACATTTCTGTTCATTATTTGTATGTGTTGTTGCAATTGTCTAAGATGTTTGTTTGTTTGTTTGTGTGCATGTTTTATCACTTGACACATTTCTGTTCATTATTTGTATGTGTTGTTGCAATTGTCTAAGATGTTTGTTTGTTTGTTTGCTAGTTTGTTTGTGTGTGTGCGTGTGTTTGTTTGTTTTATGACTTGACATATTTCTGTTCATTATTTGTATGTGTTATTGCAATTGTCTAAGATGTTTTTATGTGTGTTATTAATTCTGTGAGATACTTTGATCTTTTCCTTCTTTTTTTTCATTGCATGAAATTTTATCATGGGATTTTTATCATTTATATCAAATATTTCAGTTCTGTATGAGACATTTCAATTCCTGCAAGAACTTGGACTTACCGTGGGGGGGATAGAGAATTTGATTTTAGAACCTGATCTTTCACAACAAGCTGACCACCGCTCATACTCCTGAACCTAACACTTTTAGCGTTTACTACAAAATCTCATCCAATGTAAGGACTTTCCCAATTTCTGATCGAATTAGGGCCATGTAGGGGCAAGTAGCTGACAGGATAACCTGACTTAGTCCAGCAGCTACCAGTTCTCGTTAGCAGGAAAAGCTCGAGAGATTTGTTCTCAAGTGCGAGATAATTGACTAGGCTGGGCTAGGTTGGGGCAGGATTTATAAAGGTGGGTTGGTGATTGGGTTAGTGGGTATGTTGGGTTATATGTGAGTATGTGGACTTCTATGTAGATAAATATGCGGGTATGTGGGTGGGTATGTTGGTGGGGGTAACAGTGATTATATGGTGGGCATGTTGGTGGGGGTAACAGTGATTATATGGTGGGTATGTTGGTGGGGGTAACGTGATTATATGGGTGGGTATGTTGGTGACGGTAGCAGTGATTTTGGTGACGGTAGCAGTGATTATGTGAGTGGGTATGTTGGTGCGGGTAACAGTGATTATCTGGTGGGTATATCGGTGGGGTAACAGTGATTATCTGGTGGGTATATTGGTGGGGTAACAGTGATTATCTGGTGGGTATATTGGTGGGGTAACAGTGATTATCTGGTGGGTATATTGGTGGGGTAAGAGTGATTATCTGGTGGGTATATTGATGGGGTAACAGTGATTATCTGGTGTGTGTATTGGTGGAGGTAACAATGATTATCTGGTGGGTATATTGGTGGGGGAACAGTGATTATCTGGTGGGTATATTGGTGAAGTAACAGTGATTACCTGGTGGGTATATTGGTGGAGGTAAGAGTGATTATCTGGTGGGTATATTGGTGGAGGTAACAGTGATTATCTGGTGGGTATATTGGTGGAGGTAACAGTGATTATTTGGTGGGTATATCGGTGGGGTAACAGTGATTATCTGGTGGGTATATTGGTGGAGGTAACAGTGATTATCTGGTGGGTATATTGGTGGAGGTAACAGTGATTATCTGATGGGTATATTGGTGGGGGTAACAGTGATTATCTGATGGGTATGTTGGTGAGGGTAACAATGATTATCTGGTGGGTATGTTTGTGGGGTAACAGTGATTATCTGGTGGGTATATTGGTGGAGTAACAGTGATTATCTGGTGGGTATGTTGGTGGGGTAACAATGATTATCTGGTGGGTATGTTGGTGGGGTAACAGTGATTATCTGGTGGGTATAGTGGTGGGGTAACAATGATTATCTGGTGGGTATGTTGGTGGGGTAACAATGATTATCTGGTGGGTATAGTGGTGGAGTAACAGTGATTATCTGGTGGGTATAGTGGTGGAGTAACAGTGATTATCTGGTGGGTATGTTGGTGGGGTAACAGTGATTATCTGGTGGGTATAGTGGTGGAGTAACAGTGATTATCTGGTGGGTATGTTGGTGGGGTAACAATGATTATCTGGTGGGTATGTTGGTGGGGTAACAATGATTATCTGGTGGGTATAGTGGTGGAGTAACAGTGATTATCTGGTGGGTATGTTGGTGGGGTAACAATGATTATCTGGTGGGTATGTTGGTGATGGTGACAGTGATTATCTGGTGGGTATTTTGGTGAGGATGACAGTGCCTATTTGGGTGGGTATGTTGAAGGGGGGAAAGTGATTATGTGAGTAGGTATTTTGATGTGGGTAACAGTGATTATGTGGTTGCTTATGTTGGTGTGGGTAACAGTGTTTAAGTGGGTGGGTATGTTGGTGTTGGTGACAGTGATTATATGGGTGGGTGTGTTGATGAAAGTGACAGTGATTATAAGGTTAAGTTCGCTGCTGGAAAGATTCTTCAGCTGCCTTGCTTAGGGTGGAACTCCTCCCGGTCAATGAAGAAAAATGTGATTAGGGTTCCCGCGCGTCGCCGTCGTGGAAAAGGTGATGGAAAAGATTAAATGAAGTATCCAGAAGCCTCGCGGTCAAGGCTACACATATCACGGCACCTATGCTCTAGAGGCCGGTCACTTCCTATATACACCCATACTGGCTCAAGTGCCTAAACCAGCTTAACCCAGGGGTTAAATTAAAACTCTACTGGCGAGATTCTTCAGCTTCCGCGCGTGGGGTGAAATACCTCCCGGCCAATGAAGAATAATGCGAATAAGGTTGCCGCTCGGGACCGCTGTGGAAAAGGTGATGGAAAGGATTAAATGAAGTCTAATCGGTATGCCATGTAGACTCGCAGTGAAGGCTACTCATGCCACGGCACCTCTGCTCTAGAGGCGGCCAGGTCCTATATACACCTGTAATGGGGCAATATGCCTAAACCGGCTTGACCCAGGGGTGAAACTTGATGGCTATGCATATCACGGTACCTCCGCTATAGAGGCTGGTCACGTCCTATATACACCCATACTGAGATAATACGCCTAAACCGGCTTAACTCAGGGGTGAAACTCGCTAGTGGTGAGGATTCGTCTTCCTCGACAAAAGCTCTGTCCTGGTCACAACTAGGAAGGGTAGCGGCCACGACCACAAAATGCTGAAGTCAGGGACACTGGACCAGTGCAGTCTAGATAGGCAACCACCTCTCACCCGACAGGGATATACTATATCAAATCACGCGGAGGTTTTCTCGTGAAAAAGTCCAACTCTAGACTGGATGAGCAACCACCTCTCACCCGGCGTGGATATATCCATATCCAAACCACGTCGGGGTTTTCCAGTAAGAAAGTCCAACTCTAGACTAAACTGGTGCAACGAAAACCACAGTGTCACGCAATGCCGCTTCTGTGACCCACCGAGAATGTAGCCCCAAGCCCTGCGATGCTGTGAGCCTCCATCCTAAATGAGAATATCGCGAGAACCACATGAGTAAATTCAGTAGGATCACGGGGCGATCTTGATGGTAGAAGCGAACGAAGAAGAAGAAGTTATGGGAGGGTATGTTGGTGGGTGTGACATAGATTATATGGGTGGGTATGTTGGTGGGGGTGACAGTGATTTTATGGGTGGGTATGTTGGTGGGGTTGAAATTGATTATATGGGTGGATATGTTGGTGGGGTTGAAATTGATTATATGGGTGGATATGTTGGTTTAGATAACAGTGATTATGTTGGTTGGTATGTTGGTGGGGGTATGTGAGTATGTGAGGGCTCGATGTTTGAGTAGGAGAACGGGTGACGCAATGATTGAAAGATTTACAGGAAAAGTCTGTGCAATGTATATATAACAAGATCCTAAGAAGAATCTGTGACCCCATGAATGATACCAATTGTGGAGAACGGAGAGCTAGAAAGAACACTGAACTGAACAACTTATTTAAATCTCAACGAATTATAAATGTCTTGAAACTGATCAGACTACGCTGGCTGGGCATGTAGAAAGAATGGAAGAGAACAGACAAACGAAAGTTATGTATGTACAAGAGATGAAGGAAACAAGACCAAGGGTAAAACCGAGACAGAGTTGGAAAGACAACATAGAAGAGGATCAACTGGAGAGAGAAGATTAGGAATAGAGAGGAATGGAGGCGAACTTTATCTGCAGCAATGAGCCTTAATGGCTCAGAAAGCTGAAGAATATATATATATATATGGAAATATACACGGTATAGGATCTCTAACAACTACCAAGCACAATTGTCGATGGATATCAATATTAGTATCTTTGTCCACAAAAAACAATGCACGAGTATCGATTGATATTAATGTTAATATTGTTCTCTACAAACAACCATGAACAAGTATCGATGAACGTCTATATTGGTATCATCTTATATAGACCATGAAATCCATACATACATAGGTGGACAACAATATCTAAATCATTATACAAATACAGCTATCCAAACGTATTTATGGATATCTACAACAGTATCATTTTATATAGACTAGCACGACAAAGTATCTACATATATTTATATCAACATCGTTCCTCGCAGACAACATGTCAGAGTATCAACAAACATCTACATCTACACAGACAGCATGTGAGAGTATCAACAAACATATACATATACACAAACAACATGTCAGAATATCAACAAACATCTACATCTACACAGACAATATGTCAGAGTATCAACAAACATCTATATCTACACAGACAACATATCAGAGTATCAACAAACTTCTATATCTACACAGAAAATATATCTGCACAGACAACATGTCAGAGTATCAACAAACATCTATATATGCACAGACAGCCTTCGAGATAGATCAGAAAACCAACCGGGCCAGCAGTTTTTTTCAGATCAAGTCAAGAAAAATTTGATGTCAATCACATGCCACAAAAACGAGTTGCAGGTTATGATGTATAGATTTGATGTGGCCGTGTTTAGAAAAGTTTAAATGTGGGTAAGTTTAGAGTGAAAAATAATAGATGTGGAAAAGATTAAATGTGGAAAAGTGTGGATGTGGAAAAGTTCAGACAGAAAATGATGCGATGTTAAATTAAAGAGCATAGAAGTTACAAAAGTAAGAATTTTACTTGCTATTTTGTTGTTGATGATGATGATGATGATGATGGTGATGATAGTAACGACAACTAAAATGCAGACAAAGAAGGATAACGTGGAGATCAAATGAAGGATAGAGAGAAAGTATGACAGCATTAAAACGGTGAAAAATAACATTTGTTTTTCTGAATGTTGGATACAGGAAGCAGAGAACTACCATAATGAACACTAAGAACAAAACCGAGACATGAAGATATAAATATAACATAAAAATAATAAGAATCAACGAAAATATAAATAGAAAAAAAAACAAGATAAACGGAAAACAAAGAAATCACCAGAAAGAATAAGAAAATGGGCAGAAAACGGGAAAAGATCAGTTTTAAAAACATTACAAAAAGCACTACAATTAAACAGAAAAAAGTTTTAAAAAATTAATGGACAATAATAATTTTTTTTAAAGCGAAGAAAAATGAGAAAAAAATCAACAGAGAGACGAAAAAGAATAAACAGAAAACAATAAACATAAGCAGAAGACAGTAAAAAATAGTTTTAAAAAATTAAACTAAAGAGAAAACACTAAAAGATAAACAGAAAACAATTAAAAACAGACAGAAAGCAATTAAAAATAGAAACAAATAAAACTAGAACAGAAAACAATATAAGATTTTTAAAAAAACAAAGAAAAACTACACATAAAGCAATAAAGTTAAAAGAAAATAAAAGGAAAACAACAGGAAAAAAAATAAACAGGTTAAAAATAAACAGGTAAGAAATATAAAACAGAAGCAAGGAAACATAAAACAGATTAAAACAGTCGTTCTAGTATTCTGGATTAACCTTCGAGCGCGGCTGACAGTGAAGATAAAAGTGCAGAAGAAATAACATAACAAGAACTAAAGTACTGTTTATTTATGGGGTTTTGGTTTTGTAAAAAAAAAAAGCGAGGACTGAATCCATGAAGGAAGCATTTCCCAGGGCATCGATTTAGTGTAAGTGATAAACGACCGCTCTTCTCTTCTCTTCTAAAATTGCTTTCTAAATTTGTATTGCCCGTTTATTCTTCCAATAAGCTTTAACCACTTCAAACATGAAACCATTACCGGCATGTGCTTAATCAGTGGGATGAAGGAACAGAACCTTCCAACGGGTCAGCGGTTCTTGGTACTCTGTGATGAAAATCTAGAAAATGTCTTCTTTGTGTAGGAGATCACTGCTCTCGGCTTACAGGGGAGAGACATGGAGATCTGAGAGCGTGTTCTAGCCATATCATTAATGAGATCTGTACAGGAGAAGTGTGTGAGAAACGTTACTTTACAGAAGTTATGGAAGACCCAGACGGTCATGTTTCATTTCTATCAGCTTTTTAAAAGCGTAGTTGACAATTTTTATATTTATTTAAATTTAGGGGCACACTTAATCTACTTCTAATAGTAGAAATATGATGTCCTTCTAAATAAAGAAATGGAAGAGGGCATGAGACAACATGATAGTAAAGTTAGAAACAGAAGGACACATAAGGTGGAGATATGAAGGGCATGGAAGTTAGGCAAGCAGTCAGCTTGGAAGTTAGGCAAGCAGTCAGCTTGGAAGTTAGGCAAGCAGTCAGCTTGGAAGTTAGGCAAGCAGTCAGCCTGGAAGTTAGGCAAGCAGCCAGCTTGGAAGTTAGGCAAGCAGTCAGCCTGGAAGTTAGGCAAGCAGTCAGCCTGGAAGTTAGGCAAGCAGTCAGCCTGGAAGTTAGGCAAGCAGTCAGCCTGGAAGTTAGGCAAGCAGTCAGCCTGGAAGTTAGGCAAGCAGTCAGCCTGGAAGTTAGGCAAGCAGTCAGCCTGGAAGTTAGGCAAGCAGTCAGCCTGGAAGTTAGGCAAGCAGTCAGCCTGGAATCTGTAGAGGGAGTCAGCGTGGGTACACAGGAAACTCTCTACTGTAGAGAGCGAAACAACAAAACCCCTCCTTCAGATCATCAGAGGAAGTAACCCCCGCCCCCTTAGAGTGTCAGGAGTTTAATATGGCCGAAACACTTGTCTGGGTAGGGGGGGGGGGTGTGGTCCCCTCTGGGTCATGACTCCCAGAGGTCTTGTGAGTTGTTGCTTTTTTCTTTTTTTTTTTTTTGTCCCGGGATTGAACCCGTGATCTTCCAGCTGAACTACACTTTGAAGTGCGTCTTTAGAGATTTAGCTACGGAGGACTAGTACTGGTTGTGGCAAATGAAATTATTTATGTTCTCAACGCTTCTTGTTTCGCATACTCCACAGCCAGCATGAAGAATTTTCTGCTGTTTCTGAAAGGCTTTTCAATGCCCTTGTTCTTGCTTGTCCCTTTATGCCCAGTTGCTTACATAGGTCATATGCTGATGTTGCTACGAATCCTCTCGCTCCCACGTCTACAGCTATCACTTTTGCCCTGACTCCTGCCCCCTGCCTCAGTTGCTTGACCAGATCATTGTACTTCTCACATTTGAACAGATGTTGCTCCTCTATATACGTAACCATGATCTAGGAAGTATGTTGTTACAGAAGTGAGGTCGGTCTGAACTGTTTGATTTCGGTGGAATTCTGCTCCTTTGGGATACTTTGTTAGCCTTTTTCCCTTCTTTACTTATGTCCCTTAGTCCATGCTGTTCGTAGGAGTTTATGGAGCTTTTTTAGTACTTCGGGGCATCTTTTGTATAGTACATAAGGGACGCCATTTGGGCCTGGTGCTGAATTGCCTTTAGCTTTTCCTACGATGCTCTCTACTTCTTGTAAGGTTGGTGGGCTGCATTTGAATTTGCTGCCTGGTGCACAGGGCCACACTAGACATTTCATCTGCTCGAGAGGTGTATGCTGATTTTTATCAGAGTATGTCTTGCTCAGATGTTCCTCGAGCACCTCCTTACCTGGTTCCAAGATACCTGATTTTGGCTGTTCAAATAACTGCTTGGCAAACCCGAAGAGATCTCTGTAGAACTTCTCTCATGTGTAGCTAGTTTCTCTCTTCCTTTTACATAGTCTTTCAGCTCTGCAAAGGGCATTGTGTTGGGATTTTAGATGCTGCCAAACCTGTCTCAATCCTTTCTTTTCTGATTCATGTATCTTCTTGAACATTTTCCGAGCATGGTTCTTCTGCTGTCTTATTGCTTCTATTTTACTCTGTCTTCTGGACTTTCTTGGTGTCACTTTTTCTCTTTTTGCCTGTTTGGTTCCAAATTCTTTGTGGCAGTAAAGATATATGATGTTACCAAATGCTTCCAGCTTTTGCTCCAGGTTTTTTCCTCTTAGCTGTTTGTCCAGTTCTTTGCATAATCCTGCGTCTAGGTTTTCCCATATGCTTTTTGCACTTGCTGGTGGAAAGTTAACCTTGTCTCTGGTCTCGTCGGAGGGTTGCATTGCCTCCCTGCTGCCTGATTCGACCTGAATATTCCCTGTACTGTGGATTATATCTCGACATAGATCTTCTAATGTCTTATCTGAGACTGGCGTCACAGTGCACTGTTGAGTATTGGGCAGCAAGGAACCACTACATCCTTTCTTCGTTCTGTGTATCTTCATGCCACGCTGAGTGTTAAATGTCCTGCCACAGATGCATGGATACTCCATCCGCTGTTCTGAACTAGAATTAATTGGGGCGGGCATGGCCGTTTCCGTACAGCCGCCAGTGAATCCATTATCCCCCCCCCTTTTTTTTTGGTGAATCCTGTGGGCATTTCTTCTTTTTAGACTTTGTAGCGATAGTATGACGACTGACAGGGTTGATAGTATGACGGCTGACAGGGTTGATAGTATGACGACTGACAGGGTTGATAGTATGACGGCTGACAGGGTTGATAGTATGACGGCTGACAGGGTTGCTAGTATGATGGCTGACAGGGTTGCTAGTATGATGGCTGACAGGGTTGATAGTATGATGGCTGACAGGATTGATAGTATGACGGCTGACAGGGTTGATAGTATGACGACTGACAGGGTTTATAGTATGACGGCTGACAGGGTTTATAGTATGATGGCTGACAGGGTTTATAGTATGATGGCTGACAGGGTTGATAGTATGACGGCTGACAGGGTTGCTAGTATTATGGCTGACAGGGTTGATAGTATTACGACTGACAGTGTTTATAGTATGACGGCTGACAGGGTTGATAGTATGATGGCTGACAGGGTTGCTAGTATGATGACTGACAGGGTTGATAGTATGACGGCTGACAGGGTCAATAGTATGACGGCTGACATGGTTGATAGTATGACGGCTGACATGGTTGATAGTATGACGGCTGACAGTGTTGATAGTATGACGGCTGACATGGTTGATAGTATGACGACTGACAGGGCTGATAGTATGAAGACTGACAGGGTTGATAGTATGACGGCTGACAGGGTTGCTAGTATGACGACTGACAGGGTTTATAGTATGACGGCTGACAGGGTTTATAGTATGATGGCTGACAGGGTTTATAGTATGATGGCTGACAGGGTTGATAGTATGACGGCTGACAGGGTTGCTAGTATTATGGCTGACAGGGTTGATAGTATTACGACTGACAGTGTTTATAGTATGACGGCTGACAGGGTTGATAGTATGATGGCTGACAGGGTTGCTAGTATGATGACTGACAGGGTTGATAGTATGACGGCTGACAGGGTCAATAGTATGACGGCTGACATGGTTGATAGTATGACGGCTGACATGGTTGATAGTATGACGGCTGACAGTGTTGATAGTATGACGGCTGACATGGTTGATAGTATGACGACTGACAGGGCTGATAGTATGAAGACTGACAGGGTTGATAGTATGACGGCTGACAGGGTTGCTTGCCTGGACAGCCCAGTTCAGGGACGCTTTCCCAGTGTCCATCGGTCTTTCCCAGTGTCCATCGTTCTTTCCCAGTGTCTGTCGATCTTTCCCGACTGCCCATCGGTCTTTCCCGATTGTCAATGGCATCACCATGCTCTATATGCAGGAAACTCTACTGTAGAGAGCGGAATAACAGCACAACTCCTTCAGATCATTAGAGGATGTACCCCCCTCAGACAAGTGTTTCGGCCCTATTAAACTCCTGACACTCTAAAGGAGGGGGGAGTGGGCCCCTCTGGGTCATGACTCCCAGAGGTCTTGTAAGTTGTTTCTTTTCTTTTAGTGGGTAGACTAAGACAAAGTTTTCTGATAGAAGTCTAAGGCAAAAGAAGTATCAGATAAAAGATAAAGAGGTTGGCTTCAGGAAAGGTTGTAAGGAAGGTTTCTCGGGCCAAGTTCTGGATGTGATGAGGCCGATGAAGGAAAGTTGTCTCCCTTTCCGACTCTTTCATGAAGCGTCAGCTAGCTCCAATAGGAGATAACTTGCTCGGAAAGAAGCCATTTTGTCGTGAGTTGTCTCCACCTGCCTACAGCAAACTTCATGGACAAACATCCAGAATTGAGCAGAGTTCTGATACTGAAGCATTTGTTACACCAGTGTCCAAGTCTTTATGGCTAGACGTAGTCTATTAGGTTGTAGATCTGGAGATTCCAACTAAGTCTTTATGGCTAGACGTGATCTAAGTGTAGATCTGGAGATTCCAAATGCGAGACATATCGCAAAGTCTGGAGATTCGAACCATGAGACTAACCACAAAATCAGGAGATTCGAACTATAAGTCTAACTATAAAATCAGCAGATTCGAATTATCAGACTAACCATAAAATCTAGAGACTAGGACCTTGAATGTTACGGCAGAATGTAATGATAGGGACCTTGAATGTTACTGCAGAGTGTAATGATAGGGACCTTGAATGTTACGGCAAAATATGAAGATAGGGATCTTTAAAGAGAAGGCCAAATCTGGACAAAATGTGGTCTTTTTCTTCGATTAAGTACAGATTTAGGCGATCTCCAGTCAGGGTACGAAGGTAAAAAAAAACTGCTGACTTAATAACATCAAACAAAAAAGAACTATGAAACACTGTTTCAAGTAACTAAAGAACTATGAAACACTGTTTCAAGTAACTAAAGAACTATGAAACACTGTTTCAAGTAACTAAAGAACTATGAAACACTGTTTCAAGTAACTAAAGAACTATTAAACACTGTTTCAAGTAACTAAAGAACTATGAAACACTGTTTCAAGTAACTAAAGAACTATGAAACACTGTTTCAAGTAACTAAAGAACTATGAAACACTGTTTCAAGTAACTAAAGAACTATGAAACACTGTTTCAAGTAACTAAAGAACTATGAAACACTCTTAGAAGTAACAGCAAAGAGGATATAAACGCTTCAGTTTGAAAATATCTCATCTGGAATATCTGTGAGATCGATCACCAGCAGGGATACAGACTCTGAACAATGTATCGACCTATTCCCAGAAAGCTAAATACATCTGTCAACAGCAGCAAACACTAAATCTGGTTCTGCCAGTTGCCCTCTGAATTATGTAGCCCGCCTGGTTCTGCCAGTTGTCCTTAGAATCATGCGGCCCGCTTTTCTAAAAATAAACGGAGGATTCTGACCCACGTGTTTGAGCTATCTAGGGCGAGGCAGCTGTGGCGGCTTCGGTCTTGGTGGGATTCAACTTCTGAAATGTTTTGGGTTTGGTTTCTGTTTTGCTGGAATTTTGTGGTGAGTGGGACAGAAGACGTCATTGATGATCTTTCCTGCCTCCATCGAGTGGGACAGAAGACGTCATTAATTATCTTTCCTGCCTCCATCGAGTGGGACAGAAGACGTCATTAATGATCTTTCCTGCCTCCATCGAGTGGGAAAGAAGACGTCATTAATGATCTTTCCTGCCTCCATCGAGTGGGACAGAAGATGCCCACGATGATCTTTCCTGCCTCCAGCGAGTGGGACAGAAGATGCCCATGACGATCTTTCCTGCCTCCATCGAGTGGGACAGAAGATGTTCATGATGATCTCTCCTGCTTCCATCGAGTGGGACAGAAGATGCCCACGATGATCTTTCCTGCCTCCAGCGGGTTCTTCAGCCCGCGACAGAGAGGTGAAGAAATTTTGCAACTTCTGACAACATGTTCATTTCACTTCAGAAGCGCTACTGTTTATATCAAGACACAAAGTAACGTTTAAATCAAGACACAAAGTAACGTTTATATCAAGACACAAAGTAACGTTTATGTCAAGACATAAATTAATGTTTATGTCAAGACATAAAGTAACGTTTACGTCAGTACAAAAAAGTAGTGTTTACATCAGTACAGAAAGTAACGTTTATATCAAGACACCAAGTAAGGTTTATATCAAGACACAAAGTAACGCTTCGGTTAAGACGCGGAGTAACGTTTATATCAAGACACAAAATAACGTTTATATCAAGAAAAAATGTGATGTTTACGTCAAGACATAAAGTAATGTTTATATTAAGACGCAAAGTGATTTTTATATCAAGACACAAAGTAAAGTTTATATCAAGTTGCAAAGTATCGTTTATATCGAGACACTAAGTAACGTTTATGTCAAGATATAAAGTAATGTTTATACCAAGACATAAAGTAACATTTACGTCAAGCCGTAAAGTAACGTTTATATCAAGGCACAAAGTAACGTTCAGATCAAGATGCAAATTAACGTTTATATCTAGACTAGCTGATTACCCGGCCTTGCCCGGTGATTTATTTATCACAGTCTTCTATTAGACAGAAACAAGAATGAATTCTATCTATAGTGTAATATCGAAGTAATTGTATTTACAAGTATTTAAGTATAAGTACGGTATACAAATTATAAAGTAAAGTCTTTTACAAATTCACTATAATATTAATTTAACTAAAAAAACTTGATTAAAACAACATTTATAGTTTCACCTCCAGGACCAAGAGAATAAATAAATTCTTGGGTGAACCCACCCTTGAGCAAGGGACATAAAGTTGTCAGTGGGAGAAACATGGCGATCTCAAACCCACTCCGCTGTACGTAATAGACTGTCACTGTGACTGTTGTTCGTGATCGAGAACGCAAGTCTCACTGGAAATTGCAATCTCTTAAAGTTAAAAAGGAAATCCGTCGGAATGAGTGGTATCCGTGGGATAAAAACTGTTTCCCCTCTCCCTTTCCTGTTAAGATAGTCGCTTCAATTACATTGCCCAAAATCATCTTTACACACAGCCTTGTGCCGTTGCAAAGTTTTGGCGGGTCGAGGTTTCGAAGGAAAATAATTGGAGATCCGACTTTAAGTAAAAGACGATGTCATGGCAGTCCAGCCGGATCAAGTGAGTTCAGGAACTCTGGTGAGAAACTGATAACCTCATCGGCATCTACTAGGGTATCGACAGACTTGTATTCAGTGACTACGCCTGGTAACATGGCAGGTATTTGAATGTTAATATCGTGGGCATCTTCATTTTAAAAGCAAGAATGGCCCTCTCTCTCTCAGCCAGTTCAAATTGTGATAGTTTTGGAAAACAGCCGGATAGACTGCATCTATTAGCTCTGCGACGGACGACACCAGATTACAAAAATATTTGATGGCAATTTTATCTTGCCAGAAGACTCGACTGCTAATCTACCTTCTCCGATCTCCAGCAGTATGTTTGAGAAAGTTTGAGCACTCTCATCCCGCAGATATACTTTCATGTTTATGTCAAGACATAAAGTAACGTTTACGTCAGTACAAAAAAGCAGTGTTTACATCAGTACAGAAAGTAACGTTTATATCAAGACACCAAGTAAGGTTTATATCAAGACACAAAGTAACGCTTCGGTTAAGACGCGGAGTAACGTTTATATCAAGACACAAAATAACGTTTATATCAAGAAAAAATGTGATGTTTACGTCAAGACATAAAGTAATGTTTATATTAAGACGCAAAGTGATTTTTATATCAAGACACAAAGTAAAGTTTATATCAAGTTGCAAAGTATCGTTTATATCGAGACACTAAGTAACGTTTATGTCAAGATATAAAGTAATGTTTATACCAAGACATAAAGTAACATTTACGTCAAGCCGTAAAGTAACGTTTATATCAAGGCACAAAGTAACGTTTACATCAAGATGCAAATTAACGTTTATATCTAGACTAGCTGATTACCCGGCCTTGCCCGGTGATTTATTTATCACAGTCTTCGATTAGACAGAAAAAAGAATGAATTCTATCTATAGTGTAATATCGAAGTAATTTTATTTACAGGTATTTAAGTATAAGTACGGTATACAAATTATAAAGTAAAGTCTTTTACAAATTCACTATAATATTAATTTAACTAAAAAAACTTGATTAAAACAACATTTATAGTTTCACCTCCAGGACCAAGAGAATAAATAAATTCTTGGGTGAACCCACCCTTGAGCAAGGGACATAAAGTTGTCAGTGGGAGAAACATGGCGATCTCAAACCCACTCCGCTGTACGTAATAGACTGTCACTGTGACTGTTGTTCGTGATCGAGAACGCAAGTCTCACTGGAAATTGCAATCTCTTAAAGTTAAAAAGGAAATCCGTCGGAATGAGTGGTATCCGTGGGATAAAAACTGTTTCCCCTCTCCCTTTCCTGTTAAGATAGTCGCTTCAATTACATTGCCCAAAATCATCTTTACACACAGCCTTGTGCCGTTGCAAAGTTTTGGCGGGTCGAGGTTTCGAAGGAAAATAATTGGAGATCCGACTTTAAGTAAAAGACGATGTCATGGCAGTCCAGCCGGATCAAGTGAGTTCAGGAACTCTGGTCAGAAACTGATAACCTCATCGGCATCTACTAGGGTATCGACAGACTTGTATTCACTGACTACGCCTGGTAACATGGCAGGTATTTGAATGTTAATATCGTGGGCATCTTCATTTTAAAAGCAAGAATGGCCCTCTCTCTCTCAACTAGTTCAAATTGTGATAGTTTTGGAAAACAGCCGGATAGACTGCATCTATTAGCTCTGCGACGGACGACACCAGATTACAAAAATATTTGATGGCAATTTTATCTTGCCAGAAGACTCGACTGCTAATCTACCTTCTCCGATCTCCAGCAGTTTGTTTGAGAAAGTTTGAGCACTGTCATCCCGCAGATATACTTTCATGTTTTGCTTTAAAGTTATCTTTCGCGCATGTCTCTACAAAAAAGAATGTTTTAAACATGAGTGGATCTCATCGCTCGGTGTTGACTTTGTGATGACGGGCAGATGCCTGGAAGTTTCTCGAACGTCACGAGTCCAAGACCGAGGCATAATGATTTTTTAAAATTTCCAGAGGGTTGTACAGAGTTCTACACTTTTCTACAACCTCCTAGAAAGTTCTACAGAGTTCTATTCATTTCAACGCTATCCGGCACGGCACACAACCCGAGGCAGGCATTGCGCATAACTATCAAGGCAGTTACATACCTTTTCCACTGGGCTAGTAGTAGTATCGGTCGTTTTCTATTATTTTTACATGTCACCCCCTTCCCACCCCCATCCATAGGGGTGTCTTACCCGTACAGCATTTGTTCCCAGACTGTAAGTCATATGTTTACCAAGTTTGCTTGAAATTGCTCCACTCGTTACAGAGTTATGCTGGAACATACTGACACACATCCATTTTATATGCGTTTTTATCTTGATGTAAATGTTAATCTGGTTCTTGATACCAACATAACTTTGTATCTTGATATAAAGACGTTAATTTAAAATTTGAAATAAACGTTAATGTGTACCTTGATGTAAACGCTAATTTGAATTTTGATGTTAACGTTACTTTGTAAATATACATTTATAGATAGATAGATAGATAGATAGATAGATAGATAGATAGATAGATAGATAGATAGATAGATAGATACAAAGTAACGTTTATATCAAAATTCAAACTAGCGTTTATAAAAAAAAAAACAAGTAACGCTATATCAAGATACAAAGTAACTTTTTTTTTATTCAGTTCCAAAGTGATGTTTACATCAAAAGCCAAAGTGATGTTTACATCAAAAGCCAAAGTGATGTTTACATCAAAAGCCAAAGTGATGTTAATATAACAAGCCAAAATAACGTTTATGTCAAGAACCAAGGGACCGATAACCTGATCAAAAATTTAAGGTCTGGTACTAACCAGCTTTTTCAGGTCATGTTTACTTCAAATGTCATATTCTCAGGGTTCAAGGACATGAAAACTTCAGTAAAAAATGAAATTATATTGCACTGTTATTTTCCGGCAGTGAAAGTCGTTGTAGATGTCTTGACTTTGTGTTTTCTGCTCTCTGGAGAACAGATTTGGTCATTTCTGTCACGAAGACAAAAATGGCTGAAAAGAGAAGACTGTCCATGATCTTTGTGTTCTACGTGAGTCAATTATTTGTGTGAAAATTGTTTGTAACTTTCGGAAATTGATTTTTTTTATTGCGGGTTTGTGTCAGAGAGTGGTTATAGCGTAGCTTTGTAAGAGGACACACACACACACAAATAAAGAGAGACAGAGAGAGAGAGAGAGAGAGAGAGAACGAATAAACAGTATTTTCGAAGAGTTAAGAATTGGGCACGCAGGCCCGTCTACCATTCTGCCTTCTTCATACAAGTTTCCTTCAGTCACAGACATTCAGCATTTGTTATTGAACATAATACGTATTAAAAACATAAACATGAATAGGTAAATAATTAATAAACCCTTTCTTTCCATACACTCTACATTCTGCTTTATTCAAGAAGACGAAATACACTTTATTACAATCTTACATTCACTATAAACTCACACATTTTTAGAACAGCAATATAATAGATACAACAGTCAGCCATACTTTAGATTAAACTAATTTAGACTTTGATATTACGTATGCCTATACTTTTCTTAAAGCAAATACATATCGATGCATTTATTCACATACACATAACACATATAAACAAACACATTCACACCTGTACATATACATTCACATATATACATATGGACATCTACATACACACATGAGAGAGAGAGAGAGAGACAGACATACAGACAGAGTGAGTGATAGAGAAAGATGTGTCAAGCGTGTGTGTGTGTGTGTGTGTGTGTGTGTGTGTGTGTGTGTGTGTGTGTGGAAAGGTAATGAAATACATCGATGACAAACCAATATTTTAACACAAAAGCCTTCATCAGGCGAGAGAAAACAGACGAGCATACAAAAAAATGACTTTTCTTTGAAAGTCAAACTTGAAACAAAATAGATCAACCTGACTATGTGTGGAGTAGGAAGAGATCTAGAAGAAGCTGAACACAGAACTATCATCAACGGACATTGCACATTATACACAATATACACAATATACACATTATACACAATATACACAATATACATATTATACACAATATACACATTATACACATATACACAATATACACAATATACATATTATACACAATATACACATTATACACAATATACACAATATACACAGTATACACAATATACACAATATACACAATATACACATTATACACATTATACACATTATACACATTATACACGCACCATATCTTAGTCTCGTTTCCTCCTTTGTCAAGTTCTATATGCGCGTGTGTGTGCTCTCGCGCTAGTTTTCACAGCAAGAAAAAAGTGAATTCATGTGCGTTGTAAGAAACTAACTTCCTGCCTACAAAGCTCTTGAGATCTTTGATGATTTTTTGTGTGTGTAAATACGCGCATTTCTCTTTACTTGTGTACGTACACGAGGGGACACATCTTGCGTCTTGTTGTTTCTAATTAAGGTAGCTCTTCCACACATTTGCCCCACACCTGTTAATTTGTTCCACACATTTGCCTCCACATCTGTTACTTTGTTCCACACATTTACCTCCACATCTGTTACTTTGTTCCACACATTTACCTCCACATCTGTTACTTTGTTCCACACATTTGCCTCCACATCTGTTACTTTGTTCCACACATTTGCCTCCACATCTGTTACTTTGTTCCACACACTGGCCTCCACATCTGTTACTTTGTTCCACACATTTACCTCCACATCTGTTACTTTGTTCCACACATTTGCCTCCACATCTGTTACTTTGTTCCACACATTTGCCTCCACATCTGTTACTTTGTTCCACACATTTGCCTCCACATCTGTTACTTTGTTCTACACATTTGCCTCCATATATTGTACTGTATTAGTATATCTGATCCCGCTTCTTGTACTCTGTTCTCTTTATTTGATCCCACTTCTTGCACTCTGTTCTCTTTATTTGATCCCACTTCTTGCACTCTGTTCTCTTTATTTGATCCCACTTCTTGTATTCTGTTCTCTTTATCTGATCCTGCTTCTTGTACTCTGTTCTCTTTATCTGATCCTACTTCTTGTACTCTGTTCTCTTTATCTGATCCTACTTCTTGTACTCTGTTCTCTTTATCTGATCCTACTTCTTGTACTCTGTTCTCTTTATCTGATCCTACTTCTTGTACTCTGTTCTCTTTATCTGATCCTACTTCTTGTACTCTGTTCTCTTTATCTGATCCCACTTCTTGCACTCTGTTCTCTTTATCTGATCCCACTTCTTGCACTCTGTTCTCTTTATCTGATGAAAGATAGATAGATAGAGAGAGAGAGAGAGGCAGAGAGGTTATCTGCGTTGTGTCCTATAAGTATGTTTCGTGATAATGGATAAAAAAAGCCTCCAATACTTTTGTGATTTGTAAATGATTGTAATCAATAAATTCTCGAGTCTCTTCTTACATCGTTATACTTTGTGGTATTTTTTAAACGTGTGCTATATTTTCATAACAATATTTGACACGTCTCATGAACCAGACGAGGATATTGATCTGCTCAAGCATAATGACGGAAAACAGCTGTTATAGTACATGTGGGTGAGAAACATCTGTTAGGGTACATGTGGGTGATAAACAGCTGTTAGGGTATATGTGGGTGATAAACAGCTGTTAGGGTACATGTGGGTGATAAACAGCTGTTAGGGTACATTTGGGTAATAAACAGCTGTTAGGGTACATGTGGGTGATAAACAGCTGTTAGGGTCTATTTTAATGATAAACAGCTATTAGGGTCTATTTTAGTGATAAACAGCTGTTAGGGTCTACGTGGGTGATAAACAGCTGTTAGGGTACTTGTGGATGATAAACAGCTGTTAGGGTTCATTTGGGTGATAAACAGCTGTTAGGGTACATTTGGGTGATAAACAGATATTAGCACAAATCACGCTGATAAACATCCGCGTACCTATAATAGAGTAGCAACAGCTGGTTGCCTCGATCAGGGTAGTATTAGGATTGCTAGACTGGATTAATGCTACTAAATAGCTGCTTTTCTAGATGAGAGTAGTATTAGGATTGCTAGACTGGATTAAGGCTACTAAATAGTTGCTTTTCTAGATGAGAGTAGTATTAGGATTGCTAGACTGGATTAAGGCTACTAAATAGCTGCTTTTCTAGATGAGAGTAGTATTAGGATTGCTAGACTGGATTAAGGCTACTAAATAGCTGCTTTTCTAGATGAGAGTAGTATTAGGATTGCTAGACTGGATTAAGGCTACTAAATAGCTGCTTTTCTAGATGAGAGTAGTATTAGGATTGCTAGACTGGATTAAGGCTACTAAATAGTTGCTTTTCTAGATGAGAGTAGTATTAGGATTGCTAGACTGGATTAAGGCTACTAAATAGCTGCTTTTCTAGATGAGAGTAGTATTAGGATTGCTAGACTGGATTAAGGCTACTAAATAGCTGCTTTTCTAGATGAGAGTAGTATTAGGATTGCTAGACTGGATTAAGGCTACTAAATAGCTGCTTTTCTAGATGAGAGTAGTATCAGAGTTGCTAGACTGGTTCAAGACAACTAAATAGCTGTTTGTCTAGATCAATGTAGTATCAGAGTTGCTAGACTGGATCAAGACAACTAAATAACTGTTTGTCTAGATCAATGTAGTATCAGAGTTGCTAGACTGGATCAAGACAACTAAATAACTGTTTGTCTAGATCAATGTAGTATCAGAGTTGCTAGACTGGATTAAGGCAACTAAAACGCTGCTTACCTAGGTCACGTTAGTACCAGAGTTGCTAGACTGGATTAAGGCAACAAAACAGCATACTATCTAGATCAGGGTAGCATCAGAGGTGCTAGTAGACTGGATTAATACAACAAAACAGCACCTTGAATAGATCAGGGTAGTGTCAGAATTGCTAGACTGGATTAAGTCAACTAAACAGCAACTTGCCTAAGGTCAATGTGTGGTGGTACAGCAAGTATAGCCAGGAAGCCAAGGGTTAATGTGTAGTGGTAAAGGAAGTATAGTGATGAAGCAAAGGGTCAAAATGTGATGGTACAACAAGTATAGCCAGTAGACCAAGGGTCAGTGTGTAGTGGCACAGCATGTATAACCGGGAAGCCAAGGGTCAATATGTAGTTGTACAGCATGTATAGCCAGAAAGCCAAGGGTCAGTGTGTGGTGGTGCAGCAAGTATAGCCAGGAAGGCAAAAGTCAATATATGGTGGTACAGCATGTATAGTCAGGAAGCCAAGGGTTAATATGTGGTGGTATAGCAAGTATAGCCAGGAAGCCAAGGGTTAATATGTGTTGGTACAGCAAGTATAGCCAGGAAGCCAAGGGTTAATATGTGTTGGTACAGCAAGTATAGCCAGGAAGCCAAGGGTTAATATGTGGTGGTAAAGCAAGTATAGCCAGGAAGCCAAGGGTTAATATGTGGTGGTACAGCAAGTATAGCCAGGAAGCCAAGGGTTAATATGTGGTGGTACAGCAAGTATAGCCAGGAAGCCAAGGGTTAATGTGTGTCGGTACAGCAAGTATAGCCAGGAAGCCAAGGGTTAATGTGTGTCGGTACAGCAAGTATAGCCAGGAAGCCAAGGGCTAATGTGTGATGGTACAGCAAGTATAGCCAGGAAGCCAAGGGCTAATGTGTGGTGGTACAGCAAGTATAGCCAGGAAGCCAAGGGTTAATATGTGGTGTTCAGGCGCTGGAGCAAAATCTGACATCTGCCCGGGACAGCATCGCTCCAGTTTTATTATGCGCTTGCCAGAGACTTAATAAAAGTCAAATATCATCATCATCATCATCATCAGCATGGGTATGATTATTATCACCTCTAAACATAATAACAAAGTATTTGCGTAGACTCTAACAAGAATGAACGTGGCTGGAGTTTTCCCATTTCTCTCGGTCTTGACATTTCTGAACTTCTCTTGTCGTCTGTTGTGTTCCATGTTCTGCCAACTTCTCTCAACAAATAAAAACACAATAGAACTAAGGAGAAAGGCCACCATCCTGCAGTTTTCTTGAACGTTCGTGCTAGAATCTGGCGTGTCTGGTCTCTCCTGCATACGATCCCACGTGGCGTCCATTACGCTCTGGACAGCGCGCCGGGGTATGCGTCAACGGTGAGGTGGGCGCCCAGGCGAACGTTTCACCTGCCACCAAAGCTATCAGTTCCACGACAGAAGCTGAGCACGTGTCCAATCTCAGATCTTTTTTCTACTGTCTCTAGATGTCCCGTGTTCTAGATGTCACGTGTTCGTCGACTCTTCTATGTCAGCAAGGATCTCGACTCGATGTGCTCGGCGGGCTGACTGAGGTGTCAGAGTTTAAAGACACCCGGATGTCAAGCCTGGTGACAAGTAAAACATGTCAAATGTGATGACAAGTACAACATGTCAGATCTGGTGACAAGTAAACGACCTTGAATTGATGCTCTCTAAGTCAGCGACTGTCAATCTCTTACCTGACTGGACAGTATAAAAGGTGAGAAATCTGTCATGGCTACCGTCAGTTTTTAAAGACATAGGACATTATTTAAAACTCTATAAAACCGCTTCATTCTGACCCTCTTCAATACTTCCACGGCGCTCTTGCAGATCAATGGCAACACCTCAGTGTACTGCGGCACACCGACTGGTAAATACTGGTATATGTTGATCTATGCAAGGTAGATTTTTTAGTTTTCATCTAGGCCCTGTGATACATATGTAGTGTAGCTAGTGTTTCCAGAAAATGTGATCAGCGCGAGAATATTTGTAAATAACAGCAACTCACTCCACATCCGATTTCATATTGGTGTCAAGATCTTCATCAGTTGAGGGTGTGTGAACGATACCATCAATTGCTGCTGTTGTTTGATGTTCGGCAAGTAAACGACAAACAGCGAATAACCATACAACAAAGAATAAAACAACTCCAAACCATCAAACAGCGAATAACCATACAACAAAGAATAAAACAACTCCAAACCAATCAACTAAACAGACCAACAAATCTTTGTGCGATAAAAGCACACAAGAACGTTGCCATGAAGGCGTTGGTTGCTCGCAGTCAATCATTTCGTCGTTTCTAACATCTTGTCAAGATGTTTACTGTTAAAAAAAAAAAACAAAGAAACGCAAAAATACGATGTTGCGATTTAAACTGAAGTTTGCTGATGAGACAAGGGCAAATTGCCTGAAACGTTCACTTGGACATCAACTTCACGTGTTGATCTGAACTGTACTCAGCAGATGATTCATGAGCACAGAAAAGCGACACTAGTCAAAACAGCATTTTTGACAATACCTCATGACAGGTTCACGAGAATCCCGTGAAACTTACTGAACACAAAACTCACTGACCATGTTATTGAATGTCTGTAAAAGACTGACACTCCTTGAATCAGTTCATTTGAAAATTCAGTGCGCAGGTAAGGCTCATCTCACTACAGAACAACGACTCGTCATCATTGGACGTTTACAGACTGGAAAGTCACAAAGTGTAGTGGCCAGACAATTTAATGTGGTTAAAAGCACCATTAGTCGCCTTTGGAGATGATTTCAACAAACTGGCTCAGTTGCAGACCGGCCGCGCAGTGGAAGACCCATAGCCACAACTCCTGCCGAAGAGTCACCTCAGGAATCGATTTGCATCTGCGTCCTCAACAATCCAGTCAATGACAGAAGCTCGTCGAATTTCAGATCAAACGGCCAGGATCCGGCTGTGACGCCTAGTCTTTGGGCTAGGAGACCCTACAGAGGTCCTATTCTTACGGACCGCCATTGCCAGAACCGACTGCTGTAGGCGAACCAGCGTCGTCAATGGACCGTTGCGAATGATTGGAGAAGGGTTTGGTTTAGTGATGAATCATTCTTTCTACTCCAGCGACACGATAGACGGAGAAGAGTTTACCGCAGAGTCCATGAGCGCTACGCCCAGCACTGCTTGGATGAGGCTCCTCCATGTGGTGGTGGAGGTGTAAAGGTGTGGGGGAGATCAACTTTATGAGAAGACGTGACCTAGTGCACACTGAAGGAGCCTGAATCCCCAACGATACGTCGCTAAATTTTTTCGTCCTAACGTCCTTCCACTTCTGACTGCACCAGGGTCGATTTTTCAGTAGGATAAAGCTCGACCTCACGTGACACAACTCACCAGCCAGTTCCTCGCTGACAACAAGGTCCAGACAATTCCGTGGCCATCCATGTCATCAGACATGAACCAATTAGAACACTTATGGGATGAACTCAACAGACAAGTCCGCCAGCGAGACGTGGCGCCAACCAATCTCCGACAGTTGTCTCTTGCACTGCTGGAAGAGTGGGCAGCTATCCCACAACAACAGCTCCAGCGGCTAATCGGATCCATGTCAAGGAGATGTCGTTCTCTGATACAGGCCAGAGGAGGCCATACACTTTACTGAAACGGAGACCTCAGTCGGAAAGAATAAAAGTCCAAACCAAGTTTAATGAAAATCATTTCATTGTTAAAGTCTTAAAGTTTCTTCATGCCAAGATTGAAACATTAAATCCGTGAAATAAAATTTTGATACAAGTTTGAAATGTAGTGTCCCTTACGACTACAGGAGTGCTACGTTTCTTTTTTTTTTTTTTTAGCAATATATAATGATGATTAATTGGCGGGTTTACTCTGTCAAATAAATTCACTCGGTACGATTAATCAAATCACTTCAGACAATCACATCTCTGACCCGGTACAGCAGACGAGACCATAGTGACCTGGCAGGAAGTTCCAGACCTTACAGATCTAACAGACAAGACAGCGGACAACTTACTTCTTTTGCAATAATTGCAGGCCACAAGAGCAGGTAAGACTGTAGCTACAGACAATTAACGAGCTGACAATTAACGAAGCAGACAATTAACGAAGCAGGATGAAAGCGGATTAGCGTGCAGAGATTGGATGGAGTACGTGCTACTCATCACACAAAAAAAAAAACAGGTCAGGTTTAAGACTTTAAGTCATTACCACGTGGTGTAACTCCAGACAGTTCTGCCTGAATTCAACTTACTTGACCCCGGAATCACTCTCTGCAGTGATTTGTTTGTTTGTTTGTTTGTTTATTTATTTGTTTGTTTGTTTGTTTATTTGTTTAAATTTTACTTCAGTGGCCTGTTAGATTGTAAGACTGCTAGTTACTTTTTTACAAGATGTTGTTACTATTATCGTTAATAAAATTGACACTTGGTAACTTTATAAATGTTACGAAAAAAAAAAAAAAATCAGTCTTTTTACACTGAGGGATAACTACAGTGAGGGAGAACTACACTGAGGGATGATTACAATGAGGGAGAATTACACTAAGGGATAACTACAATGAGGGAGAATTACACTAAGGGATAACTACAATGAGGGAGAATTACACTAAGGGATAACTACAATGAGGGAGAATTACACTAAGGGATGACTACAATGAGGGAGAATTACACTAAGGGATAACTACAATGAGGGAGAATTACACTAAGGGATAACTACAATGAAGGAGAATTACACTGAGGGATGACTACAATGAGGGAGAATTACACTGAGGGATAACTACAGTGAGGGAGAATTACACTAAGGGATAACTACAATGAGGGAAAATTACACTAAGGGATAACTACAATGAGGGAGAATTACACTGAGGGATAACTACAATGAGGGAGAATTATACTGAGGGATAACTACAGTGAGGGAGAATTATACTGAGCGATAACTACAATGAGGGAGAATTACACCGAGGGATAATTACAAACGACTTTGATTTATTTAACCGATAACCACAAATATTGACTTCGATTATTTAAGCTGCAAGACATTTTCCGCAACTGGTAGGAAATCTTGCGTTCTAAGAATGTTAATGCCACAATGAGTTTATGATAACATTCTGCCAACAATGAGTTTATGGTAACATTCTGCCAACCTTGCTGATGCTATGTACATAATGTGGCAGTAGCAAAGTAGCCTACTGTGCTGATGTGTACATAATGTAGCTGTAGCAACGCTGTCTGCTGTTCTGTTATGCAAATTATGCGATTTTAGAAAAGAAAAGCGTAACGAAATATATTCTATTTCAGAAAATAGTTGCAACAAACCGACATATGAACATTAGATAAAACAAACCAAAACTCAGAAAATAGTTGCAACAAACCAAACTCAGAAAATAGTTGCAACAAACCAAACTCAGAAAATAGTTGCAACAAACCGACATAAGAACAACTGTTACAATAAATCGACTCAGGCAATAATTACGACAAATCGACTGAGGCGATAGATGCAACAAACTAACTCAAACAATAAATACAATAGACGGACTCAAATAAAATATAGAACAAACAAACTCAGACAATAGATACAGCAAACATATTCAGACAATAGATAGAACAAACTAACACAGACAATAGATATAACAAACCAGCACATACAATAGATAAAACAAACCGACTCAGACAATAGATATAACAAACCAACTCAGACAATAGATATAACAAACCAACTCAATCAATAGATAGAACAAACCAACTCAAACAATAGATATAACTAACCAACTCAGACAATAGATATAACAAACCAACTCAGACAATAGATATAACTAACCAACTCAGACAATAGATATAACAAACCAACTCAAACAATAGATATAACAAACCAACTCAAACAATAGATATAACTAACCAACTCAAACAATAGATATAACAAACCAACTCAGACAATAGATTTAACAAATCAACTCAGACAAATCTGTCTGTTTAGATTCTGCCAGAATCTTCAGTTCTTCACAGGCACTTATTATATTTTCTGTACCTGATCTACAGCACGACATAGAAGTAGGCTGATATTAGGCGTTGGTGCCACATGAGTAGCACTATACTGGTAACCATTTTCTTTCAATATAAAATCTATTAATATCATATTTTCTTAATTAGCCAGGATAATAACTGTGTAAGATATCTGTAGTGCAAGGTCCAGTCTCCTTGTATTTTGTCTTTAATTTTGGACCTCGCTTACCAAATATTCGCTGTGCCGTACAAGAATGACTGATTCTTCATGTATGTTCTCTGTACTCCTTTGTCCTCATGTTTTTATTTTAGCAGGACCTTTTCCTGTGTAGTCATGTTTAAAATTGTAGATATTCTATACTGTTTGTTTATTTCTGTCGTTACCATGATCTTGGTTGTTTCTTTTGTTTTACTGTCTCTACCATGGTCTTTGATGTTTCCTTTGTTTTCAGTCTCTTCCATGATCTTGGATGTGTTTTCTGTGTTTCTGTCTCTACTATGATCTTGGATGTGTCTTCTGTTTTCTGTCTCTTCCATGACCTTGGATGTTTCTTCTGTTTTTATGTCTCTGCCATGGTCTTTGATGTTTCTTCTGTTTTCTGTCTCTACCATGATCTTGGATGTTTCTTCTGTTTTCTGTCTCTACCATGATCTTGGATGTTTCTTCTGTTTTCTGTCTCTACCATGGTCTTTGATGTTTCTTCTGTTTTCTGTCTCTACCATGGTCTTTGATGTTTCTTCTGTTTTTATGTCTCTGCCACGGTCTTGATTGTGTACCATATTTTGTTTTCTTTTGTCTCTACTACAATCTTGGTGTTTAATCTATTTTTCTGTCTATGCCACAATCTTAGTTTCTCTTCTGTTTATCCAGTTTAGATAAAAAAAACGGAAATGTTTATGAAGGAAAGAAAACAGAAACATCAGCTGGAAGTGTTTCGCTCTGTCTCTAGTCTGTTGATAACAAAGCGTCGCTAATTAACACTTTTCTCTAAAAATAGTTCCAAAGCTTGCTTTCTAATTCCCTGAAATCTTGCAACCACATTTCTAGTTACATTTTATGTCCTGTCTTAAATGTGTGCTCATTAAATGTCACGGTGAGCGCGCAGTATGTCGCCCTTCTGGTTTCTGTGTTTAAGGTTTCTGTTTTTGACAGCGCTTTACAAACTTAATCACATCTGTACCTGACCTTTCTCTCTTAAGCAAAACGTACTTTTAAATTAGAGGTTTGTAATTTATATGGCCCAGTCCCTTATACGGAATCCCACATGTAAAAACTTCCACGGGACTAAAAACTCATAACCAAGCCTACATGACTAAATCCTCATAACCAAGCCCGCATGACTAAATCCTCATAACCAAGCCTACATGACTAAATCCTCATAACCAACCTCACATGACTAAATCCTCATAACCAAGTGTACATGACTAAATCCTCATAACCAAGCCCACATGACTAAATCCTCATAACCAAGCCTATATGACTAAATCCTCATAACCAACCTCACATGACTAAATCCTCATAACCAAGTGTACATGACTAAATCCTCATAACCAAGTGTACACGACTAAATCCTCATAACCAAGCCTACATGACTAAATTCTCATAACCAAGCCCACATGACTAAATCCTCATAACCAAGTGTACATGACTAAATCCTCATAACCAACCCCACATGACTAAATCCTCATAACCAACCCCACATGACTAAATTCTCATAACCAAGTGTACATGACTAAATCCTCATAACCAACCCCACATGACTAAATCCTCATAACCAAGCCTACATGACTAAATCCTCACAACCAAGCCTACATGACTAAATCCTCATAACCAACCCCACATGACTAAATCCTCATAACCAACCCCACATGAATAAATCTTCACAACCAAGCCTACATGACTAAATCCTCATAACCAAACCCACATGACTAAATCCTCATAACCAAGCCCACATGACTAAATCCTCATAACCAAACCCACATGACTAAATCCTCATAACCAAGCCCACATGACTAGATCCTCATAACCAAACCCACATGACTAGGTCCTCATAACCAAGCCTACATGACTAGGTCCTCATAACCAAGCCCACATGACTAGGTCCTCATAACCAAGCCCACATGACTAGGTCCTCATAACCAAGCCCACATGACTAGGTCCTCATAACCAAGCCCACATGACTAGGTCCTCATAACCAAGCCCACATGACTAGGTCCTCATAACCAAGCCCACATGACTAGGTCCTCATAACCAAGCCCATATGACTAAATCCTCATAACCAAGCCCATATGACTAGGTCCTCATAACCAAGCCCACATGACTAAATCCTCATAACCAAGCCCACATGACTAGGTCCTCATAACCAAGCCTACATGACTAAATCCTCGTAACCAAGCCCACAGGACTAAGTTCTTTTACAAAAACGTGACTGAGCTCTCACACTAAAAAAACTCAGACTCAAGCCCTCATACCAAGCCCTCATACCAAACCCTCATACCAAACCCTCATACCAAACCCTCATACCTAACCCACATGCCAAACCCTCGTACCGAGCCTACATACCTAACCCACATGCCAAACCCTCACACGAAGCCTTGCGACTGAGGCTGATGTGGTATAAACCCTCTTTGTTACAGAAGGTAAAACGTACAACAAAGTCACACCCGAAAGAATTCAGGAAAAGCCCCCACAAAATGGGAAGGCATCCTAGAGAGATGTGAGTGCGTTCTGGTCTTTTATGCTCATCTCATTTTCTACTTTAATGTACAGACATTCATCAGTTTCTGAGCCACTTTCCCTGTCACGGTCATGCTAGGTCCCCAAATGTGTGGTTGGATGCACAACACGGCAATCTGTAATCACGGACTGGCATCGTTGCATAAGGGACATCCCATAAGTGTAAAAAGACAGACAGAGAGACAGGGACAGACAGAGATAGATAGATAGACAGACAGACAGACAGACAGACAGATAGGCAGGCAGGCAGACAGACAGATAGATAGATAGATAGATAGATAGATAGATAGATAGATAGATAGATAGATAGATAGATAGATAGATAGATAGATAGATAGATAGATAGATAGTCTGTGACAGCACAAAAACAGAAGAAAACTAGAAGGAAAAAAAACATAGCAAACGGTAACAAGAAATATGGAACAAGGAAGAGTGTCTTCCTCAAGAGAAACGAGTCTAGACAAGGAAACTCTGGATATGATGTAAGCAAGAATAAAGGTTACTGAAAACTGTGAAAAGTTAGGAAACGGTCATCCGTAGGAACTGAACAGGAAGTGATATTAACCCCCGAAGCTAGCGTCTCATTTCAGGCGATAAATCGACATTTCCTTAATCTGGACGCTGTCTACAGAGATAAATGATTTCAAGACCTTAAAATGAGGAAGTGGAGGTGGACACTCCTCCAGCAACACGCTTCATTTGAGCTTGATTAGGGTGTTCTATGTTCAGCTTCCTTACCACCGTGTCAGCTTGACAGTAGGGTTTCTTTGATGACGTATGTGTGTCTCTGTCTTTACTGTGTTACTGTGACATTCGTTAAGCTGGTGCTATGTCTCTGTCTTTACTCTGTTACTAGGGCACTCGTTAAGCCGCTGTTATGCCTCTGTCTTTACTGTGTTACTATGGCATTCGTTAAGACAGTGTTGTGTCTCTGTCTTGATTGTGTTATTGGGACATTCGTTAAGCCGGTGTTGTGTCTCTGTCTTTACTGTGTTACTAGGACACTAGTTAACCCAGTGTTGTGTCTCTGTCTTTACTGTGTTACTAGGACACTAGTTAAACGGGTGTTGTGCTTTGATGCACAGAGATTCTGATGTGTACATTATCATAAAGGCATGTTTTCTGAGTGTTACTGGATTAGTTAATTACTGTCTCCAGTAATTCTTCACTTCCAGGCTCTTTCAAACCTAAAGTTGGCAACACACTGATACAGAAGCCAAGCCAGTCCTGCGTATCACATGACATGAAGTTTTATTGATGGAATGGATGAAAACGCAGATGGTGATGACGATATTCTGACCGCCGGCAGGTTGCCCCTGCCACATAGCGAGTCCATTCATACTTGCAAAACTCCAGAACCGATATAAACGTCTATTTTCTCGACAAAGACATCACAAAAACCAAGAGGAACTAATATCATTACACATATTTTTTTAAAAGAGAGCAGAAATTCCAGATATATCTTATGGAATTCTCATACATCTTATAAATTCAAATATGTTAGGGAAATCCCACATAACAATGAACAATGGCAGACATATAGAAATATTGTGTAATAAATTTTATAAATTGAGAAATAGCTGCAACTAAAACACGCCTATAGACAGACAGACAAACATGAAACACAGGTGTAATTAAGACACGTCACACAGACGGACAGACATGAAACAGTTGTAACTAAGACATATCTACAAACATGCAGACAGACAGACATGTAACAGTTGTAACTAAGACATATCTACAAACATGCAGACAGACAGACATGTAACAGTTGTAACACAGACATGAAACAGGTATAATTAAGACACTTCTACAGGCACACAGACAGACATGAAACAGGTATAAATAAGACACTTCTACAGGCACACAGACAGACATGAAACAGGTATAAATAAGACACTTCTACAGGCACACAGATAGACATGAAACAGATATAAATAAGATACACGTCACACAGAAATACATGAAACAGTTGTAATTATTACAACTGTTTCATGTATTTCTGTGTGACGTGTCTTAGTTACAACTGTTACATGTCTGTCTGTCTGCATGTTTGTAGATATGTCTTAGTTACAACTGTTTCATGCAGACATGAAACAGTTGTAAGTAAGACATGTCTACAGACACAGATAGACAGACAGACATGAAACAGGTATAAATAAGACGCACACAGACAGACATGAAACAGGTATAAATAAGACACTTCTACAGGCACACAGATAGACATGAAACAGATATAAATAAGATACATCTACAGACAAACCGACAGAAAGACATGAAACTGCTGTAACTAAGACATGTCACACAGGCAGACAGATGGACAGACAGACAGACAGAACGAACGATCGAACGAACATATTTTATTTTCAAAGAGTTAAGAATTGGGCACACAGGCCTCTCTAACATTCTGCCCTTCATCATACAGCTTTCACTCAGTCACAGCCATTTAGCTTTTGTTAATGAAGAACTCTTCTTTAGCATTTACATTCAGACAGACAGACAGACAGACAGACAGGCAAACATGAAACACAGATGTAACTAAAACAGGTCTACAGATAGACATTAATATCTGTAGTTATTATTGTCTGTCTGTGTGTCTGTACATATTATTACATACTCGTCAGACAGACATGCAGACATGAACATAGCTATAACTAAGTAGCCTCACACAGTCACAAGACAGACAAAAATGAAACACAGTTCTAAGTAATACACGTCACAAAGACACAAGACAGACAGACAAACATGAAATACAGTTGTAAGTTAAGTATTACACGTCACACAGACACAAGATAGACACATATGAAACATAGCTGTAACTAAGACACGTCACACAGACACAAGATAGACACATATGAAACATAGCTGTAACTAAGACACGTCACACAGACACAAGATAGACACATATGAAACATAGCTGTAACTAAGACACGTCACACAGACACGAGACAAACAAATATACTCCTGTTATTGCTATACTCAGTCTCGTGGTAGTCAGTCAATCATTTGCATGTCCCTTGCGGAACTTTGCCTCCCTAACAGCTCTCCTGTATGCCTCTCGGTTGTGAGGAAGATGGCCTGCTGCTGCTGCATACATTTGCAGATTATCAACGATTTCTTGCAGCCATCTTCACCTTGGTCTTCCTCTATTTCTTTTTCCCATTATGTATCCTTCCAAGACGGTCTTCTCTAGATTATCATGACGTTTAATGTGTCCAAAATATTTAAGTTTTCTCTGTTTAATCCTCTTTACTAGCCAGCCTCTTCAATATTAAGTTCTTGTAGTATGGATATATTTGTTCTTTTTTTTGCCCATGATATTTGAAGAACTTCTGTAGCATTTACATTCAAAGGCATTTATGTGTTTCTCAGCTGCTTCTAGTGGAAGCAAAGTTAAATGCTAAAGAAGCAAAGAAAAAAGTAGAGAAAGAAAGAATACCGGTAGATTTTTCTAACAGTGAGAAAATACGCCACGCTAACACGAGAGGACTGACCCACAAGATGCAGGCATGTCAAACCTGGCACACATTACATTGTGAGGAGGAAGAAGAAGAAGAAGAAGATTCTAGAAAGGTCCTTGCTTGGTTAAATAAAATGATACAAGACCCCCCCCCCCACACACACACACAGAAAATGGAAAATAAATGTTACAAGTATTTTAAAAAATTGTTCTGGATATTGGAAGAAAACGATGGGTGTAAGGTGAGCAATGAGAAGAAAGAGGTGAGTGTAAGAAGAGCGATGAGAAGAAAGAGGTGGGTGTAAGGAGAGCAATGAGAAGAAAGAGGTGAGGTGTAAGGAGAGTAATGAGAAGAAAGAGGTGGGTGTAAGGAGAGTAATGAGAAGAAAGAAGTGAGTGTAAGAAAAGCAATGAGAAGAAAGAGGTGGGTGTAAGAAGAGCAATGAGAAGAAAGAGGTCGGTGTAAGGAGAGTAATGAGAAGAAAGTGGTGGGTGTAAGAAGAGCAATGAGAAGAAAGAAGTGAGTGTAAGGAGAGCAATGAGAAGAAAGAGGTGAGTGTGAGGAGAGAAATGAGGAGGAAGAGGTGAGTGTAAGGAGAGCAATGAAAAGAAAGTGGTGAGTGTAAGGAGATCAATGAGAAGAAAGTGGTGGGTGTAAGGAGAGCAATGAGAAGAAAGAGGTGAGTGTAAGGAGAGCAATGAGAAGAAAGAGGTGGGTGTAAGGAGAACAATGAGAAGAAAGTGGTGGGTGTAAGGAGAGCAATGAGAAGAAAGAGGTGGGTGTAAGGAGAGCAATGAGAAGAAAGAGGTGGGTGTAAGGAGAACAATGATTCAGATAACACAGACATAAATGACAAGATAAAAGTGCACAGAACATCGACTGCCATCTTGAAATACGTGAATATAATTAGGCCAAGAAACGGCTTGTCTGTCCTGTGTAGGGTCCCTTTAATAAGCTGTCCATTTTCAGTTATTTATCTGTTTATGCATTATTCTTTTTAGATCAGAAAGTTAAGATGACAATCAGGTTAAGATAAGAGAGTGGAAAGAGGCTGACAAAAGCAGTATGAAAAGCAACCAAACCTGGAAAATGAAATATATGAACAAACAAGATTATACTACGGAAAAAAAAGAAAGAAACTAGATAAGTATTGTTTACAAGTTGGCGATTTGACAGACCTCACTCTAGATATCTGGTAGAATCTTCATCACTAGCAAGGCCGCAAGGTTAGAAATATAAGAGATTTGGAAAAACCGATTTCGATTTACTAGGAAATGTCTACCTAGAGCCATATATGTTGGAGGCCAATCTCAGATGCCAAAGTCATCTTTCTATTTCCACCCTTCACATTCTTCATCTTAGTGCTGTCTGGTGAGACATGAAAGATCAGAGGAAATCAATAAATAGTCCAAGAAGCGCATAGGTTCAACACAGAACATAATATAGAACATAACAAAGGACATATAGAACATTAGGCAACAATATTTACGAAACAAGTGATAAGCCCTCATCATCATCATCATCATCATCATCATCTTCTTCTTCTTCTTCTTCGTCTCTTTACTTTCATTATTATTATTATCGTTATTAGTTACCGCCATCTTTATTTTGTCTTGCCTAGACCTCACAGAGCTGTAAGTGACACCATGTGCGTACGTACACATTCGCTTACACATTCACTTACAGATTCGCACATTCACCGTTACATTCGCTCACATATTCTCTGAACCATTCACTCACATACTCACACACTCACATGCAGTATTAAACATTTGAAGCTCACTGACTATGGTGTGTTGGCAAACTAAAATTTCGTGTCGGGCCTTTAATGTCATTGCCAGAGCTAGCAGGGTGTGTCGGGTCCAACACGTCATTGCCAGAACTAGCAGGGAGTATGAGGCCCTTCACGCCATTGCCAGAACTAGCAGGAAGTATGAGGCCCTTCACATCATTGCCAGAACTAGCAGGGCGTGTGTAGACCTTCACGTCATTGCCAGAACTACCAGGGCGTGTGTAGACTTTCACGTCATTGCCAGAACTACCAGGGAGTATGAGGCCCTTCACACCATTGCCAGAACTACCAGGGCGTGTGTAGACCTTCACGTCATTGCCAGAACTACCAGGGCGTGTGTAGACTTTCACGCCAGTGCCAGAACTACCAGGGAGTATGAGGCCCTTCACATCATTGCCAGAACTAGCAGGGCGTGTGTAGACCTTCACGTCATTGCCAGAATTACCAGGGTGTGTGTAGACCTTCACGTCATTGCCAGAACTAGCAGGGCGTGTGTAGACCTTCACGTCATTGCCAGAACAAGCAGGGCGTGTGTAGACCTTCACGTCATTGCCAGAATTACCAGGGCGTGTGTAGACCTTCACGTCATTGCTAGAGCTAGCCGGGAAATGTAAGCTGATATGGATGCTTACAAATGATGGCGTGCGCGCTCCAAACATTCATCTACGTAAATATCAAATCCATTTCTTCGTTCTCTCTTGTTTTTCTGTCTTGTCTTTCTGTCTTGTCTTTCTATCTTGTTTTTCTGTCTGTACATCTAAACTTGAAATAAAATATCACTGCGTGGAAAAATCGAATTGAAGGTAAGGCAGATGCAGTCTTGGACAAAAATACAAAATATTACCCTGAACAACCAGCAAAATTATAACTAATTAAAACCATAAGCACAAACCATCTCATGAGAAGACGATGTGAGAGGACATTGACCAGACGCGTCATGAGAGGGCCAAGTGAGTTATGACGCTGATTTGACATGTTATGAGAAGACGATATGAGAGAACTTGACACTGACTGGACATGTTATGAGAAGACAAATGAGAGAACTTGACACTGACTGGACGCGTCTTGAAAAGACAAATGAGAGAACTTGACACTGACTGGACATGCTATGAGAAGACATAAGTTAAAGAACTTAACAAACAAAGGGAAAAAACATGAAAATGCAAGATAAGAGAAAGAGAGAAAATACAGTGACAGGTTGAGCAAGTGGTACTGGACAAGAATGAGAAACTCTGAGTGGAATCACCAAGGATCACGCGGAAACTTGAGTAGCGCGCCTGCCCACACTGGCCAACACGGTGCGCCAATAAGAGCTCTTCTAAGCTCAGTTTCTATAACTCTGTTCCTCGCACAGACTAGACCGTAACAGGCAGATATCAGCTTGTATGGAAGCCCCACGAAGTCTCCATCATAACTGAATATTTGACTCCTATAAAACAGCTCTTCAAGCGGAGCAGACCTTGCGGGATCCAGTCTCTAAGTTTGTAACTTTTGTCTTCTAGTGTCGATATCTTCATCTCCCAGATGACACAAGTTAATTTCTAATGTCGATATCTACATCTCTAAGATGACACAGTTCCATTAATGCTCTTTTAAGTTCGCTTGATCCCATCTTAAAAACCTGGCTATTTTCTGTTATTATCTTAAAGACCTGCTATCTTCTATTATTATCTTAAAGACCTGCTATCTTCTATTATTATCTTAAAGACCTGTTATCTTTTATTATTATCTTAAAGACCTGTTATCTTCTATTATTATCTTAAATACCTGCTATCTTCTATTATTATCTTAAATACCTTGCTATCTTCTAATTATTATCTTAAAGACCTGGCTATCTTCTATTATTATCTTAAAGACCTGGCTATCTTCTATTATTATCTTAAAGATCTGCTATCTTCTATTATTATCTTAATGACCTGCTATCTTCTATTATTATCTTAAAGATCTGTTATTTCCTATTATTATCTTAAAGACCTGCTATCTTCTGTTATTATCTTAAAGACCTGCTATCTTCTGTTATTATCTTAAAGACCTGCTATTTTCTGTTATTATCTTAATGACCTGTTATCTTCTATTATTATCTTAAAGACCTGCTATCTTCTGTTATTATCTTAAAGACCTGCTATTTTCTCTTTCTTATGGTAAAGACCTGGCTATCTTCTATTTCTTATGGTAAAGACCTGTTATCTTCTATTATTATCGTAAAGACCTGCTATCTTCTCTTTCTTATGGTAAAGACCTGGTTATCTTCTATTTCTTATGGTAAAGACCTAGCTATCTTCTATGTATTATGGTAAAGACCTGGCTATCTTCTATTTCTTATGGTAAAGACCTGGCTATCTTCTATTTCTTATTTTGAAAATGTGGTGTTTTATGATTATTATATTGCAGATTTGGTTATATTTTGATTATTATCTGGTTATTATCTTGAAGACCTGATTATTTTCGCTAAGTATGACATGACTGCCGCTGAGGCCCACATTTGGCCCGCAAAAGCCAACTGCACCTCACGTCGACACTTCACATTACAAAAGGAAGGATTAAGTAAGGTAAAGTAAGTACGAGAGGAAGGATTAAGTAAGGTAGAGTAAGTACGAGAGGAAGGATTAAGTAAGGTAAAGTACAAGAGCAAGGATAAATAAGGTAAAGTAAGTAGAAGAGAAAGGATTAAAGAAGGTAAAATAAGTAGAAGAGGAAGGATTAGGTAAGGTAAAGTAAGTACAAAAGGAAGGATTAAGTAAGGTAAAGGTTATCTTCTGAAGATGACTTTGTAGAAGATAACACATGAAGCATAACACATACACGACACATAAAACAACATACAGGCGCAGCGTCCTATATCACATACGACGAAGGTCTGCTTCTCCAAAGATTGCCATAGAATTTTCATCTTTAAATATTTTCTCAAACAAAACATTCTGTGTCCCTCTTTACTACGACAATGATAACTTTATTTTCCCGTTTTTTCATGTATTTATCTGTTGTGTTGTTTTTGGTACGTGGCCCTTAACAAATGCATGTGCCGAAATATTGGTTGCTGTATGTTCTTCTTTTATAAGTGCCCATCTTACTTTCTGCTATTCTTGTCCACTTGCCTCTCTCTTCCTACCTTTCTACAAACCTGTACCACACACCTGAGACTACCTGTATTACTAGAACCAGTTTTCCCGCCGTCCGCACTGCTCCTGTCTTTCAGTTCTTGGTATAGATTTCCCCTCTAACTTTGCTTGCTTTAGATTCATCATAATGAGAACTGGTGTTTTTTTTAACTTGAAGCTATCTGTATGAACACAGTACACCGGAAGTTCATTTTTAACCTAATTTTACTGAATTTATCATAAACTAGCACAACCATCACATGTATTTCATGAAATTCCTTACAAAAAAGAATTGTGACAACCTTAAAAATACACAGGAAATAAAGTCTTCTTACATTAAATTGTACTTTCTTAACACACACACACCACAGAGAGAGAGAGAGAGAGAGAGAGAGAGAGAGAGAGAGGGGGGGGGGGAGGGAGAAAACCGCTGAAAATGAGGCAGTTTAAAAAAAGTATTTTACAAAAATCATGAAAACGAAGCTTGGAAATTTATTTACTTTGAACATAAAGATAAAATTGCAGATATACGGGTAATGGATACATCATTCAAAGAGTGGAGGATACAATAGTTTGAAAGGACATAAACCGCCATGTTAGTTAAACAGGAGTGACAGATAGCAAGAATTTAGATACAGTAAAGAATAATAGAACACAGGCTTTTAAATATAGTGAATATAAGGAATGATAGAATTCAAGAATTTAAATATAGTGATTGTAAGGAATGAGAGAACGCAAGAATTTAGATACGGTAAGTGTAAGGAAAGACAGAAGGTAAGAATTTAAATACAATGAATGCAAGGAACGAAAGAAAGCAAGAATTTAGATGTGGTAAGTGTAAAGAAAGACAGAAGACAAGGATTCAGATACAGTGGATGTAAGGAACGAAGGAAAGAAAGAATTCAGATAAAGTGCTTGTAAGAATAACAAACAAACAAAAAACGAACAATTAGATACACAGAAAGTAAGAAAAGACAAAACTCCTAAATTCGTGCAGCCAATGGCAAGAATGATCTAATGAAACGATTTATACACAGCCAAGGCAAGAAAATAACAGAACGAAACAATTCCTACACAGACAGCGCACAGAAAGCCAGCAACAGCAAATGTGTCCAAGACGAAAGATAATTAGACCGGCCTGTGGAATGATTTAGGATTAAATTAATGATGGAAGCCATAGAAGAAATGAAGACATTAGACGGAGGTTAAGAAAAGAAAGCTAAACTGCGTTACAAAATATAAAGAGTCAAGCGACAATGATTGATGGGAAATCTCTATCGACAATTGAGAAACGTTAACGAAGATGGTTCAAGATGGAAATCTGTGGCTGGGCTGTGTTAGAGAGACGTTTGTTTCTGTTAGATGAGGTCTCAGGCCGTGGCACTCTGTTCTACTCCATGTGAATGTGAAGTTTTTGCGTTCAGAGAGAGATATTACATCTCCTTAGACGAAATCCCAGGTCAAGGACGTAAGCGCTGTGGGAACTGAATATAAAGTAGTGCCCTTACAGTTGTAATGTTTCATCTAGACGCAGTGTTTTAGTTCCTAGGCACGTGACCTTTACTGTCAGACCTTGACCTTCATCTAAATGCAAGGATATTTTTGAATCAGTGATCATTCGAGGTGGAATATCGAGTGTTTTATCCTGTCTCTCTCTGTCTGCACCTTTCTCTTTCTGTCTGTCTCTCTGTCTGTCCCTATCTCACTCTCTCTCTCTCTCTATATATATATATTATATATATATATATATGTATATCTTACATAGCACACTGAAATGAGCACATTCATAAACGTGCTTTCACATACGAGCGCATTTTTACAGGTGAACACTCACTGACAGGCAATCAGACACGCAAACACTCAGACACGCAAACACTCAGACACCAAACACTCAGACACGCAAACACTCAGACACCAAATACTCAGACACCAAACACTCAGACACGCAAACACTCAGACACGCAAACACTCAGACACCAAACACTCAGACACCAAACACTCAGACACCAAACACTCAGACATGCAAACACTCAGACACGCAAACACTCAGACACCAAACACTCAGACACGCAAACACTCAGACACGCAAACACTCAGACACCAAACACTCAGACACACAAACACTCAGACACGCAAACACTCAGACACCAAACACTCAGAAACGCTCACACTCAGACACTCAGACACCCAATCACTCAGACACTCAGACACGCAAACACTCAGAAACGCTCACACTCAGACACTCAATCACTCAGACACGCTCACACTCAGACACGCAAACACTCAGAAACGCTCACACTCAGACACACAAACACTCAGAAACGCTCACACTCAGATACTCAAACACTCAGACACGCAAACACTCAGACACGTAAACACTCAGACACGCAAACACTCAGACACGCAAACACTCAGACACGTAAACACTCAGACACGCAAACACTCAGACACGTAAACACTCAGACACGCAAACACTCAGACACGCAAACACTCAGACACGCAAACACTCAGACACGCAAACACTCAGACACGTAAACACTCAGACACGTAAACACTCAGACACGCAAACACTCAGACACGTAAACACTCAGACACGTAAACACTCAGACACGTAAACACTCATACACGGATGTCTGTGCGCGCTTAAAAGAACAGACAGGTGAATATTTGTAGGTTACATAAACGGATGGATGGATGAATGGATGGACATACAACTAGAAAGCACAGTCCTAGGATTGTAGGACAAGAACTCTCAAGTAAGAATGTATGAACATATCTCCTCATGAGATTTGCCCAGAACGTTACACCCAGCTGAACCCAGTGACAACACTTACTGACTTTTGTTTGAGGGGAGGAAACTCCTCACAGAATGTCCTCACCTCTAGCTGCTGCTTTCAAGCAAGAAACCCGACCCCCAGGTTCGGCCAGATACTGGCCTCCCCTTGACACGAAAACATGGACCCGGGTAATTGAGTTTGCCTGGGCAAACAACAAACATGATTATTATGAAACATGTCGCCTTCCTGGCCTGGTTGTCCCGACCCTCCAGGTACCTGATATCACTCCACTTTACTTTTCTCTCTCTCTCTCTCTCTCTCTCTCTCTCTCTGCTTATTCGGAGGTCAATGTGACCGTGCTGGAAACTGCCTGGTCCGGGTCCTGACCTTCTTCTGTGTCTCCGAAGGAAACAGGTCCTCAGGTCACCTCAGCCTCGCTAGTGCTGGCGTAACTGTACCCCCTCCCTCCCTCCTTCCTGGTGGTGGAACATGTAAGAAGTTTTGTGTGAGGCAATTCATTCTAGTTCACCTCCCTTATCGATGACCTTCAACACGTCCTTAACCTCAACAAAGATCTCGGGTTAGTGTAGCATGACCGTGTAAGTAACGGATATTGTTGTTGTTATTGTTGTTATTAATATTAATGAATATGATTACGAAAATATACTGTAAAGAAAATAGTAACATCGAACAGAGACAGAGAAAATTAGGTAGAAAAAGGAAGAGAAAGGTATAGAACTTCCACGACACTAGAACAAGAGGCGGACAAAAGTAAACAGTGGAAACAGTGAATAGAAAAAAACGAGACTCAATGACGCTGAGATATAGATATTACAAAGGAAGGGCGCCAGAAAGTAGGATGGTCCAGTGATAACAAAGCAGTGACTGGAAGTTGACACGAGTAAACAAAACAGAAAAGACGCACAGAAAAGGCAGACACAATGAAAAGCGAGGACACAATAAACCTTCGACCTTAAATAGCAAGATAGTGACTTAAGTAAATAACAATTGTATAGACGGAGTTGACACTTTGACACCTGTTAGGTGACGCGCGTTAGGACGCGATTGCACACGGTTTTTAGATAAAGGAGTGACAAACTCGGCCAGCTGATCAATTAAATATTTAGAGGCGTGGCCTATTGGACAACTGACTTGCAAGAGATAAGTCATGGGGCAGTTGAATGACGGACAATCAGAACGCTTATGGGAACCAGTGGACATCTGAAGGGTGGAGCCAAAATACTTATTGGTTAATCCATAAAGCTAGACTTGAAGATAAAAAGGAGACAGGAGGAAGAACGAAGACGGACGAAGAAGGAAGAAGAAGTAGAGGAAGAAGAAGAGACAGGGGAGGGAGCACGAAAACAGAAGGACAAGCGAAGATGGCAGCAAGACATCGTTGATAATCTGCAAATGGATGCAATCAGCAGCAGAGCATCTTGCTCACAGCCAAGAGGCCTACAGGAGAGCTGTTAGGGAGGCAAAGTTCCGCACGGGACATGCAAAGGAATGAATTTTGCATAGCATTATCACTGTTTCGTACGTGCGTGTATGTGATAACAATTACATCTGATGTATTTAGTGTGCTTTATATATGTATTGTAGTATGGATCAAAGGTTAAATGTAATAGTTTTGTTATATTAATTTTATGTAAGCTCTTTATGTATTTATTACTCATATACTAAACTGAATGTGTGAAAGTTGAGTGAAAATTGTATGAAGAAGAGAAGAGTGTCAGACGGGCCTGCGGGCCCATTTCTTTACCTTTTCATAATCAAATTCTTTCGTTCGTTCTTTCATGTTCTTTTTTTTCCAGTCTCTCTAAAAGCTGACAGATTTGTAATATGAAATGATGTTCTAACAACTGACAGATTTGTAATATGAAATGATGTTCTAACAACTGACAGATTTGTAATGTGAAATGATGTTCTAACAACTGAGGAAACTCCTCACAGAATGTCCTCACCTCTAGCTGCTGCTTTCAAGCAAGAAACCCGACCCCCAGGTTCGGCCAGATACTGGCCTCCCCTTGACACGAAAACATGGACCCGGGTAATTAAGTTTGCCTGGGCAAACAACAAACATGATTATTATGAAACATGTCGCCTTCCTGGCCTGGTTGTCCCGACCCTCCAGGTACCTGATATCACTCCACTTTACTTTTCTCTCTCTCTCTCTCTCTCTCTCTGCTTATTCGGAGGTCAATGTGACCGTGCTGGAAACTGCCTGGTCCGGGTCCTGACCTTCTTCTGTGTCTCCGAAGGAAACAGGTCCTCAGGTCACCTCAGCCTCGCTAGTGCTGGCGTAACTGTACCTCCTCCCTCCCTCCTTCCTGGTGGTGGAACATGTAAGAAGTTTTGTGTGAGGCAATTCATTCTAGTTCACTTCCCTTATCGATGACCTTCAACACGTCCTTAACCTCAACAAAGATCTCGGGTTAGTGTAGCATGACCGTGTAAGTAACGGATATTGTTGTTGTTATTGTTGTTATTAATATTAATGAATATGATTACGAAAATATACTGTAAAGAAAATAGTAACATCGAACAGAGACAGAGAAAATTAGGTAGAAAAAGGAAGAGAAAGGTATAGAACTTCCACGACACTAGAACAAGAGGCGGACAAAAGTAAACAGTGGAAACAGTGAATAGAAAAAAACGAGACTCAATGACGCTGAGATATAGATATTACAAAGGAAGGACGCCAGAAAGTAGGATGGTCCAGTGATAACAAAGCAGTGACTGGAAGTTGACACGAGTAAACAAAACAGAAAAGACGCATAGAAAAGGCAGACACAATGAAAAGCGAGGACACAATAAACCTTCGACCTTAAATAGCAAGATAGTGACTTAAGTAAATAACAATTGTATAGACGGAGTTGACACTTTGACACCTGTTAGGTGACGCGCGTTAGGACGCGATTGCACACGGTTTTTAGATAAAGGAGTGACAAACTCGGCCAGCTGATCAATTAAATATTTAGAGGCGTGGCCTATTGGACAACTGACTTGCGAGAGATAAGTCATGGGGCAGTTGAATGACGGACAATCAGAACGCTTATGGGAACCAGTGGACATCTGAAGGGTGGAGCCAAAATACTTATTGGTTAATCCATAAAGCTACACTTGAAGATAAAAAGGAGACAGGAGGAAGAACGAAGACGGACGAAGAAGGAAGAAGAAGTAGAGGAAGAAGAAGAGACAGGGGAGGGAGCACGAAAACAGAAGGACAAGCGAAGATGGCAGCAAGACATCGTTGATAATCTGCAAATGGATGCAATCAGCAGCAGAGCATCTTGCTCACAGCCAAGAGGCCTACAGGAGAGCTGTTAGGGAGGCAAAGTTCCGCACGGGACATGCAAAGGAATGAATTTTGCATAGCATTATCACTGTTTCGTACGTGCGTGTATGTGATAACAATTACATCTGATGTACTTAGTGTGCTTTATATATGTATTGTAGTATGGATCAAAGGTTAAATGTAAAAGTTTTGTTATATTAATTTTATGTAAGCTCTTTATGTATTTATTACTCATATACTAAACTGAATGTGTGAAAGTTGAGTGAAAATTGTATGAAGAAGAGAAGAGTGTCAGACGGGCCTGCGGGCCCATTTCTTTACCTTTTCATAATCAAACTCTTTCGTTCGTTCTTTCATGTTCTTTTTTTTCCAGTCTCTCTAAAAGCTGACAGATTTGTAATATGAAATGATGTTCTAACAACTGACAGATTTGTAATATGAAATGATGTTCTAACAACTGACAGATTTGTAATGTGAAATGATGTTCTAACAACTGACAGATTTGTAATGTGAAATGATGTTCTAACAACTGACAGATTTGTAATGTGAAATGATGTTCTAACAACTGACAGATTTGTAATGTGAAATGATGTTCTAACAACTGACAGATTTGTAATATGAAATGATGTTCTAACAACTGACAGATTTGTAATGTGAAATGATGTCCTAACAACTGACAGATTTGTAATGTGAAATGATGTTCTAACAACTGACAGATTTGTAAGATGACGCATCCAGATCAATTATGGTTTAACAGGAACTATTTGCGACCCCCCAAGACTTCCTGTCCGTTTCTTTTATGCTGTTTTCTTGTTGGCACATAATTTGTCAAGGAAAACAGAAGTTGTAAAACCATATCTGTCTGTCTGTCTGTCTGTCTGCCTGTCTGTCTGTAAAATTTATAAGTAGTATTCGTTCTTATAACTTTAAATTTTGTCAACATCTGTTTGACATGGATTGTATGCCTCCCTAAGCATGGTCTAAAGTAGTTTAAAGTATGGCTTGAGTGTTGTAATTTTTTTAAATACTGCTTTTCTATAAATTTGTTAGTTTTGAATGAATGTAAGTAGGCAAGTTTATTTCATGTTGTTGCATAAATCAGAGTGTGGAGTATATGGATAAGAGATAAATTTATTATTTATTTATGTAAATATTTAATGTGTCTTCATGGTTATTATGCTCATTAACAAACCCTGAATGTCTGTGACTGAGTGAAAGCTGTATGATGAAGGGCAGAAGGTTAGACGGGCCTGCGTGCCCAATTCTTAACCCTTTGAAAATAAAGTTCTATCTATCTATCTATCTATCTATCTATCTATCTATCTATCTATCTATCTATCTATCTATCTATCTATCTATCTATCTATCTATCTGCATTTAGTAAGGAAAAATGTTACACGGATCTACATGATCAGTACTTTATTCTTTCAAACTTGTTTTCTCCATTATTTTCTCTAATCTCTCTCTCTTTCTCTCTAATCTCTCTCTTTCTTTCTAATTTCTCTTTCTTTCTACTCTCTTTCTCTAATCTCCTTCTTTCTCTCTTCTCTCTCTTTCTCTAATCTCCATCTTTTCTCTAATCTCTCTCATTCTCTATTTACCTAAATCTCTCCTTTTATGCAATTTCCCTATACCTCTTTCACCCTCATTCTCTCTCTCTCTCCTTTTAATTTTTCCACCCTTTTTCCGCTTTCCCAATCTCTCACTCCCTCCCCCTGGTTTCTCTCTACCCTTCTCCCTCCTCCATTCAATGCTTCCTCCACCGCTCCTGTCTCCTTATATCTCTTTTTTCTCTCTCTCAAACTCTCTCTGCCTGCACTTCATCTCTCTCACTTCTTCCACTCTGGTTCTCTGTCATCCTCTCTTTCTACCTCTCTCTCTTCTTCACTCTCTCCTTCTTTCTTCCTACCTCTCCCTCTTCCTCACTCTCTCTCCTTCTTTCTTCCTACCTCTCCCTCTTCCTCACTCTCTCCATCTATCTTTCTACCTCTCCCTCTTCTTCACTCTCTCCTCTCTTCCTACCTCTCCCTCTTCCTCACTCTCTCCTTCTTTTTTCCTACCTCTCCCTCTTCCTCACTCTCTCCATCTATCTTCCTACCTCTCCCTCTTCCTCACTCTCTCCTTCTTTCTTCCTACTTCTCCATCTTCCTACATCTCCATCTTCTTCACTCTCTCCTTCTTTCTTCCTACTTCTCCCTCTTCCTACATCTCCCTCTTCCTCACTCTCTCCTTCTTTCTTCCTACTTCTCCCTCTTCCTACATCTCCCTCTTCCTCACTCTCTCCTTCTTTCTTCCTACATCTCCCTCTTCCTCACTCTCTCCTTCTTTCTTCCTACATCTCGCTCTTCCTCACTCTTTCCTTCTTTCTTCCTACATTTTCCCTCTTCCTCACTCTCTCCTTCTTTCTTCCTACATCTCCCTCTTCCTCTCTCTCTTCTTCTCTCTTCCTACCTCTCCCTAAGGTGTATCCTCGCTTTAAATCTGGCTCATCTAACAATCTTACCAACTATAGACCAATATCCATATTATCGTCATTATCAAAACCACTCGAAAAACACATACACAAAATAACTCTACGACACATGCAAGAGAACAATTTACTCATAGACAGTCAGTCAGGCTTTAGACCCAATCATTCCTGCCACACAGCTCTTACCAAAATGACAGAAAACTGGTTAGTAAACATAAATGACAACAGACTATGTGGTGCCATTTTTGTCGACTTTAAAAAGGCATTTGATATGATTGACCACGATATTCTTGTAAGAAAAATAAAGACTTATAGACTGCACCCTGACCTAATAAAATTAATTGCATCGTTTCTGTCAGACAGACAACAGGTAGTATTCTTCAACAATTCTCTATCAAATTCTGCTAAAGTTGACACTGGTGTTCCGCAAGGTTCTATTCTAGGCCCGTTGCTCTTTGCTATCTATATCAATGATCTTCCACTTCATCTTAAACACTCTTCTTGTGACCTTTTTGCCGATGATTGCACAATCTACACCAGTGACTACGATTGTGTTAATCTAGAATCAACTCTTCAGGTCGAGTTATACAATTTAATTGGATGGAGCAAAAATAATGGCATGATTATAAACACCGATAAAAAAAAATCAATGCTCATAACAACAAGACAGAAACTACAAAACGCAACAAAAACAACACTTCGGCTCTGTACAGAAACATCACAGATAGAAAACATTAGCGAGCACAAAACACTAGGTCTTATTATTGACCAACATCTGACCTGGAACTCTCATGTGCAATGTCTAACAAAACTCATCGCACAAAAAGTATACCAATTAGCTAAAATTAAGCACTTCATAGATCAAGACACTAGGAAGACATACTACATAGCTCATATACAAACACATTTAGACTACTGCTCAACAGTTTGGGATGGTTGCTCAGTGTCAAATACAAAAGGCTTTGCTCTCTCCAAAAGCGAGCAGTAAAGCTTATTAGTGACAAAGATCAAGCACAATCAACTAATCATCACAAACGTATCAAAATACTACCTCTTAAGAACAGGTTCCTCTTCAACAAGGCCAAGTTAGTACATCAAATTCTTTCACGGCATGCCCCGCCTTATCTATGGAACCTGTTTAAATTTAACCCAAAGTGCAGCCAACGCTTGAACAACATATGTCTTCCAAAACCTAGACTTGATCTTTACAAGAAAAGCTTTAGTTATTCTGCTGCTCATCTTTGGAATACCCTCCCATCCTATATAAAAAATATAAATTATACTCCTTCCTACAACTACAAGCTTTCCCAATATCTATTTGATGTCGACTACATGCCTTCATGAATTATAAAACTTAAAAGTTATCTTAAGCTGCTCTTACAGACACCGAATACAATTAATTGTTTTCTGAATAGTCCCGAAAATTTTGTTTAGTAGATAGTCATTTATAATGTATATAGTTATTTCTGTACTGAGTGAATGTGTAAGAGCGAAACGTAAATGTTATATTTTATTTTATGTCTCTCAGCTTCAATGTTAGTTATGTTTGTTATATGAACAGCATATTTGTAGAATGTCTGGAATAGAGTGAAAGATGTATGATAAAGGGCAGAATGTCAGACGGGCCTGCGTGCCCAATTCTTAACCCTTTTGAAATAAAGATCAATCAATCAATCAATCAATCAATCCCTCTTCCTCGTTCTCTCCATCCTGTATTATATTTCCGTCTTTATTCTTCTCTTTCCTCTTTCTCCCCCACCCCCATTCTCCCTCTCTCCCTCTCCCTCTCTCTCTCTCTCTCTATCTCTCTCTGTCTTCTGGACACCCTTTCACTCACAATGCTCTTTATTTTGCTTCAGAATGTTAGAAAATCAGAAAACAAGATTTAATGTGATACAAAGTTCCCAACGCGAAGAACCAAATCTGCCATATTGTCAACTGATACTGCTAACGAACATCCACTACTCAGCTCAAGCGTCAGGAAGCTATATACCGGCCTTGAAAACTAAACTCTGCCCTAAATTCTGGAATATAAAGGACACTTCCTTCCTTCTCACCCCAGGAGAGAGATATATCAACCCTGGATAATGCTCGCACGTTTGTGTGTATTCCTTCCAGCAACCAGGAAAGATCGTTTGGCCTGGCTCACTGGAAACAATCTGTTTGTGTTGTTTGCTCAAAGCGTTCGTATGTGTTATGTATTTGTTATAGCATACAACAAGACGTAACAAAGCTGGGCCATATCCACGTGGCGTTATTTATCGTATACATGCAATAGTTCAAGTTTATTTATCTATCGTTCAGGCAGTCTCTCTGTACGTTAGCTTGTATGTCTCTCTGTACGTTAGCTTGTATGTTTGCCTGTACGTTAGCTTGTATGTCTCTCTGTACGTTAGTTTGTATGTTTGCCTGTACGTTAGCTTGTATGTCTGTCTGTACGTTAGCTTGTATGTTTGCCTGTACGTTAGCTTGTATGTCTCTCTGTACGTTAGCTTGTATGTTTGCCTGTACGTTAGCTTGTATGTCTCTCTGTACGTTAGCTTGTATGTTTGCCTGTACGTTAGCTTGTATGTTTGCCTGTACGTTAGCTTGTATGTCTCTCTGTAAGTTAGCTTGTATGTCTCTCTGTACGTTAGCTTGTATGTTTGCCTGTACGTTAGCTTGTATGTCTCTCTGTACGTTAGCTTGTATGTTTGCCTGTACGTTAGCTTGTATGTCTCTCTGTACGTTAGCCTGTATGTCTCTCTGTACGTTAGCTTGTATGTCTCTCTGTACGTTAGCTTGTATGTCTCTCTGTACGTTAGCTTGTATGTTTGCCTGTACGTTAGCTTGTATGTCTCTCTGTACGTTAGCTTGTATGTTTGCCCGTACGTTAGCTTGTATGTCTCTCTGTACGTTAGCTTGTATGTTTGCCTGTACGTTAGCTTGTATGTATCTCTGTACGTTAGCTTGTATGTTTGCCTGTACGTTAGCTTGTATGTCTCTCTGTACGTTAGCTTGTATGTCTCTCTGTACGTTAGCTTGTATGTTTGCCTGTACGTTAGCTTGTATGTCTCTCTGTACGTTAGCTTGTATGTCTCTCTGTACGTTAGCTTGTACGTTTGCCTGCACGTTAGCTTGTACGTTTGCCTGTACGTTAGCTTGTATGTCTCTCTGTACGTTAGCTTGTACGTTTGCCTGTACGTTAGCTTGTACGTTTGCCTGCACGTTAGCTTGTATGTTTGCCTGCAAGTTAGCTTGTATGTCTCTCTGTACGTTAGCTTGTATGTTTGCCTGCACGTTAGCTTGTACGTTTGCCTGCACGTTAGCTTGTACGTTTGCCTGCACGTTAGCTTGTATGTTTGCCTGCACGTTAGCTTGTATGTTTGCCTGTACGTTAGCTTGTATGTTTGCCTGTACGTTAGCTTGTATGTTTGCCTGCACGTTAGCTTGTATGTTAGCTTGTATGTTTGCCTCTATGTTAACTTGTATATGTGCGTGTGTGTTTGACTGTATGTTTGCCTGCACGTTAGCTTGTATGTCTCCCTGAACGTTAGCTTGTATGTTTGCCTCTACGTTAGCTTGTATGTTTACCTTTACGTTAACTTGTATGTCTCTCTGTAAGTTAGCTTGTATGTCTCTCTGTACGTTAGCTTGTATGTTTGCCTGTACGTTAGCTTGTATGTCTCTCTGTACGTTAGCTTGTATGTTTGCCTGTACGTTAGCTTGTATGTCTCTCTGTACGTTAGCCTGTATGTCTCTCTGTACGTTAGCTTGTATGTCTCTCTGTACGTTAGCTTGTATGTCTCTCTGTACGTTAGCTTGTATGTTTGCCTGTACGTTAGCTTGTATGTCTCTCTGTACGTTAGCTTGTATGTTTGCCCGTACGTTAGCTTGTATGTCTCTCTGTACGTTAGCTTGTATGTTTGCCTGTACGTTAGCTTGTATGTATCTCTGTACGTTAGCTTGTATGTTTGCCTGTACGTTAGCTTGTATGTCTCTCTGTACGTTAGCTTGTATGTCTCTCTGTACGTTTGCCTGTACGTTAGCTTGTATGTCTCTCTGTACGTTAGCTTGTATGTCTCTCTGCACGTTAGCTTGTATGTCTCTCTGTACGTTAGCTTGTACGTTTGCCTGTACGTTAGCTTGTATGTCTCTCTGTACGTTAGCTTGTACGTTTGCCTGTACGTTAGCTTGTACGTTTGCCTGCACGTTAGCTTGTATGTTTGCCTGCAAGTTAGCTTGTATGTCTCTCTGTACGTTAGCTTGTATGTTTGCCTGCACGTTAGCTTGTACGTTTGCCTGCACGTTAGCTTGTACGTTTGCCTGCACGTTAGCTTGTATGTTTGCCTGCACGTTAGCTTGTATGTTTGCCTGTACGTTAGCTTGTATGTTTGCCTGTACGTTAGCTTGTATGTTTGCCTGCACGTTAGCTTGTATGTTAGCTTGTATGTTTGCCTCTATGTTAACTTGTATATGTGCGTGTGTGTTTGACTGTATGTTTGCCTGCACGTTAGCTTGTATGTCTCCCTGAACGTTAGCTTGTATGTTTGCCTCTACGTTAGCTTGTATGTTTACCTTTACGTTAACTTGTATGTTAGCTTGTATATTTGCCTCTATGCTGACTTGTATGTTTGCGTGTGTGTTTGCTTGTATGGTTGTCTGTATGTCTGCTTGTATGTTTGCCTCTATGTTAATTTGTATGTTTGCGTGTGTGTTTGCTTGTATGTTTGTAATCTATAACTGTATTTGACTACATTATTTATCTCATCACCTTTCCCCATATTTATGTGGTGGTTTATATCCACGATCATCCACCACTTTATCCATTTATACACACGCCTTTGCATCCATCTCATTATCATCATCATATTTATCATCACCATCATCATCATGTGTCATCTTCAGAACTAAGGCTGGAGGAAATAAATCTCCAGTTCCCTGGCTCCATCGCCTTGATGGTCCACTCAGTCAGGCTGTGTCCTCCCCATTCTCGTATGTTATCTTCTCATCTACATCCCTGTCTTCCTCTTGCTCTTTTCCCTTCCACCTTTCCTTCGTATGGTCTTCAGTATACTTTTATGTCTTTTGATATGGGTACGGCAGTTTGTTTTCTTCATCTTTATTTCTTTGGATAGTTCACACAGCGCTTGGAGCCGTTCTAAAACTTGTTTATTTGTACATTTCATTCTCCACGTTAAGTGAATTACTTTTCTGTGGATCATATTTCTGCTGTTCCAATCCCTAAACATTTTGCTTAGAGTCCAGGTTTATGTTCCCTGCAGTAACACAGAATAGAGATATAGCATTTAATACATTTTTGTTTTGTGGGAGGTGAGTTGTGATAATTATTTTGTTAGTAATTTCTGTAGGTTCTGTGGATTCTCTGCTAGAAGAACTTTATTATCTGCATATCTTAAATTGTTGACATTTCTCTCCAATATCTTCAGTCCTGGTAAGTTCATCTGAGTGTTTGAAGATGTTCTCTGTGTACAGGTTGAGTACATTTCACTTTACCTCTCTCTCTCTCTCTTCTTTGTCCTTATCCACTTCATGCGTATCTCATTTCACTTTATCTCTCTCTTCTCTCTTTCCTTCCCCGTTTCTCACTCACTTTCGTTCCCGTGTCTCACTCTCTCTCTTCCTTTTTCCTTCTCCTTCTCTCTCTCTCTCCCTCTTTTACTCCTTCTCTCTTGTCACTTAAACTTTTAAACTTGGTCATTATATATTTACTTGTAGTAAAGTGAATGTGTAGTACGACTGAAGTAATGTGAATGTGTAAGACAACTGTAGTAAACAAACGTATACTATAATTGTAGTAAAGTAACGTATAGTGCAAATGTAGTAAGGTGAGTGTGTGGAAAGACTGAATGTGAAAAGATGAAGAGAAAAAAGAATACCATGACTCTTAGAAAACAAAATACTTTGGTTCAGTCTCTTGACCACATTACCCTGCGCTTCAACATTCACATCTCCAATACATGAGAGGTAAAAAAAAACAACTCAACATTCTTCAAACTTTAATTAGAAGGAAAATATCAGAAGTCCAATGGTGAAGATAAGCAGATTACAACGTAACCTCTCTCCCTCCCTCTCTCTCTCCCTCTCTCTCTCTCACCCTTCTCCTGTGAACCTCGCCACAAAATGTAAAGTTTGTGGGATGTGCCCTCTCTGATTATAAATATTTATGCTTCAGTCACAAAGCTTAGAGCACAAAGCTATGAGAAACTTAAATATTTCAGCTCGGGTCTTCCTCGGGCTAGCTAATTATCAAGAAAATTTCGCTAATATAATTTTGCCTCTATGTTAACTTGTATATGTGCGTGTGTGTTTGACTGTATGTTTGCCTGCACGTTAGCTTGTATGTCTCCCTGAACGTTAGCTTGTATGTTTGCCTCTACGTTAGCTTGTATGTTTACCTTTACGTTAACTTGTATGTTAGCTTGTATATTTGCCTCTATGCTGACTTGTATGTTTGCGTGTGTGTTTGCTTGTATGGTTGTCTGTATGTCTGCTTGTATGTTTGCCTCTATGTTAATTTGTATGTTTGCGTGTGTGTTTGCTTGTATGTTTGTAATCTATAACTGTATTTGACTACATTATTTATCTCATCACCTTTCCCCATATTTATGTGGTGGTTTATATCCACGATCATCCACCACTTTATCCATTTATACACACGCCTTTGCATCCATCTCATTATCATCATCATATTTATCATCACCATCATCATCATGTGTCATCTTCAGAACTAAGGCTGGAGGAAATAAATCTCCAGTTCCCTGGCTCCATCGCCTTGATGGTGCCACTCAGTCAGGCTGTGTCCTCCCCATTCTCGTATGTTATCTTCTCATCTACATCCCTGTCTTCCTCTTGCTCTTTTCCCTTCCACCTTTCCTTCGTATGGTCTTCAGTATACTTTTATGTCTTTTGATATGGGTACGGCAGTTTGTTTTCTTCATCTTTATTTCTTTGGATAGTTCACACAGCGCTTGGAGCCGTTCTAAAACTTGTTTATTTGTACATTTCATTCTCCACGTTAAGTGAATTACTTTTCTGTGGATCATATTTCTGCTGTTCCAGTCCCTAAACATTTTGCTTAGAGTCCAGGTTTATGTTCCCTGCAGTAACACAGAATAGAGATATAGCATTTAATACATTTTTGTTTTGTGGGAGGTGAGTTGTGATAATTATTTTGTTAGTAATTTCTGTAGGTTCTGTGGATTCTCTGCTAGAAGAACTGTATTATCTGCATATCTTAAATTGTTGACATTTCTCTCCAATATCTTCAGTCCTGGTAAGTTCATCTGAGTGTTTGAAGATGTTCTCTGTGTACAGGTTGAGTACATTTCACTTTACCTCTCTCTCTCTCTCTTCTTTGTCCTTATCCACTTCATGCGTATCTCATTTCACTTTATCTCTCTCTTCTCTCTTTCCTTCCCCGTTTCTCACTCACTTTCGTTCCCGTGTCTCACTCTCTCTCTTCCTTTTTCCTTCTCCTTCTCTCTCTCTCTCTCTTTTACTCCTTCTCTCTTGTCACTTAAACTTTTAAACTTGGTCATTTATATATTTACTTGTAGTAAAGTGAATGTGTAGTACGACTGAAGTAATGTGAATGTGTAAGACAACTGTAGTAAACAAACGTATACTATAATTGTAGTAAAGTAAACGTATAGTGCAAATGTAGTAAGGTGAGTGTGTGGAAAGACTGAATGTGAAAAGATGAAGAGAAAAAAGAATACCATGACTCTTAGAAAACAAAATACTTTGGTTCAGTCTCTTGACCACATTACCCTGCGCGCTTCAACATTCACATCTCCAATCCATGAGAGGTAAAAAAAAACAACTCAACATTCTTCAAACTTTAATTAGAAGGAAAATATCAGAAGTCCAATGGTGAAGATAAGCAGATTACAACGTAACCTCTCTCCCTCCCTCTCTCTCTCTCTCTCTCTCTCTCACCCTTCTCCTGTGAACCTCGCCACAAAATGTAAAGTTTGTGGGATGTGCCCTCTCTGATTATAAATATTTATGCTTCAGTCACAAAGCTTAGAGCACAAAGCTATGAGAAACTTAAATATTTCAGCTCGGGTCTTCCTCGGGCTAGCTAATTATCAAGAAAATTTCGCTAATATAATTTTGCCTACTGCAAAGCTGGGAAATGAACATTGCAGTGAGGGCAGAGAATAATTGGAAAGTGAATGCTGACATTTTTACATTCAACGTAACAATTCAATGTGAAAAAAAATGCACTGCTTCAAGACAGAATGTTAACAGATACATCTCACGACCGGTGGTTAGACAGACACATGCGTGAACAGAAGGCTAAATAGATGGATAGACGGATAAGATGTTTGTGGATCCATGGATAACATTTTAACCTGATGATAACTAAAAATATAAGATTTTTAATATGGATTTTAAAAATATTGCCAAATCTTACAAACAGCAAATCAAGAAACTCTACAATCAAGCCACAAATATCTTGCACTTGATGAAACTATTATCAATAATCAATATTTAAGATGTTGAAAACTTCCCTGCCAGGGTTCGCAGACCTGAGATGAGCGCATTGATCTGTGGTACAGCATATTTGTCTTGTGTGCAACTTTCTCTCTTCTCGTGGCTGCTATTTGTACGTACCAGAAGACTGTGTACACTCTACAGAGAACATCAATCTTATCCTAATTTTAACTTAGAGGCGGGAGAGGAGGGGACTGGTGATTGAAAGGGTTAAACATAGAAACGAAGATAAATTTTGCAGATTATCTTTCGACGTAAACAACAATGCTGGGGGGATTTTATTTCCTCAACTGTCTGAAGAAAACGGGTACTAGATATTCACTGGCACGGGAGTACCACTCTACAAATTCAAGGAACCACAATCAACCCAGACAGAGATGGCTAGAGGTAGTATACTTGAGAGTTAGTTTAACGATACGTTAGACCTCTTTCTATCCGACACCAGCTATCAGACTGTCCACGGCATATAACAGTACGAGGGAGAAGAAAGAAAAATGAAAGAAAGAAAGGACAGGAATGGCAGATGTGAATAGTGATACTTTGTCTAGCGGTTCTACCACACACCACGAAACACTCTCATTATGTGTGAGAATTTCTGTTTCAAAACTAGAAACAAACTCATGCATGTATCTTCAGTTTTACCGTAATACAGTAATACTTGTAATTCATGTGGTTGAGCGGGTATTCACAGCACTTTCGGTGGGCAGAATAATCCAGGAGGCCAGCGGTGCCTTCGCTGTGACCACCAGCAGTACGACGATGGAATTGATGGCGGTAATGAAAGCTTTCCTCTGGCTGGAGTCACAAGACTACATCCGTGTCTGCGTACTAAGTGATTCTGTATGATCCTGAAGGTTGAGGCAGGTTCTGTACACAGGCAGTGGCTTGAGTCATTACAGAGATCAACGATTCGCAGAGTCACCTACATCTATGTCCCTGGGCACGTGGGCATCCAGGGAAATGACAGAGCTGATAGACTGGCTGGCTCTGCCGTCATCCTAGATGGACAACCACCGGCTGGAGCTGATATTGTTAACAGGTTCAGAGAGACGGGCAGAGTGGAGGAGTTCGAGGGCAGTGAATCCACATCGCTGCTCAGACTGAAAGAGCTGGGAGTACAGACCGGCATGGTCAGGAGCTATGGGCATGCTGGACATGCCAGACAACTGGTTAACCAACACAGGACATGAGAGACAACTGGTTAACCAACACAGGACATGCCAGACAACTGGTCAACCAACACAGGACATGCGAGACAACTGGTCAACCAACACAGGACATGAGAGACAACTGGTCAACCAACACAGGACATGCGAGACAACTGGTCAACCAACACAGGACATGAGAGACAACTGGTCAACCAACACAGGACATGAGAGACAACTGGTCAACCAACACAGGACATGAGAGACAACTGGTCAACCAACACAGGACATGCGAGACAACTGGTCAACCAACACAGGACAGACACTATCCGCCGCAGGATGCTGATGGATATGTTGAGAGGGAGACGGAGGAGGAGGGGGATCTCAGCACCCGCCGGAGTGTAATGATGATGACTCATCTTCTCTGTTTTCTACTTGTTAGTGATGTCAGATTGTTTTCTAGTTCTTCATTGATCTTAGATTCTCTGTTTTCTACTTGTTCAGTGATCTCAGATTCTCTGTTTTCTACTTGTTCAGTGATCTCAGATTCTCTGTTTTCTACTTGTTCAGTGATCTCAGATTCTCTGTTTTCTACTTCTTCAGTGATCTCAGATTCTCTGTTTCCTACTTCTTCAGTGATCTCAGATTCTCTGTTTTCTACTTATTCAGTGATCTCAGATTCTCTGTTTCCTACTTCTTCAGTGATCTCATATTCTCTGCTTGCTGTTTCTTACTCGTTCAGTGATCTCAGATTCTCTGTTTTCTACTTGTTCAGTGATCTCAGATTCTCTGTTTTCTACTTCTTCAGTGATTTCAGATTGTTTTCTAGTTCTTCAATGATCTTAGATTCTCTGTTTTCTACTTGTTCAGTGATCTCAGATTCTCTGTTTGTTGTTTCTTATTCGTTCAGTGATCTCAGATTCTCTGTTTTCTACTGGTTCAATGATCTAAGATTCTCTGTTTGTTGTTTCTTACTCGTTCAGTGATCTCAGATTCTCTGTTTTCTACTCATTCAGTGATCTCAGATTCTCTGTTTGTTGTTTCTTACTCGTTCAGTGATCTCAGATTCTCTGTTTTCTACTTCTTCAGTAATCTCAGATTCTCTGTTTTCTACTCGTTCAGTGATCTTAGATTCTCTGTTTATTGTTTCTTACTCGTTCAGTGATCTCAGATTCTCTGTTTTCTACTCGTTCAGTGATCTCAGATTCTCTGTTTTCTACTCGTTCAGTGATCTCAGATTCTCTATTTTCTACTCGTTCAGTGATCTTAGATTTTCTGTTTGTTGTTTCTTACTCGTTCAGTGATCTTAGATTCTCTGTTTGCTGTTTCTTACTTGTTCAGTGATCTCAAATTCTCACATTCTGGTCTCATTGTTATCCTAATCGCACTCTATATATTGCCTTTACAGATATCATCATTTGTTGTATGCTGGAGCCAGCATATCAGAGCCTGACATTTGCTTACATCGTTTGAAACATTCCCTTGACTGGCTTGCGATCACACTGATTTCATGATCACCTGTCACAATGTCAGATTCTGAGAAATTGATAAATCACAGACTCGGTGACCTATCACAGTATTTGCTAGTCAACAAGAAAGAGAGGGAAGAAATGAACTGTACTTCCACAACTGCCTGTCCTGTACCGACTATCTACAACAGTCTGCCTTGTACGACTAACTACAAAAATCTGTCCTCTACATCTATCCACAAAAGTCTGTTCTGTAGGTCTATCCACAACAGTCTGTCCTGTAGGTCTATCCACAACAGCCTGTAATGTACGTCTCTCTACAACAGTATTGTCTTGAACATCTATACACAATATTACTGTCTTGTATGTCTATCCACAACAATACGGTCTTGTATGTCTATCCACAACAATACTGTCTTGTATGTCTATCCACAACAATACTGTCTTGTATGTCTATTCACAAAAATACTGCCTTGTATTTCTATCCACAACAATACTGCCTTGTATGTCCATCTACAACAATACTGTCTTGTATGTCTATTCACAAAAATACTGCCTTGTATGTCTATCCACAACAATACTGCCTTGTATGTCCATCTACAACAATACTGCCTTGTATGTCTATCCACAACAATACTGCCTTGTATGTCCATCTACAACAATACTGTCTTGTATGTCTATCCACAACATTACTGTCATGTACGTCTATCCACGACAGTACTGTCTCATAGTCTATCCACAACAATGCTGTCTCATAGTCTATCCACAACAATGCTGCCTTGTATGTATATTCACAACAATACTGCCTTGTATGTCTATCCACAGAAATACTGTCTTGTATGTCTATCTACAACAATACTGTCTTGTATGTCTATCCACAACAATACTGCCTTGTATGTCTATCCACAACATTACTGTCTTGTACGTCTATCCACAACAGTGCTGTCTCATAGTCTATCCACAACAGTGCTGTCTCATAGTCTATCTACAACAGTGCTGTCGTGTATGTCTATCCACAACAATGCTGTCTCGTACGTGTATTCACAACAATGCTATCTCGTACGTTTATCCACAACAATGGTTTCTTGTACGTCTATCCGCAACAGTGCTGTCTCGTACGTCTATCTACAACAATGCTGTCTCGTACGTCTATCCATAACAATGCTGTCTCGTACGTCTATCCACAACAATGCTGTCTCGTACGTCTATCCACAACAATGTTGGACTTAGGACCTACCGTTCACTCAGAAACAAAGTTCGATACTTAATAAGACAAGAGAAAAAATTACTTTAGGAATCTAGTGCAGAATAAATCAGACAGTAAATCAGTTTTGAAAGCCATAAATACCCTATCAAATAAAAGAAAAGAATTTGATTCTCAAACCATCAATCGTGCATACACTAGCGCACATATCAGTACACATTTCAGAGAAGAAATCAACGTTCTTAAATCATCAATACCAGCTCCTGTATGCGACTTACATGAATGATAAATGACGACAGACTATGTGGTGACATAAATGACGACAGATTATGTGGTGCCATCTTTGTCGACTTTAAAAAGGCAGTTGATATGACTGACCACGATATTCTTGTAAGAAAAATAAAGACGTATAAATTGCACCCTGATCTAATAAAATTTATTGCATCACTTCTTTCAGACAGACAACAGGTAGTATTCTTCAACAATTCTCTATCAAATTCTGCTATAGTTGACACTGGTGTTCCGCAAGGTTCTATTCTAGGCCCGTTGCTCTTTGCTATGTATATCAATGATCTTCCACTTCATCTTAAACACTCTTCTTGTGACCTTTTTACCTATGATTGCACAGTCTACACCAGTGACTACGATTGTATTAATCTAGAATCAGCTCTTGAGGTCGAGTTATACAATTTAATTAGATGGAGTATAAACAATGGCATGATTATAAACACCGATAAAACAAAATCAATGCTCATAGCAACAAGACAGAAACTACAAAACGCAACAAAAACAACACTTCGGCTCAGCAGGGAAACATCACAGATAGAAAACGTTAGCGAGCACAAAACACTAGGTCTTATTATTGACCAACATCTGACCTGGAACTCTCATGTGCAAAGTCTAACAAATTTCATCGCAGAAAAAGTTAGCCAAAATTAAGCACTTCATCGATCAAGACACTAGGAAGACATACTACATATCTCATATACAAACACATTTAGACTACTGCTCAACAGTTTTGGATGGTTGCTCAGTGTCAAATACAAAGAGGCTTTACTTACTCCAAAAGCGAGCAGTAAAGCTTATTAGTGACAAAGATCAAGCACAAACAACTAACCAGCACAAACGTATCAAAATACTACATCTTAAGAACAGGTTCCTCTTCAACAAAGCCAAGTTAGTACATCAAATTCTTTCACGGCATGCCCCGGCTTATCTATGGAACCTGTTTAAAATTAGCCCAAAGTGCAGCCAACGCTTGAACAACATATGTCTTCCAAAACCTAGACTTGATCTTTACAAGAAAAGCTTTAGTTATTCGGCTGCTCATCTTTGGAATATCCTCCTATCCTGTATAAAAAAAAAATATAAATTACACTCCTTCCTACAACTACAAGCTTTCTCAATATCTATTTGATGTCGACTACATGCCTCCATGAATCATAAAACTTAAAAGTTATCTTAAACTGCTCTTACAGACATCGAATACAATTAATTGTTTTCTGAATAGTAATGAAATTTGTGTTTAGTACATAGCCATTTACATATGTATATAGTTACTTCTGTACTGAGTGAATGGATAAAAGCGAAACGTAAATGTTATATTTTATTTTATGTCTCTCTGCTTCAATGTTAGTTATGTTTGTTATATGAACAGCGTATTTGTAGAATGTCTGGAATAGAGTGAAAGATGTATGATAAAGGGCATAAACTCAGACGGGCCTGCGTGCCCAATTCTTAACCCTTTTGAAATAAAGATAAATCAATCAATCAATCAGTCAATCAATCTTTACGTCTATCCACAACAGTGCTGTCTTGCACGTCAATAAACAACAGTACTGTCTCGTATGTCTATCCAGATCAATACTGTCTTGTGCGTCTATGGACAACAGTACTGTCTTGTACGTCTTTCCACAACAGTACTGTCCCGTACGTATATCCACAGCATTACAGCCTCCTATGTCTATCCACACAGTACTGTCTTGAACGTATATTCACAAAAATGCTGTCTTGTGTGTCTATCTACAAGAGTCTCTCCTGTACGTCTATCTGCAACAGTACTGTCTGGTTCGTTTATGGACAACAGTATTGTCTTGTACGTCTATACACAACAGTACTGTCTTGTACGTCTATACACAACAGTACTATCTTGTACGTCTATACACAACAGTACTGTCTTGTACGTCTATACACAACAGTACTGTCTTGTACGTCTATACATAACAGTACTGTCTTGTAGGTCTATACACAACAGTACTGTCTTGTACGTCTATACACAACAGTACTGTCTTGTACGTCTATACATAACAGTACTGTCTTGTAGGTCTATACACAACAGTACTGTCTTGTACGTCTATACACAACAGTACTGTCTTGTACGTCTACACACAACAGTACTGTCTTGTAGGTCTATACACAACAGTAGTGTCTTGTACGTCTATACACAACAGTACTGTCTTGTACGTCTATACACAACAGTATTGTCTTGTACATCTATACACAACAGTATTGTCTTGTACGTCTATACACAACAGTATTGTCTTGTACGTCTATACACAACAGTATTGTCTTGTACGTCTATACACAACAGTATTGTCTTGTACGTCTATACACAACAGTATTGTCTTGTACGTCTATACACAACAGTATTGTCTTGTACATCTATTACTTTCGGAAAAGCATTAAGTGTTTCATATTTTCAACAACTACACACATATTAAACTATTGTTCCAACTGTCTTCCATCTGTGGTCCAACTGTGGTTCAACTGTGGTTCAACTGTGGTCCAACTGTGGTCCATCTGTGGGCCACTGTCTTCCATTGTTTTCCTATCTGTATACACTTTCCAGTCTGTCCTCTGGCAGCCATGAGATGATATTCTGGTCATGCAGTCCAGCAAGAGAAGAGACGGACTGAGACATGGAAGAGAACAAATGATTACTGTATAAAATTTACATAGAGAAGTCTGGTGCGAGCTCAGAGTTTTAGAGAAATGAAATGAGAAAAGCCTCAAGCATATAATGGCGTCTTTGTCACGAGCAGGCGTGAGAGTGGCACAGTTGCTGGAATATTGCCGTATTTACTAATCAGAGCGATTATTTGTCTTTTCCGCCTTTTCTCTGAATTTTTGTAATTGTCTGTCTGTCTGTCTGCTAAAATAAGGATATAACATTCGCAAGACTTCACCGCCAGTTATTATCCAGTGTACTGACATAACCTTGACCTAGATTATGACTACCTGATCTCTGCCACGGCTGAGGTTAGGGAAAGAATTCTGCACAAACATGTCGCCCCATGCAGGAAGCAGCTAATCTAATACTCATAAGTCTCTTTTTTGAACTTCGATCTCTAACATAGACAGTGGTGGACATAAATGTGGTCCACATCTTGCCATGTTTCCAGATCTGTGTTACTCGCTGACCTGATTTGGTCCTTGACCTCTGGCACACTTCATACGGTTTCGTCTTTTTGACCACTTTCTCCTTAAGGACAGTCAAACTCTGGCTTCTCAGTTTATGCCATCATGATCTCTTGGAAGCTCACTTTTAGGGGATTATCTCGGAGAAAAACACTTTTGGGGGATTACCTCGGAGAAGATCACTGATGGAGGAAATACTTCAGAGAAGATCACTGTTGTAGGGACTACCTCGGAGAAGATCACTGTTGGAGGAATTACGTCGGTGAAGATCACTAGTGGAGCGATGACCTCGGAGAAAATCAATGTTGGAGGGATTATCTAGGAGAAGATTATTGTTGGAGATATTGTGTCGGAGAAGATCACTGTTGAGGGATTACTTCAGAGAAGACTGTTGGAAGCTGTTCAGGAAGTGACTCTAGAATTCCCATAGTCACTGCCATGTATCTGGTTTATTGTGTTTCTATATGACTGTTAGATCTGGTTTATTGTGTTTCTATATGACTGTTAGATCTGGTTTGTTGAGTTAGGTTTGTTCAATGTGTGGAAGATGATTGAACGCATCATATGATATATTCACGGTGAAAACATCATTTAGTGTGTTCAGAATTCATAACAAACGTTGTCCTTGACATGAACATTTTGTCAACAAAGACACAAATATAGACTAGGACGCAGAAATAGTTTATGTAAGAAAACACTGACACAGATTGGGACGTAGAAATAGTTTTTGTAAGGAAACACTGACGTATGACTGAACTCTCCTGGATGCAACATTTTGTTCAGATTCTCAAGCACATCACTCTGAGAGACACACACTCTTAGACCATAAATGAAGACACCCTCTATCAATCAACAATAGAAGCGTAGACAGTTTTTCTCCACATTTATCACCGATATTTTTCACACTCTTCACTTTCTTTTTGTCTCCGTTCTCTCTCCGGTTAGATTGGAAAAGTTTCTGCTTCATTTGAGTTTGGATATTACATCTAATCTCAGGGTATGTCCTAGCCAGATGCCTTGAGTGATTTGGTTGAGAAGTTTGGGCAACAAACATCTCAGAAAAGTAACGTCGCGTTGGGTGTATTCTCGTCATTTCGTCGTCGTCATCATCATCATCATCATCATCATCATCATCATGCGCCTAAAGTTAGTTTCTTGGGATATCTTGGTATTAGGGGCTGTTACATATACATTTCGTACATAGGTGCCTTCGTTAGGTCTCTCAGAGCACATCAGCCACACTGGTTCTCTGAGCAGGTGTGAATTTGTATACTGCTGCTGCTGCTGCTGCTGCTTCTGCTAAGTCAGAGAGCGGCCATGCAGCAATATCAGGAGCTAATGGAGGCTGACACGGGGCGTGCGATCTGGCGAGTTTTTATATGGCTCTTCTGTTCTCGGTTTAAATCCGGGTTCCAGGAGTTAAATGAGGCCTGCAAGCGTGACTCCGACTTGCACGCTCCGCGCCATCCCTGTCACGTTGAGCTCATCACTCGTAAAATAAACAAAACAGGAAGGTTCAGCTAATTCCTGTCTCACTGCACATACGTTACACGTTACATTACGTAATTTGTAGCAACATGAGAGATTTGTATTGTCCAAGTTTAGACTTCCCTTCACGACTTCAGCAAGCTGTAACAAATGTGGCCATGTTACGCTGACCGAAGAAAGTGGTAGATCACAATTCTTTATTCACATCTTCACGTTATCCTGTATCACTCTCAACTGGCCTCAATGAGGCAAGTATATCCAGCATTACATTATCTCATGTTCATGCCTTCCACAGCATCGTTTGCCGTGTAGATCTCATGACGATTTTCAAAATCCCTAAAACTACGGGACTCACGAACGAACGAGCGTTATTTTCAGAGTGTGGAAGAATTGCTCAGGCAGAAATGTCCTTTCTCTCATCATTCATCTTTCTCTCATCATTCATATTTCCTTCATCATCCTTCTGGCCGCCATCTGTCATATGTCTATCAGTCTGTGTTGTTCTGTTTCTATACCTCTCTGTCATCTGTCAAATGTCTGTCTGTATGTTATTTTGCCTCAATACCTCTCTGTCGTCTGCGAAATATCTGTCAGACCTTCTGTCTGTCTGTTATTTTGCTTGTATAGCTCACTGTCACCTGCCTTATGTCTGTCTGTCTGTTATTTTGCTTGTATAGCTCACTGTCACATGCCTTATGTCTGTCTGTCTGTTATTTTGCTTGTATAGCTCACTGTCACCTGCCATATGTCTGTCTCTCTATATGTCATCTTGTCTCTAAACCTCTCTGTAGACAGTCCAAGACTTACAAGCAAGCTCCGCTCCTAAGACTGTTCGTAAGTCAAATTTGTACGTGAGTAAATCGGAAGATTTAGGCACGGTTTGTATCTAGCGTCAGTTAGACAAATGCTTGTCTTGGTACACTCAGTGAAATATTGGTCTTGGTACACTCAGTGAAATATTGGTCTTGGTACACTCAGTGAAATATTGGTCTTGGTACACTCAGTGAAATATTGGTCTTGGTACACTCAGTGAAATATTGGTCTTGGTACACTCAGTGAAATATTGGTCTTGGTACACTCAGTGAAATATTGGTCTTGGTACACTCAGTGAAATATTGGTCTTGGTACACTCAGTGAAATATTGGTCTTGGTACACTCAGTGAAATATTGGTCTTGGTACACTCAGTGAAATATTGGTCTTGGTACACAGTGGACATTTATATGTATAAAAATTTGTGAAATAAAAAGAAGGACCAATATAGCCGCCCAATGCACTGATGCACAGCCCAAAGTAGCGCCCAAAAGTATCGCTCGTTTGTCTAGGAAAGTAATTACGTGAAACAGCAGCAATAAAGAAAACGATGGAGCAAATCAGAAATATTTTCTGAAGAAAAGTTGCTTCTTAAAACATAATGTTCTTGATCCGTTAAACGTCACATAGGGCTCGCAAGGTAGTTCGCCAATTTTTCCTGTCCTCGGCGAGTCTTTCAACCTCATCAAAGGATTGTATGCCTATTAATTTGTCCTCTCTTAACAATGTCCTCTTCAGAGTTTCACGCGGTCTGCCTATTTTTCTTTGGCCTGTTGTGTTCCATTTTATAGCTAGTTTTGGGATTCTCTGGCTGTTTCTTCTCATCACTTGACCAACATATGTCCATCTCCTTTTCCTGATCACCCATGAGACTGGTTGTTGTTCAGTCATCTGTCTTATCTCTGCATTGTTCTTGAATTCGTTCCACTTGATGCCGAGTATTTTCCTTAGGCATTTGTTTCCAAAAGAGTCTAATTTCTTGTCAGTTTCTTTAGTTGTTTTCCAGCTTCCACATGCATAAATGAGGGTGGATATTACATTTGAATTGAATAGTCTTAACTTGCTTTTTGTGCTTATAACTTTTGAATTCCATATGTTCTCAAGATTCTTGAAGATCGATGCTGCTTTTGCAATTCTAATTCTAACTTACTTTCTGTTGTCACCATCCTGATCTAAGTAACTGCTAAAGTATGCAAATTGACTGACTTCATCAACAGCTGTCCCTTCTATGTGAATTTTTCCATTTTGATTGAGAGGAAGTTTCATTATTTTTGTTTTGTCCTTGTTAATTTCAAGTCCTATTTTGCTAACCAGTGAAGACAGGCTATCTGTTTTTTCTTGCATGGAATTCACATTGTCACTGATAAGAGTTACGTCATCAGCAAAACAAGATCTTCTAGTTGGGTCCCAAGTACCCAGTCAATTCCTGTGTTACCTGTGCAGCATGTTTTCATTATGAAGTCTGTTGTAATCCCAAAAAGTAAAGAAGACAGTATACATCCTTGTTTCACGCCTGTTTCAATCTGTAACCGTTAACTCATCCCTTCTTCTTTTTTGACTGCACAAACATATCCATTGTAGAAGTCCTTAAAAATGTTGACAGCTTTAGATGGTATTCCACATAGACTTAAATTATCCTCAAAAATGAATCTCTGTTTATGCTATCAAATGCCTTTTAAAATCTATGAAGTTCAGTATTACTGGTTTCTGCTTTTCAATATGTTCTTCAAGTATTATTCTGAGAGTAAAGATCTGGTCGAGACAGCTTCTCCCTTTTCGAAATCCTGCTTGTTCTTCTCTCAATGCAGTATTCAATATATCTTTGAGTCTATTCAAAATGACCTTGCAAAATACTTTTGACACAACTGATATTAAGGTTACTCCCACTATTGATAGCTTTTAGCATTTCGGGTGTTATGTCAACTTCACTTGCAGCTTTGTTGTTAGCCATTACATTCACTGCTGTTTCAATTTCATGCAATTTTATCTAGGTTGACATTTAGTCAAGGCTTATTATTATCATCTTATAAAACTACGCCCATGCGTTGTAGATCTCTTTTTGTATTCTACTGTACGGTATGCAGACAATTTAAAACTGAACATATTTTAACTATGATCTCTGCGCCTTGTCCTGCATACAGGTGTTTACATTCAGTGTCAGGTGTGTGACTTTAAGACTATTGTTTACCATAAATGGGGTTCTAAGGACTGTTATTGCCTGAGGTGGGGTGAAGGATACACTCTCCACTCCAGTGGCGTGCGTCTCAATAGCCTCTGACAGTCAAGTTCAGCTCCTGGCCTTCTCGTGGGAGAACTGTTTAAAGTGACAGGGGAAGGGTCGAAGGAGAATATCTGGCGCCTCAAAACCAGACGCTTCGGATAGATGAGGGTCATATTTGTTAGCTCATCTACCGCTGCTGGCGAGATTCTTCAGCTGCCGTGCGTGGAGTGGGCTCCTCTTGGCCAGTAAAGAAAGGTGTGATCACGGGTTGCATTGCGGCACTGTGGAAAAGATGAAAGAAAGGAGTAAGTGAAGTAATCAGTAGTCTCGCGTTCAGGACTGCTCAAGTCACAGCACCTCTGCTCTAGAGGTCGGCCACGTCCCGTATGCACTCATACCGGGCTAATTGCCTGAACCGGCTTAACCCAGGGATTAAGAAGGTACTGGCGAGACTCTTCGAATGGTACGCGTGGAGTGAATCTTCTCCCGGCCAATGAAGAAAATGAGGAAACGCAATCAAGGTTTCCGTATGGCGGCGATGTGAAAAGCTGATGGAAAGGACAAAGTGAAGCTTAATAGGTATGTCCAGTAGTCTCGTGGTGAGAGCTACTCATACCACGGCACCTCTGCTCTAGAGGCCGGCAATGTCCGTTCTACATCCATACTGGTGGAATATGCCTAACCCGGCTTAAACCAGGTGTGAAACTTAATGGCTACTCAAGTCACGGTACCTCCGTTCTAGAGGTCGGTCACGTCCCAAACATGCCCATACTGGGATAATACGCCGAAACCAGCTTAACCCAGGGATGAAACTTACTAGTGGCGAGGATTCGTCGTCCTGGACAAAAGCTCCGTCCTGGTCACAACTAGGAAGGTTAGCGGCAACGGCCACAAAATGCCGAAGTCGGAGACACTGGTCCAGGGCAGTCTAGATAAGCAACCACCTCTCACCCGGTGGGGATGCATGCGTATCTTAATCATGCTGAGGTTTTCCGGTGAGAAAGTCCAACGCTGGACTGGATGGGCAACCACCTCTCACCCGGCGGGGATACACGGATATCCCAAAACACGTCGAGGTTTCCGGTGAGAAAGTCCAACTCTAGGCTGGATGGGCAACCACCTCTCACCCAGGGGGGGGGGATATAGTGATATCCAAAACACGTCGAGGTTTTCCAGTGAGAAAGTCAACTCTAGATTAAACTGGTGAACGAAAACCACGGTGTCACGCAATCCCGCTTCTGAGACCCACAGAGAATACAAGCCCAAGCTCTGCGATACTCTGAACCTCTTGTGGTCCTCTCGGGGATCTCGTGTGGTCCTTTCGGACCATGGGACCTATCGAGACCCCAGGAGTAAATCCAGTAGCATCACGTGGCGGTCTTGGTGGTAGAAGCGAACGAAGAAGAAGACCATCAATGTCACACACACATATCTTTATGTTTATTGTTTACCATCAATGTCATACACACATATCTTTATGTTTATTGTTTACCATCAATGTCATACACACATATCTTTATGTTTATTGTTTACCATCAATATCACACACATCCATATTTACGTTTATTATTTGCCTTAAGTATCACACACGTATATCTATATGTTTATTGTTTACCATCACTGTCTCTCACACACATATCTTTACTTTGGCTGTTTACTATCAGTGTCACACACATATTTACTTTAGCTGCTTACTATCAGTGTCACACTCATATCTTTACTTTGGCTGTTTACTATCAGTGTCACACTCATATCTTTACTTTAGCTGTTTACTATCAGTGTCACACTCATATATTTACTTTGGCTGTTTACTATCAGTGTCACATGCACATCTTTACTTTGGCTGTTTACTATCAGTGTCACACTCATATCTTTACTTTGGCTGTTTACTATCAGTGTCACACGCACATCTTTACTTTGGCTGTTTACTATCAGTGTCACACTCATATCTTTACTTTGGCTGTTTACTATCAGTGTCATGTGTGCGTTCTTACGTTGACTGTTTATCTCTACTTTTTCCCTAGATCATTGTTTATTTATTGTATTATCACCGAACTCATCACCTGATGGAAAGATAAACGTTGGCTGTAGATCACAGACAGTAATTATTACACAGTTAGAGGAAGGCTGGCGTGGAAACATCGCGCTGTTAGGAGAAAGACAATGGGCACTGTGACATGATGCCATGATAGACAGCTCCAGCTGAACTGACGGAAAATATCAAGGATTAAGATTAAAAAAGCACACATTAATCACTCCTATCTGAGCGACATCTACGAGAACGATTGCGTGAACATTTCCATTCCGGCAGAGTTTTCTAGTTTCTGTGAGGATAATACTGGGAGGATAATGATTTAGAGAGAGAGAGAGAGAGAGAGAGAGAGAGAGAGAGAGAGAGAGAGAGAGAGACGAAGGCAGAGAGAGAATATAACAAATGAAAATGTGTAATCTATCTCTTGGAAATGACAGATGCATTTTTCATCTTCAAAACAAAACCTTTTTTTTTCTTGATTTACCAAAGTCTGTGTGGCACATAGCCTTTCTTTATGTCTGCCAGTCTATATGTCATCTTGTGTCTGTGCATTACGATCACTTGCTATATGTCATCTTGTGTCTGTGTATCATTATCACTTGCTATATGTCAGTCTATAAATCATCTTGTGTCTGTGCATCACTATCACTTGCTATATATCATCTTGTGTCTGTGCATCATTATCACTTGCTATATGTCATCTTGTGTCTGTGCATCACTATCACTTTCTATATGTCATCTTGTGTTTGTGCATCACTATCACTTGTTATATGTCAGTCTATATTTCATCTTGTGTCTGTGCATCACTATCACTTGCTATATGTCATCTTGTGTCTGTGCATCATTACCACTTGCTATATGTCAGTCTATATGTTATCTTGTCCTGTGCATCATTATCACTTGTTATATGTCAGTCTATATGTCATCTTGTGCTCGTGCAGCACTATCACTTTCTGTATGTCAGTCTATATGTCATCTTGTCCTTGTGCATCACTACCACTTGCTACATGTCAGTCTATATGTCATCTTCTCTCTATATCACCCCTCCCACCCACCAAACTCCTCCCCTGTCACGTGTCTACACAAGTAGCCAAAAACCTTAAAACGGAACAAGCCAGAAGCCATATCCAGATGGGCTAGAATAAAATCCAGAGTGACGGCTAAGGCCCACAACCACCCCCCCCCCCTTCCATCCAGCCCGTGTCCCGACCCGAAAGCCTCCAAAGCTCTCCCAGAGAAATATGGCCTTCTGTAGCCTGGAGAAAATTCTTTCTGACACCGGCATCTCATGGAAATAAACGGCAGGTCAAGGACGCCATGTTAATACTCAGAGCGTCAGGACGGGGGAGTATGGGAGGATTTCAGACAGGAATAGAAGGGAGGAAAACTTTAGACAGGAATAGAAGGGAGGAAAACTTTAGACAGGAATAGAAGGGAGGAGGTTTTTAGACAGGAATAGAAGGGAGGAGGTTTTTAGACAGGAATAGAAGGTAGGAGGTTTTTAGACAGGAATAGAAGGGAGGAAAACTTTAGACAGGAATAGAAGGGAGGAAAACTTTAGACAGGAATAGAAGGGAGGAAAACTTTAGACAGGAATAGAAGGGAGGAAAATTTTAGACAGGAATAGAAGGGAGGAGGTTTTTAGACAGGAATAGAAGGGAGGAAAACTTTAGACAGGAATAGAAGGGAGGAAAACTTTAGACAGGAATAGAAGGGAGGAAAACTTTAGACAGGAATAGAAGGGAGGAAAACTTTAGACAGGAATAGAAGGGAGGAAAACTTTAGACAGGAATAGAAAGGAGGAGGTTTTTAGACAGGAATAGAAGGTAGGAGGTTTTTAGACAGGAATAGAAGGGAGGAGAACTTTAGACAGGAATAGAAAGGAGAAGGTTTTTAGACAGGAATAGAAGGGAGGAGGTTTTTAGACAGGAATAGAAGGGAGGAGAACTTTAGACAGGAATAGAAGGGAGGATGTTTTTAGACAGGAATAGAAGGGAGGAGAACTTTAGACAGGAATAGAAGGGAGGATGTTTTTAGACAGGAATAGAAGGGAGGAGAACTTTAGACAGGAATAGAAGGGAGGAGAAATTTAGACAGGAATAGAAGGGAGGAGGTTTCTAGACAGGAATAAAAGAAAGGAGAACTTTGGACAGGAATAGAAGAGAGGAGAATTTGTAACAAGAATAGGAGAGAGGAGACTTTTAGACAGGAGTAGAAGAGAGAAGGTTTTTTAGACAGGAATAGAAGGGAGGAAGTTTTTAGACAGGAAAAGAGGAGAGGAGAATTTCTAACAAGAATAGGAGAGAGGAGACTTTTAGACAGGAATAGAAAAGAGAAGGTTTTTAGACATGAATAGAAGACAGGATAATTTCTAACAAGAATAGGAGAGAGGAGACTTTTAGAGAGGAATAGGAAAGAGATGAGAACTTTAGAGTGGAATAGAAGAAAGGAGAACTCTAAACAAGAGAAAAGGAGAGAGAAGAACTTTAGACAGGAATAGAAGAAAAGAGGACTTTAAACAAGAATAGGAGAGAGGAGAACTTTAGAAAGGAGAATTTTAGACAGGAATAGAATAGAGAAGAACTTTAGGCAGGAATAGAAGGAAGGAGAAGTTTAGCCAGAAATAGAAAAGAGAAACATTCACAATATGATGAGGGATCGTGATACTGAGAATAGTAAACTAGCAATAAGTGTTTATTTGTTATTTTATTTGCTTTATGTTTGCAGTTTCATCTTTTGGACTGGTTTTATGCGCTCTCTTTTCTTTCATTTCCTGCTAGTAAGGGTTGTCCTCTCTTTCACTGACTGCTAGTAAGGGTTGTCCTCTCTTTCACTGACTGCTAGTAAGGGTTGTCCTCTCTTTCACTGACTGCTAGTAAAGGTTGTCCTCTCTTTCACTGACTGCTAGTAAGGGTTGTCCTCTTTTTCATTGACTGCTAGTAAGGGTTGTCCTCTCTTTCATTGACTGCTATTAAAGGTTGTCGTCTCTTTCATTGACTGCTAGTAAGGGTTGTCCTCTCTTTCATTGACTGCTATTAAAGGTTGTCGTCTCTTTCATTGACTGCTAGTAAGGGTTGTCCTCTCTTTCATTGACTGCTAGTAAAGGTTGTCCTCTCTTTCATTGACTGCTTGTAAAGTTTGTCCTCCACGGTTTTCTGACAGACCAAATGACTGTCCTGCCACTCACCAGATGACTGTCCTGCCATTCACCAGATGACTGTCCTGCCACTCACCAGATGACTGTCCTGCCACTCACCAGATGACTGTCCTGTCACTCAACTGTCCTGTCACTCACCAGATGACTGTCCTGTCACTCACCAGATGTCTGTCCTGTCACTCACCAGATGACTGTCCTGCCACTCACTAGATGACAGTCCTGCCACTCACTAGATGACTGTCCTGTCACTGCCTGACCAATGACCCTGCTGCCTGTTGTCTTTTACAAGGTCAAAGAGAACTGAGATGAGCGATGATAAAGGTGGATAACAGAAGAACAACAGCGATGAAAGCAAATGGATGATTTGTTTGAAAGAAATGCCGATCAAAGTTATGTTGATAGAATGAAAGATTTTGGCAGAGAGTCTGGTCAGAGTCTATCTTTTGTTTGTCAACTTTCACATGTCGTACACATTAAACTGACAGCATGTAAGAACATATTAAACTGACAGCATGTAAGAACATATTAAACTGACACCATGTAAGAACATATTAAACTGACAGCATGTAAGAACATATTAAACTGACAGCATGTAAGAACATATTAAACTGACAGCATGTAAGAACATATTAAACTGACAGCATGTAAGAACATATTAAACTGACAGCATGTAAGAACATATTAAACTGACAGCATGTAAGAACATATTAAACTGACAGCATGTAAGAACATATTAAACTGACAGCATGTAAGAACATATTAAACTGACAGCATGTAAGAACATATTAAACTGACAGCATGTAAGATACAGATGCAGCAGCTAATACTAAATATGTCACATTTTAGACTTTATCTGGGGTCAAATTTTAGAACTTATCTAGGGTCAAATTTTAGAACTTATCTAGGGTCAAATTTTAGAACTTATCTAGGGTCAAATTTTAGAACTTATCTAGGGTCAAATTTTAGAACTTATCTAGGGTCAAATTTTAGAACTTATCTAGGGTCAAATTTTAGAAATTATCCGGGGGTTGTAGCGGTTTGTTTTACTTATTGTTGTTGGTGTTTTGTGTCCAGGGAACTGCGAGAATAATGTTCTAGCAGCAGATGCGCTGAAGATGCAGTAGCATAGCTTCGTGTCGTATGGGGAGTGGGCTAAGGTGTTCTTTTGTTCAGCCCCTGAGTGTAGCAAGCAAGCAGTGGGTGTGCTCTGAGTGTAGCTAGCAAGCAGTGGGTGTGCTCTGAGTGTAGCTAGCAAGCAGTGGGTGTGCTCTGAGTGTAGCTAGCAAGCAGTGGGTGTGCCTTTAGTGTAGCTAGCAAGCAGTGGGTGTGCTCTGAGTGTAGCTAGCAAACAGTGGGTGTGCTCTGAGTGTAGCTAGCAAGCAATGGGTGTGCCCTTAGTGTAGCTAGCAAGCAGTGGGTGTGCCCTGAGTGTAGCTAGCAAGCAGTGGGTGTGCTCTGAGTGTAGCTAGCAAGCAGTGGGTGTGCTCTGAGTGTAGCTAGCAAGCAGTGGGTGTGCACACTTCTTCACCTGGGGGGGGGGGAGAGGTTTAGGGACCATTTCCGTGTTAGACAGATTGGACTTGTTTCTGGGGGGGGGGGGGGAGGAGGGGAGCCAACGCAAAGGTGGGAAAGGGTCTTGGTCGGCTATGGTTCGCAGAATCTAGCACTGGTTAACTCGCCGTCAAACCGGACTGGGTTTGCACTTTGGAACACTGCTCACGTTGAGATACTCTGGTTTAATTTATAATTCGTTTTTTTTTTGTGTTTGTTTTGTTTTTGGTCGTGACGTCATGGCGCTTTTTTACTTCAAATTTCACGTCTTTTCTGCATCATTATCGGAGCCCAGTCTCCATCCTCAGTGTGCCCCTCCATTACACTGCCAAATTACGCTAGTTAAATTACTATAGTTTCCATGCAAAGATCTCACACTGTTCTTCGTTACAGGCAAAAATTAATATGATTATCTACCCTTTTTTTGTTGGAGTTATGGGCCCTGAGCTGCCGAAGCGAATGTTCGTGACAAGAATTAGAAGAAGATGAAGGAGAAAAAGAAGAAGATGATGAAGAAGAAGAAGAAGAAGAAGAAGAAGATGAAGATGAAGAAGATGAGGAATAAGAAGAAGAGGAAGAAGAAAAAAAGGAGAAGAAGAAGAAGAATATGATTATGAAGAAGAAGAATAAGAAAATCAAGAAGAAGCAGAAGATCAAGAAGACAAAGAGGAAGAATAAGAAGAACAAGAAGAAGATGAAGAATAAGAAGGAGAAGAAGATGATGAAGTTGAAGAAGAAGAAGGAGAAAAAGATGATGAAGTTGAAGAAGAAGAAGGAGAAGAAGATGATGAAGTTGAAGAAGAAGAAGGAGAAAAAGATGATGAAGTTGAAGAAGAAGAAGAAGATGATGATGATGAAGAAGAAAAAGATGATGAAGAAGAAGAAAAAGAAGATAAAGAAGAAGATGAAGAAGAAGAAAGTGAAGAAGAAGAAGATGAAGAAGATGAAGAAGATGATGAAGAATAATATGAATAAAAATAATATGAAGAAGAAGCTGAAGAATATGATGAAAAAGAAAAAGAACGTGATGAAGAAGAAGAAAAAGGAAGGGAAAAATACTTTTTTTTGGTTGTTTTTTCAAACTGAGACATCGTTTCATATGTTTCAGTCACAAAGTTTTCTGCCTTGCACACGTCTATGTCAAGTGCGCGTGTGGGCGCGCGAGTATGTGTCCGTGTTACCGGTTATACGTGTATGTGGTGCGCGCGTGTGCGGTGTGTGTGAGTGTATATGATATGTGTAGATGTGGGGGATATGTGTGTTATCAGTGTGTGAGCAGGTGAAGTACCTTACAAACATCAGTGCGTCTTAAAGTTTGTTTTTTTTTAACTTTCTGCTACGACCTCTATTTAGAAATTCTTTTACTGATATGGTCACCATCTGTTGTTAAGAAAAATAATAGACGAAGCGCTATGGGATATGTAAAAACTGCCATTTCTTACAGTGTATTATGAGTGTGTCAGTGTAGTCCATTAATGTTCCTAAATGATATTTTGTGGAGCAGCCATTCTTGTTATTACCTGATCTCATTGCCTCTACGCCAATTTTATAGTGCTTCTAAAAATAGAACACCCATCTTAACCAATGGCTATGCACATCCGCTTTCTTCTTTTACAGGGAACAATAGGGTCGATAACTCTAAGGAAATAATATCCCAAACCTTTGTGATCAAGTTATTGGATGATTCTCTATACGTAGGGAAGGTGGGTATAGGTGAGATAGAGTTTCTTGCACAATGAACAGGTGAGTACAGGTATAAATTGATTACAGGCTCTCCAAGCAACAAACTAATATGTGAAAGTGCAACACTGTTAGGCTGGCTCTCAGAAATTGGGCGAAAGTTTTCACATTGACGTGGTTATGTCTAGAAATGTTTCACATTGACGTCATTTAAAAAAGAGTCCAAGAATTTGTGTCACAATTTATATAGGACGTTATGAGGAGGAAGAATACATTAAAACCATAAATAAGAAAAAAAACTGTAGCAACAGAGGACATCCCAAGATCACTGGGTTTGGGGTGCACACAGAAAGAAATAGAAGATGTTTTTAGTGTAGGACGTTGAGGTTGTAAAAAGATAGAAATAGAAGATGTTTTGAGTGTAGGACGTTGTACAAAGATAGAAATAGAAGATGTTTTGAGTGTAGGACGTTGTACAAAGATAGAAATAGAAGATGTTTTGAGTGTAGGACGTTGTACAAAGATAGAAATAGAAGATGTTTTGAGTGTAGGACGTTGTACAAAGATAGAAATAGAAGATGTTTTGAGTGTAGGAGGTTGAGGTTGTATAAAGATAGAAATAGAAGATGTTTTGAGTGTAGGATGTTCTACAAAGATAGAAATAGAAGATGTTTTGAGTGTAGGACGTTGTACAAAGATAGAAATAGAAGATGTTTTGAGTGTAGGACGTTCTACAAAGATAGAAATAGAAGATGTTTTGAGTGTAGGAGGTTGAGGTTGTATAAAGATAGAAATAGAAGATGTTTTGAGTGTAGGAGGTTGAGGTTGTATAAAGATAGAAATAGAAGATGTTTTGAGTGTAGGAGGTTGAGGTTGTATAAAGATAGAAATAGAAGATATTTTGAGTGTAGTACGTTGTAGAAAGATAGAAGAAGATGATGTTAAGTGTAACTAAACAGCGAGTTTAACCCATGTGGTTCCAGCGTCCCATAATTTTGAATGCAGCGGTTCTCAAGTGCCAGGCGGTCTGTGTTATCTGCGTGACATTGTTTGATGGCTGTTACCAGAAAATCAGATTTGCCTCTGTGGTTGGGGCCATTGAAATGATTTGGGACTGGTTTCGAAGCATGCTGGGTGATGTCGTATAGATGTTTTTGCATGCGGTCCCCTAATCTGAGGCCAGTCTCACCGAGATATGTTATCCTGCATCTTTTGCAAATGATGACATATATCACATTATGGGACTCGCATGTGAATCCATCATGAAGAGTAAGGATAGTTTTGGGAAAGGTGATTGTTTTTGTTTCCCAAACTACAGGGCAGGTAACGCAGCGGGGGCGGTTACATTTTCTGGTGCCAACATATGTAAGGCTCTGCTTCAAGTGGCTGTGGACGAGGATGTCCTTAAGGTTTGGCTCACGTTTGTATGCCAATAGGGGTGGATCAGAGAAAATGTCGCGAGTGTCGGAGTTGAGTTGGATTATCGGAAGATGACGATAAAGAATTTTCTTAACCATCTGACCGTGCGGGTAGAAAGGCAGTACTAACTTAACTCTGTCAGATGGAGTAACATACTTTTTCCTGAATACTTCTTTGCGGCTCACTAGTTGGATACGGTTGAAGGCTTCGCGAAGGACCTTTTGTGGGTAGTGGCGATGGCGGAAAAATTCTAATAACTTGTTGGACTGATCTATAAAGTCCAAATTATCCTGACATATGCGGCGAAGACGGAGGAGTTGGGAATATGGGATGGAGTTCTTACAGGCTTCAGGATGGGAAGAGGTGTAAAGCAAATAGGTGTGGCTATCGGTGGGCTTGTAAAATACAGAGGTGACAAGCCTGTTTGTGCCAATAGAAATTTTAATGTCTAAAAAATTAACAGACTTGTCAGAGATTTCATAAGTGAATTTTATGTTGTTATTGAGTGTATTGGCGAATTCAATAAATTTTTTAAGGTCTTCATGTGGCATACTTATATTTCCAATGCCATCATCGATGTACCTTTTATAGAATTCTGGAAATCTGCCAGTGTAGGTTTCCCATAATTTGACTTCCAGAAAGCCCATAAATAGACATGCATAACTGGGACCCATTTTCGTTCCCATGGCAACACCACTGATTTGCTCGAAGTATTCGCCGTTGAATTCGAAATAATTTAAGTTTAGTACTAGCTCTGTAAGTCTGATTATGGTGTCAGTGCTAGTAGTAGGGTGAGGGTCTTTGTCGAGAAAATAGCTGAGTGCTAAAAGTCCATCCTCATTGGGGATAGAAGTGTATAGGGAGCAGACATCAAAGAGAAAGATGTGATAGGTGTGGTGTTGAGAGAGTGTGATCGTATCAAAAGTTGTTAAGGCGTGGTTGGTGTCTTTCAAAAAGGAGGGTAGTTTGTGTACTAGAGGCTGGAAGACGCTATCTAAAAAGTCAGAAATATGCTCAGGTTTCTAGTTCATTCGTTTAAAGTGTTCTTCTTTAGCATCCTCTTAATGATTGTTTTTGTACCTTTCTGACTTGGATAAAATATTTATCTGCGCTGTTGTTATGTTTCCCATTGTCTTTCTATTTTTAATTGTAGTTGCAGTTACGTTTTCTCAGTGTAGTTCTTATGGTTTTCATTGAAGTTGTTGTGTTGTTATTATTTACGAGAGTTAAGAGAAACGACGACTGGTTCTAGTAAAGAAAGTAGACTAAGGTTATGCTTCAGGTTTAGAAAAAGACGACAGAAAGAGCGAGCAAAGTGCTGAGAAAGCAAAACGAGCACATATAAATGAAGGACATACAACAATCCAATATTTGGCAGAAACTCGTTTCAAAGACCACATACAAAAACCAACGCAGCAGATAAATACGCGAAAAATAGATGAAAAGTATAGACTTAGCTTTTTTGTTTTTGTTTTTTGCCTCTTTTCGGTTTTTATACCTCCTTACTAGTTATGTTTCTTTGTTAAATTTTCTGGTTGTTACGTTTTGCATTCCGATAGTTACGTTTTTATTATAACACTTGCCTGTGAACGGATATTTTGCTGAATTTATAACACATTTATTAAGAACTGTTTGAAAACTGTTGAATTTAATGATAACTTCCTGAAAATAAAATCATGGCAATGAAACTGGTTCTTTAAGAGTACGGCGGGACGCTTTGTTTACAAACTGTGCAGAAATCTGTTTTCATGGTCATGATTTTATCTCTGCCATCTCACTAGAAATCTGTTTTCATGGTCATGATTTTATCTCTGCCATCTCACTAGAAATCTATTTTCATGGTCATGATTTTATCTCTGCCATCTCACTAGAAATCTGTTTTCATGGTCATGATTTTATCTCTGCCATCTCACTAGAAATCTGTTTTCATGGTCATGATTTTATCTCTGCCATCTCACTAGAAATCTTTTTCATGGTCATGATTTTATCTCTGCCATCTCACTAGAAATCTGTTTTCATGGTCATGATTTTATCTCTGCCATCTCACTAGAAATCTGTTTTCATGGTCATGATTTTATCTCTGCCATCTCACTAGAAATCTATTTTCGCGGTCACCATTTCATCTCTGCCATCTCACTTTGAAAACCGCTGATGTATATAATGTATTTTCATCTCAACATTTCTTGGCTATAGAATTCCACACTCCCAAGGTAGTATTGTTTCCCTTACATGGTTAACATTCAAGGAAAACCAGAATTAACCAGGAAACTAAACGTCGGAAACATAACATTTGAACAAACTTCAACGAAATGTAAAAAGCCGTGATCGATTCAGTACTGGGCTGTTAGAGGGAACTTAACAAACATGGGGATCATGCAAGGCGACATTACACGGGTCGGTCCTTTGTTTCCAAAGTCTGCAGGAAATTATGGACATGCATAGCAGCAATTCCAGCCAAGATAAATTATTATTTGTTTCTTGTTTCTTCTTTTTCTTCATCTCCAAGGTGGAGAGTTCCATTACTCGCGATACGAAACACAATGTGTGTGTGTGTGGGGGGGGGGGAGGGGTGGGGGAAGGGAGGTAAAGTGAAAGGAGGAGAACAGGTAATGAAAGACGAACTGGATTAGATAAGATGATAATAGAAGGTAAAAAATAGATAAGCGTTCAAAAGATACCCTGTACAGAAGATAATGAAAAAGAAAAATCAGACAGGAGATAATTAGGAATAAGACGAATAATGGCAAGAATGATAAACAGAAACACGAAGAAGGCAATGATAAACACAAGGCACAAAGAAGGCAATGATAAACACAAGGCACTAAGAAGGCAATGATAAACACAAACACAAAGAAAGTAATGATAAAAACAAGGCACTAAGAAGGCAATGATAAACACAAACACAAAGAAAGTTATGATAAACACAAGGCACTAAGAAGGCAATGATAAACACAAACACAAAGAAAGTAATCATAAACACAAGGCACTATGAAGGCAACGATAAAAACAAAACAAACAGAAAGCACTTATAAACCCACACCACAAAGAAAGTAATGATAAACACAAGGCACTAAGAAGGCAATGATAAACACAAACACAAAGAAAGTAATGATAAACACAAAACATAATGAAGACAATGATAAACTTAAAGCACAAAGAAGGCAATTATAAATACAAAACACAAAGAAAATAATGATAAACACAAGCACATACAAGGTAATGATAAACACAAAGCACAAAGAAGGCAACGAAAAACACAAAATACAAAGAAGGTGATGATAAACACAAAATACAAAGAAGGTGATGATAAACACAAAATACAAAAAAGGTGATGATAAACACAAAATACAAAGAAGGTGAGAATAAACACAAAATACACAGAAGGTGATGATAAACACAAAGACAGTAGCTGGGTGGTGTGGCCTAAAAAGAAATTCTTATAAAAATAGTTTTAAAACTCATGGCACAGGAAAAATAAGTTGAGAATCCACGTAGTTCATGATTATGTTTGGAAGATCATTTAATAAATAGTACGAAGTTGAATCTGTGATTTCAAAATTTTAACACTGTCTTAGAAGATCACTAGACAATTGTCATATGTGCCTCCAATGCTTCATATCTGAGAGAGAAGCTCACTAGACAGCTGTCATAAGTGTCTCCAGGGCTCCATATCTAAGAGAGAAGATCACTAGACAACTGTCATATGTGAAGTCACGGCTTCATATCTGAGAGAGAAGCTCACTAGACAACTGTCATACGTGAAGTCTATGAGAGAGAAGCTCACTAGACAACTGTCATATGTGAAGTCTATGAGAGAGAAGCTCACTAGACAACTGTCATATGTGAAGTCTATGAGAGAGAAGCTCACTAGACAACTGTCATATGTGAAGTCTCTGAGAGAGGAGCTCACTAGACAACTGTCATATGTGAAGTCTCTGAGAGAGAAGCTCACCAGACAACTGTCATATGCCTCTCCTGGGCTTCAGAGAAGCTGACTGGTGAAAGCCATTGAATAAGACAGATCTAAGGCGTGATTGCCTCCTTTACGAAGCTGAGCCAAGATCCGTTATACTCAGACTTGCTAGAGCAAAGTCATTCAGTCCAATCATTTCATACATGGGTTTAAAGTGATGAGTGTATTCTAGTCCAGGTTTTAGAGAGATAAGTGTATTCTAGTCCAGGGTTTAGAGAGATAAGTGTACTCTAGTCCAGGGTTTAGAGAGATAAGTGTTCTCTAGTCCAGGGTTTAGAGAGATGAGTGTACTCTAGTTCAGGGTTTAGAGAGATAAGTGTATTCCAGTCCAGGGTTTAGAGTGATAAGTGTTCTCTAGTCCAAGGTTTAGAGAGATGAGTGTACTCTAGTCCAGGGTTTAGAGAGATAAGTGTACTCTAGTACAGGGTTTAGAGAGATAAGTGTATTCTAGTCCAGGGTTTAGAGAGATAAGTGTTCTCTAGTCCAGGGTTAGAGAGATGAGTGTACTCTAGTTCAGGGTTTAGAGAGATAAGTGTACTCTAGTACAGGGTTTAGAGAGATAAGTGTAATCTAGTCCAGAGTTTAGAGAGATAAGTGTATTCTAGTCCAGGGTTTAGAGAGATAAATGTACTCTAGTCCAGGGTTTAGAGAGATAAGTGTTCTCTAGTTCAGGGTTTAGAGAGAAGAGTGTACTCTAGTCCAGGGTTTAGAGAGATAAGTGTACTCCAGTCCAGGGTTTAGAGTGATAAGTGTTCTCTAGTCCAAGGTTTAGAGAGATGAGTGTACTCTAGTCCAGGGTTTAGAGAGATAAGTGTGCTCTAGTACAGGGTTTAGAGAGATAAGTGTATTCTAGTCCAGGGTTTAGAGAGATAAGTGTTCTCTAGTCCAGGGTTAGAGAGATGAGTGTACTCTAGTCCAAGGTTTAGAGAGATAAGTGTACTCTAGTACAGGGTTTAGAGATATAAGTGTAATCTAGTCCAGGTTTTAGAGAGACAAGTGTATTCTAGTTTAGGGCTTAGAGAGATAGGTGTATTCTAGTCCAGGGTTTAGAGAGATAAGTGTATTCTAGTCCAGGTTTTACAGAGATAAGTGTTTTCTAGTCCAGGTTTTAGAGAGATAAGTGTACTCTAGTCCAGGGTTTAGAGAGATAAGTGTACTCTAGTCCAGGGTTTAGAGAGATAAGTGTACTCTAGTACAGGGTTTAGAGAGATAAGTGTACTCTAGTCCAGGGTTTAGAGAGATAATTGTAATCTAGTCCAGCGTTTAGAGAGATGAGTGTACTCTTGTCCAGGTTTTAGAGATATATGTGTATTCTGGTCCAGGGTTTAGGGATATAAGTGTACTCTAATCCTGGGTTTTAGAGAGATATGTGTGCTCTATTGTAGGGTTTAGAAATATAAGTGTACTCTAGTCCTGGGTTTTAAGGAATAAGTGTAGTGTAGTCCAGGGTTTAGAGGGATTAGTGTAGTGTAGTCAAGGGTTTAGAGGGATTAGTGAAGTGTAATCCAGGGTTTGGAGGGATTAGTGAAGTGTAGTCCAGGGTTTAGGGGGATTAGTGAAGTGTAGTCCAGGGTTTAGAGGGATTAGTGTAGTGTAGTCCAGGGTTTAGAGGGATTAGTGAAGTGTAGTACAGGGTTTAGATGGATTAGTGAAGTGTAGTCCAGCGTTTAGAGGGATTAGTGTAGTGTAGTCCAGGGTTTAGATGGATTAGTGTAGTGTAGTCCAGGGTTTAGAGGGATTAGTGTAGTGTAGTCCAGGATTTTAGAGAGATAAGTGTATTCTAGTCCAGGGTTTAGAGATATAAGTGTATTCTAGTCCAGGTTTTAGAGAGATAAGTGTACTCTAGTCCAGGGTTTAGAGAGATAAGTGTACTTTACTCCAGGGTTTAGAGAGATAAGTGTATTCTAGTCCAGGGTTTAGAGAGATAAGTGTATTCTAGTCCAGGGTTTAGAGAGATAAGTGTACTCTAATCCAGGGTTTAGAGAGATAAGTTTACTCTAGTCCAGTGTTTAGAGAGATAAGTGTATTCTAGTCCTGGTTTTAGAGACATAAGTGTACTCTAGTCCAGGGTTTAGAAAGATAAGTGTACTCTAGTCCAGTGTTTAGAGAGATAAGTGTACTCTAGTCCAGGGTTTAGAGAGATAATTGTAATCTAGTCCAGCGTTTAGAGAGATGAGTGTACTCTTGTCCAGGTTTTAGAGATATATGTGTATTCTGGTCCAGGGTTTAGGGATATAAGTGTACTCTAATCCTGGGTTTTAGAGAGATATGTGTGCTCTATTGTAGGGTTTAGAAATATAAGTGTACTCTAGTCCTGGGTTTTAAGGAATAAGTGTAGTGTAGTCCAGGGTTTAGAGGGATTAGTGTAGTGTAGTCAAGGGTTTAGAGGGATTAGTGAAGTGTAATCCAGGGTTTGGAGGGATTAGTGAAGTGTAGTCCAGGGTTTAGGGGGATTAGTGAAGTGTAGTCCAGGGTTTAGAGGGATTAGTGTAGTGTAGTCCAGGGTTTAGAGGGATTAGTGAAGTGTAGTACAGGGTTTAGATGGATTAGTGAAGTGTAGTCCAGCGTTTAGAGGGATTAGTGTAGTGTAGTCCAGGGTTTAGATGGATTAGTGTAGTGTAGTCCAGGGTTTAGAGGGATTAGTGTAGTGTAGTCCAGGATTAGTGTAGTGTATTCCAGGGTTTAGAGGGGTAGGGGTATCCCCTATCAAAGGAGAAGTAAGACGCCTCCTTACCTCCGTCAGTCTACGGGACACCCTTGGGCAAGGTGGAGTACCCGTATAGCCCCCCGATCAGGGTGACGTGAAGCCATGGGAGCAGGTGGTGGATGGAATGGGAGAGCAGCTGACAGATAATGTTGGTTATGGTCACCATTCTATGATGGTAGGCAGATGATCTCAATGTAGGGACAATGGCTACGATCACTGACTAGTACAGTCACTGCCCGGAAGGAAAGCAATGGTAAACTACCTTCTGGAAACATACCAAGAAACCCAAGCAGCAATCATGGAAAGTCAAATAGGAAAAAGATCTGGTGGTGAGTCCCCCAGGCCAGATAGATCTAATTTTAACACTGGGGAAGAGTGTGAGGCAGAGGTCGGTACTAGTAATTGTGATGACGGACAAAATCCTGACGGTGTTACCAAGGAAAACTCCTGTATCAAACTAAAAAGAAAGATAAGAGTAGGAACATGGAATGTAAGAAGTATGTATGAGGGAAAATATCAAGTAATAAGTGACGAGATGAAAAGAACGCGGATACACATTTTGGGAATCTGCGAACATCGATGGAAAGGATCAGGACACTTTAAGAGCGAGAATGATAATATATTTATATATTCTGGCGGAGAAGTAGGAGGAAAGAATGGAGTGGCTGTTTATTTGGACAAATCAACATCAAAAGCATTACTAGGTTACAATCCAGTAAGTGATAGAATCCTAACAATCAGACTTAAGGGCATTCCTAGAAATGTAACAGTCATCCAGGTATATGCACCTACATCAGCAGCAGAAGAAGATGAAGTAGAAAATTTTTATAACACACTGCAGACGACAATGGACTAGGTACGGAAAAATGATATTGTATTTATAATGGGTGATTTTAATGCAAAAATTGGTACAGAAAGAGCAGAAGATGAAGGACATGTTGTAGGGAAATTTAGCATAGGACACAGAAATGCGGCAGGTGACAATCTAATGGCGTTTTGTATGGAAAATGAGCTAATGATCACTAACACACTTTTTAAACAACATCCAAGAAGACTTTACACATGGACATCACCTGATGGGAAAACCAGGAATCAAATAGATTACATTTTAGTGCAGAGAAGGTGGAGGTCCAGCATAACATCAGCAAAAACTTTGCCAGGTGCTTATTGTGACACGGACCATGAGTTATTAATAGCAGACATGAAGATAAAGATAAAAAAGATAGTTATGGGATCAAGACCACTCCGCTTTGACCTTACAAATATACCAGAACAATACGGTATAGAAGTGAAGAACCGTTTCGAAATCCTGATGGCTGTACAGGAAGAGATGACACCAGATGAATTGGCTACGCAGGCCAAAGATATCTTAGTAACAACAGCTAAAGACATGGTTCCAGTAAAGAAAACACAAAAGAATGGATGGATCACAGCAGGTACACTAGAACTGATAAAACAATGTAGAGAAATGAAGACACAGTGGAGAGTGACAAACAACAACAAAGATAAATATAAAACTTTAACAAAAGAAGTACGAAGAAACATAAGAAAAGACAAAAAACAATACATACAAGATTGTTGTGAAAGAATAGAAGAACATCAGAGGTGTGGAAGAGATAGTGAAATGTTTAAAGAAATGAAGACATTGACGAGAAATGTCACACCTAAGCTAAATGTAATTTGTGATGAGATGGGGAATACCCTGACAGAGACAAAGGATATTCTGGAAAGATGGAAGGACTATTGCAAAAGAATGTATGAAACAACCGACTGTGGAAGCAGAAATCAACAGTGTGAATTATTATTGCAGGAGAAAGAACCCGAGCCGACAATGGAAGAAGTTTTATGGGCAATAAAGAGTCTGAAAAATGGTAAATCACCAGGATGTGATGAGATAACCGCTGAATTTATTAAAGCAGGAGGAAAGGAATGTGCAACAATCTATCATGCACTATGCAAAAAGATATGGCATTCAGGTCTTTGGCCAAAAGAATGGAAAAGAACTGTATTCATTCCACTGCCAAAAAAGGGTAACCTGAAATTATGCACCAACTACAGAACTGTTGCCCTGATTAGTCATGCCAGTAAAATTCTGTTAAAAATCATAATGGGTAGACTTCGAAAGAAAATAGAAGAAGAAGTCAATATGGTCCAAGCTGGCTTCAGGCAAGGAAGAGGATCAAGAGATCATATATTCAATCTAAGATTAATAATAGAGAAATGCAGGGAGTTTAATGTGAATCTATATTTATCCTTTATAGACTACTCAAAGGCATTTGATTGTGTACAACACCAGAAACTTTGGGAAATAATGGAAAAAATGGGATTTCCAACACATTTGATACAATTAACATCACTGCTGTATTTAGACCAACAAGCAGCAGTAAGAATAAATGGTGAAACAACAAGTTGGTTTGACATAAAACAAGGGGTCCGTCAGGGGTGCATATTGTCACCCTACTTATTTAACTTGTATACTGAAAATATAATGAGGAATGTTAGAGAAGATGTAGACAAAGAATATTACGATGCCATAACAGTTGGAGGTTATGAAATACCAGAGATTAGATATGCTGATGACACAGTATTGCTGTCCACAACACAAGAAGAATGGAAAAACTGATTATGTCAGTCCGCAAGAACAGCGAAGAGCAGAACCTCTATCTTAATGCAAAGAAAACTAAAGTGATGACAACTGATAAAACAAACAAGGCAACTGAAATATGTATCAATGAGGAAAAACTGGAAGAAGTGGAGAGTTTTGAATATCTTGGATCACTACTAACTAATAATGGAGATACAATGAGGGAAATTAAAAGGAGGACATCTATTGCTCTTCAGAAAGTAAAACAAATAAAGAATCTGTGGAGAGGAGCAGACAGAACCACAAAAATAAGATTTTTAAGGGCATGCATCTTTCCCATCGCAACATATGCCTGTGAGACCTGGACACTTAACAAAACAGCTGAGAAGCACATAAATGCCTTTGAATGTAAATGCTATAGAAGAGTTCTCCAAATATCGTGGACACAAAAACGAACAAATATATCTATACTGCAAGAGCTTAATATTGAAGAAGGCTGGCTAGTGAAGAGGATTAAAGAGAGAAAACTTAAATATTTTGGCCACATTAAACGTCATGATAATTTAGAGAAGACCATATTGGAGGGATACATAATGGGAAAAAGAAAGAGAGGAAGACCGAAACGAAGATGGCTGCAAGACATCGTTGATGATCTGGAAATGGATGCAGCAGCAGCAGGCCATCTTGCTCACAACCGAGAGGCCTACAGGAGTGCTGTTTGGGAGGCAAAGTTCCGCAAGGGACATGCAAAGGAATGAATGAATGAATGAATGAGAGGGATTAGTGAAGTGTAGTCCAAGGTTTGGAGAGGTGGGTGTATTTTAGTGTTCATAGAAACACACAACCATCCTTCTGCTCTCTGTGCTGCCGCTAAAAACAAACCTATGTGCAATATTCATGTGGAAAACGTGGGGAGACACTCGACAGTGTCCAGGATACAGTGCCAGGATATAGTGCCAAGAAACAGTGCCAGGATACAGTGCCAGGATACAGTGCCAGGACACGGTGCCAGGATACAGTGCCCTGATTCAGTGCCAGGATACAGTGCCAAGACACGGTGACAGGATACAGTGCCAGGATACAGTGCCAGGATACAGTGCCAGGACACAGTGCCAAGATACAGTGCCAGGATTCAGTGCCAGGATACAGTGCCAGGATACAGTGCCAGGATACAGTGCCAGGATACAGGCGTTATCTAGGAGACCCTTACTTCCGCTCACACTGGATCGTCAAGAAAATCCAGCTGACCCAGATATGATATCTAGTACAATCAGGTCATTGACTTAAGAGAATACCGATTTCCCAGTTTCAACACTACTAGAAGAAGAAGACTTTATTCGTGCCCTGCAGCACGTGACTCACGTCGAGCCGTCACAGACAACGCAAGCTGTCACTGACATGGAATCAAGTGTTTGTTTCTTTTTCTATATTCTAAACTTTTCTCTCTCGGGCTTGCTTCCAATGTTGAAATCTGGACATTCAAATCGAGCTCAATAACTTCACTTGCTTTTATTGTAGAATTCTGGACAATCAACGTCAATAACTTCACTTGCTTTTATTGTAGAATTCTAGACAATCAACGTCAATAACTTCACTTGCTTTTATTGTAGAATTCTGGACAATCAATGTCAATAACTTCACTTGCTTTTATTGTAGAATTCTGGACAATCAAGATCGATAACTTAAATGGCTTTTATTGTCAAATTCTGAAAGTCAAGATCGATAACTTAACACCCAAACATTCACTTATCACTCATGCAGATATTGAACTCTCTGCACTAAAAAAGTGATTACCCCTTTGAGTTATGCATATTCATTTTGTCATAACACTTCTGCAGAACTTACAAGCAGACGCTGACAAAGAAAGATGAGGCCGTGCTTTCTGTAGCATGATCAACTGGAGAAAAACTAGCCAGAAATTTCTAGAATGACCGCCTCATTTTGGACTCTAGGGGAATTACTGGGGATTTTCTGTGATCGTCAAGGCCAACCTAACAGTTCAAATTCTGCAATATTACACGGGAAAATGACTTGCCTTCGTGACAACTTGGCTACAGCAAAGATTAAAGTCATCCAACGGAGGCGTTTCATTTCTTTCACGACCTTCACTTTCTTCAGCGTGCGTGTCCTCCAGGGGTAAGAACTGGAGCCGATCATCAGATGCTAAACCTTGATTACTTCCTCTTTACTATTCTGGTTTAAGAGAGGCCAGGCGCCAGGTTTGTGGTCGGGGCGGCGCTTCATGTTATGTGCCCATCAATCCTGAGTCTGCCTTCAGGATCTCATGAATTCCGAGTCTGTCACGAAACGTTTTCAGACTCAGCTTACAGGTCGTCTCGAGAGTTTCCCTGCCGTCTTGCTGTCATTTACAAGCTTTCTGTGCCGTGGTTGTTCAGAATTATGACAGTCTGTGGTTGCCCAGAAGTATGACAGTCTGTGGTTGTTCAGAAGTATGACAGTGCTGTGGTTGCCCAGAAGTATGACAGTCTGTGGTTGTTCAGAAGTATGACAGTGCTGTGGTTGTTCAGAAGTATGACAGTGCTGTGGTTGTTCAGAAGTATGACAATTCTGTGGTTGCCCAGAAGTATGACAGTGCTGTGGTGGCCCAGAAGTATGACAGTGCTGTGGTTGTCCAGAAGTATGACTGTGCTGTGGTGGCCCAGAAGAATGACAGTGCTGTGGTTGTCCAGAAGTATGACAGTGCTGTGGTTGTCCAGAAGTATGTTAGTGCTGTGGTTGTCCAGAAGTATAACAGTGCTGTGGTGGCCCAGAAGTATAAGAGTGCTGTGGTTGTCCAGAAGTATACCAGTGCTATGGTGGCCAAGAAGTATGACAGTACTGTGGTGACCCGGACAAATGACAGTAGTCTTGTGTCCGGAAGTATGACACTGCTCTGGCTGTCCAGAAGTATTGAAGTGTTGTAGTGGCCAAGAAGAATGATAGTACTATAGTGCCCAAAAATATGATAGTGTTGTCGTGGCCACGAAATATAACAGCACTGTTGTGGCCCAGCATTTTGACAGTACTGTGGTGTCCCAGAAGTATAACAGTACTGATGTGGCCCAGCTTTTTGACAGTATCCTGGTGGCCCAGAAGAATGATAGTGTTGTAGTGGCCAAGAAGTATGACAGTAATGTGGTGGCCCGGAAGAATGGTTTTACTGTGGTGACCCGGGCAAATGACAGTAGACTTGTGGCCCGGAAGTATGACACTGCTGTGGCTGACAGAAGTATGACAGTGCTCATGTGTCTCAGAAGTATGACGGAGCTTTGGTGGTCAGAACTATTACAATGCTGTAGTTTCCCGGAGGCATAAGAGTTCTGTTGTGGCCCTGATGTATGATAGTGCTGTGGTGGCCTAGAAGTATAACAGTGGTCTGGTGGCCCAGAAGTAAGACAGTGTTGTGGAGGTCCGGAAGTATAACAGGGGGATGTGGTTGATCAGAAGTATGGCAGTGATGTGGTTGACAAGAAGAATGACAGTACTCTTGTGGCCCGGAAGTATGACAGCGCTTTTGTGGCCCAGAACTATGACAGTACTGTGGTGGCCCAGGAGTATAACAATTGTTTGGTGGCCCAGAACTATGACGGTAGTGTGGTGACCCATAAGTATGAGAGTAGTGTGATGGCCCGTAAGTATTAGAATGCTGTGGTGGTCCGGAAGTATGACTGTCCTGTGATGGCCCGGAAGTATGACAGTGCTGTGGTGCCCCGGAAGTATGACAGTACTGTGGTGGCGAAAGATGTATGACAGTACTGTGGTGGCCTAGAAGTAGGACAGTACTGTGGTGGCCTAGAAGTATGACAGTACTGTGGTGGCCCAGACGTTTGACAGTACTGTGGTGGCCCATAAGTATGACAGTACTATGGTGGCCCGGTAGTATGACAGTGGTGTGGTGGCCCAGAAGTAGGAAAGTGCTTTAGTGGCCCGGAAGTATGACAGTGCTGTGGTGGCCCAGAAGTATGACAGTGCTGTGGTGGCCCGGAAGTATGACAGTGCTGTGGTGGCCCAAAAGTATGACAGTGCTGTTATGGTCCAGAATTATGACATTGCTGTTATAGCCCAGAAGTATGACAGTGCTGTGGTGACCCGAGAGTATTAAGGCACTGAGACCCCATACGGCCGAGCAAGCTAATGTCAAGGGGCATTATCTTTTGTTTGCCTTAATCATTCACAATCTTCTTTCAGAAAGAAAGGATCACAAGATTTAGAGATGATCACAAGCTGTAGAAACTATCACCAGATATAGAAATGATCACAAGATGTAGAATACAAATTATAAACAGTTTCACTCGGCAGTTTTGGTTTAGGATAATGTTATCATTTTTTAAACTTAATTTCTGCGTGGAGAATGGAAAACTAATGTTGGTACTTTATCAGCGCTACGGAGTACAGGCACCGGGCTCAAATACTCCTTGACGGCAGGAGATGAAAGCACTGATGGATTTGTCTGACGTGCAGCGAACATAAGTCTCAAACTTGTACGTCACCTTGTAGCAGCCGCGCAGTCAAATGATGTCACGTCCTAAAACATGACTGACAAGGATGTGGTATTTTCCCTGACAAAGTTGATTTTTTTGTTCAGGCTGTTTTCTCATGGAAGCTTCGGCACAAGATTCAGAGAACTCGAAGTTTGTACAAGAAAACATTCAGTCCCTTCAGGTCATGGCTGATAAATACTTTAGTCAATAGTTGGCTTGTACTCTAGTCAATAGTTGGCTTGTACTTTAGTCAATAGTTGGCTTGTACTCTAGTCAATAGTTGGCTTGTACTTTAGTCAATAGTTGGCTTGTACTCTAGTCAATAGTTGGCTTGTACTTTAGTCAATAGTTGGCTTGTACTTTAGTCAATAGTTGGCTTGTACTTTAGTCAATAGTTGGCTTGTACTCTAGTCAATAGTTGGCTTGTACTTTAGCCAATAGTTGGCTTGTACTTTAGTCAATAGTTGGCTTGTACTTTAGTCAATAGTTGGCTTGTACTCTAGTCAATAGTTGGCTTGTACTTTAGTCAATAGTTGGCTTGTACTTTAGCCAATAGTTGGCTTGTACTTTAGTCAATAGTTGGCTTGTACTTTAGTCAATAGTTGGCTTGTACTTTAGCCAATAGTTGGCTTGTACTTTAGTCAATAGTTGGCTTGTACTTTAGCCAATAGTTGGCTTGTACTTTAGTCAATAGTTGGCTTGTACTTTAGTCAATAGTTGGCTTGCAAGTTAGTTTAGTGAATAGTTGGCTTGTACTTTAGTCAATAGTTGGCTTGTACTTTAGTGAATAGTTGGCTTGTACTTTAGTCAATAGTTGGCTTGCAAGTTAGTTTAGTGAATAGTTGGCTTGTACTTTAGTCAATAGTTGGCTTGTACTTTAGTCAGTAGTTGGCTTGCAAGTTAGTTTAGTGAATAGTTGGCTTGTACTTTAGTCAATAGTTGGCTTGTACTTTAGTCAGTAGTTGGCTTGCAAGTTAGTTTAGTGAATAGTTGGCTTGTACTTTAGTCAATAGTTGGCTTGCAAGTTAGTTTAGTGAATAGTTGGCTTGTACTTTAGTCAGTAGTTGGCTTGCAAGTTAGTTTAGTGAATAGTTGGCTTGTACTTTAGTCAGTAGTTGGCTTGCAAGTTAGTTTAGTGAATAGTTGGCTTGTACTTTAGTCAGTAGTTGGCTTGCAAGTTAGTTTAGTGAATAGTTGGCTTGTACTTTAGTCAATAGTTGGCTTGCAAGTTAGTTTAGTGAATAGTTGGCTTGTACTTTAATCAATAATTAGTTTGTACTTCAGTTAATAGTTGGCTTATACTTCAGTCAGTAGTTGGAGTGTACTTTGTTCAATATCTTGAATGTATTCAGTGAACCGCGAGATGGTTTTATCAAACACAAACTAACAAGTTTGTAAACACAATCTCATTTGGCCATGTTTTCGTCTCAATTCATTAAACACAAGAAAGTAAGAGGCGCTGGACAAATGTATTTACTCTCTGTGACTGGTCTACTTCAGTCAGCATGTGACTGATATTCCCAGCACACATACAGATAAATCAGATACTCGCAGATATAACACATAGTCACAGATATAGCAGACCACAGATATAACAGAGTCATATACGATTGTGTACTCTTCTCACTACGCTCTAGGTACAATGTTTCACGTCTAAACTCTACCCACAAGAAAAACGACATTTATAGCTGAGCATCTGTAAACGGAAATTTCGTTGCCATGGTGAATTATTGTTACTTACCAGAGCTAAAAATAAAGCACATTTTTGTTTTTAATTATCCCCCTTGTCGACCTACTTGTACATAGTAGACCCAGGAAAGAATGCGGTTTTGATCTGTCAGTTTTATTGACAGTACACTGGATGGAGTTTTAGAGACACCGACATACTGGCAGTTGGAGCCACCTGTCATATGGAAAAACCATTCAATTGTAACAGTCTGTCAGATTAAAAAAACCCTGTCAGTTGTAACAGCCTGATAGGTGGAAAAAACCTGTCAAATGTAACAGCCTTTCAGCTGAAACATTCTGTTACTTATGTTTAAAATTGTAAACAAAAAAAAGTAATCGAGGACAACATGAGGTTAAGAAGGCTGTAGAAATAAACGTCAAAAAGTACATGTATAAAGCTTCGAGAAATAAAGAAAAACTGTACAGATATATATATATATATATATATATATATATACTATTGAAAAGAGTGTGGAGATTTGGAGATTACAACAGAATACAGCAGAAAGAAATTAGAGATTACAACAGAATACAGCAGAAAGAAATTAGAGATTACAACAGAATACAGGAGAAAGAAATTAGAGATTACAACAGAATACAGCAGAAAGAAATTAGAGATTACAACAGAATACAGCAGAAAGAAATTAGAGACTACAACAGAATACAGCAGAAAGAAATTAGAGATTACAACAGAATACAGCAGAAAGAAAGGGGAGATTACAAAAGAATACAGCAGAAAGAAATTAGAGATTACAAAAGAATACAGCAGAAAGAAATTAGAGATTACAACAGAATACAGCAGAAAGAAAGGGGAGATTACAACAGAATACAGCAGAAAGAAAGGAGAAGAAAAAGCTAAGCCCGTAAATCTGAAACAAAAAAACTGACAGAATGAAGTGACTTAAGAGTTGTCCATATAAAGAAGACTGAGGCTTGGCAGTAGCGAGGAACACAGCGACATCATGCAAGCAATAATCATGCAGCATACAAGCCATTTCCTCCGCTTCGTTACACTGATATTTACTATGTAACCACGACAGACCAGGATCAGTAAAGCACTAGATTCATACACAAACTTAAGCCATAACTAAAATTACAGCTTTTATCAACTTCACGGTTGCGACATAACATAGATCAAATATCACATAATCCCAGCGGTTACAAGAGAACAGGTTTAGTGGTGAAACCCCATTTGTAGGTGCGTGCTGCCCAATGAAAGTTGAAGGAAAAGGCCGATGTATGAAAATTACAACGAATATGAATTAAGTGTCCGGGCGATTGACCTCGCCATGGGGCAAACTCTCTCAGGGCAAAACGTTGAAGGTTATTGCTAACCTCTTACAACTTAAAAAAAAAACAGAACAGAACAGAACAGAACAGAACATACTTTCTCAATCTGAACTCACAGCCTGAACAGAGGGACAACCTTCCCTCAACAATACCTAAAGAAAAACTGGAAGAGAACTGCACTTAAATGGACAAATTAATCAGCTCTAACATTTTCCCTACAAAGAGACAGAATGCAACATAAACTCTAACATTTTCCCTACAAAGAGACAGAATGCAACATAAACTCTAACATTTTCCCTACAAAGAGACAGACTGCGGCCTAAACTTTAACATTTTCCCTACAAAGAAACAGACTGCAACCTAAACTCTAACATTTTCCCTACAAAGAGGCAGACTACAACCTAAACTCTAACATTTTCGATACAAAGAAGCACACTGCAACATAAACTCTAACATTTTCCCTACAAAGAGACACACTGCAACATAAACTCTAACATTTTCCCTACAAAGAGACACACTGCAGACATTTTCGCTACAAAGAGACAGACTGCAGCCTAAACTTTAACATTTTCCCTACAAAGAAACAGACTGCAACCTAAACTCTAACATTTTCGCTACAAAGAGACAGACTACAACCTAAACTTTACAATTCGAGAACCCTATTAAAAAGTTCTGGTTCTGAATGATGTACAAAAATTAGTTTATAAGTATACAACTATACATGAAGCACTGCAGTAAAGCTGTGATACCAAAATGTATAAGCTAGGAAAAATGTAGGAACAGCTTTATTACTTAACAACTACAAAGTTGTCACGTTTCGGCGTGGGCCTTAATCATACAGAAATATACAGGACGAAGAGACAGAGAGAGGAGATAAAGTATAGATTCATATGAATGCTATTAAAAAAAAAAGGAATAAAATGAATAGGGCACTTAGCTATAACATGTAAGTAGATGTGACTTGTTCGACTTGTTCTGTGTGTCAGAAATGCGCATGGTGGAACGTAGAGAATGTTTAAATAGAGGCTTGTGATATGTGATGGGTGAGTCGTAACTGAGGGTGGTGGGTGGGGAAACAGTGGAGGGGAGAGAGAGAGTGATACAGTGTTAACCTAGCCAGTAAAAAGTGAAATAACTTATTTATTTGGGGTGGGGGGGAGGGATTGTAATATAATGTTGTGAGGAGGTTCTGAAATATGTGTAACAAGTGAGAAGGGATTCGGGCCTAGTGGAAAGGGGTTATGATTGTTGTAGAGGAGAATGTTAGGTATAGCTGAATAAAGAGTTCAACCCGTGTGGTTTCAGAGTCCCATAGTCTTGAATGTAGCGGTTCACAAGCGCTAGGCGGTTTGTGTCATTTGCGTGACATTGTTTGAATCCTGTTACTAAAAAAATAAGATTTGTCTCTGTGTTCTCTCTGGCCATTGAAATGATTTGGGACTGGTTTCGAAGCATGCTGGGTGATATCGTACAGATGTTTCTGTATGCGGTCCCCTAACCTGAGGCCAGTCTCACCAATATACGTTATCATGCGGGGCAGGTAACTCATTCTCGTCCACAACCACTTGAAACGGAGCCTTACATATGTTGGCACCAGAAAATGTAACCGCCCTCGCTGGGTTACCTGCCCGGTAGTCTAGTGAAACGAAAACGATCACCTTTCCCAAAACTATCCTCATTCTTCATGAGGGATTCACGTGCAAGTCCCGTAATGTGATATATGGCATCGTATGCGAAAGATGCAGGATAATAGTTACTGCTACTGCTAATACTAATACTGCTACTACTACTACTACTACTACTAATATTGCTACTATTACTACTACTACTACTACAAGTACTACTACTACTGCTGCTGCTGCTACCATCTTCTCTACTGTTATCAACTACCATTGCTTGTATTGTAGTACTACTAGTACCACAGCCACTATTACTACATCTGCTGTTACACATGGCCTATAGAGCAGTATGTGTGGGTGACATCCTATACTTTCATCTCATAGGGATGTTGTTCAAATCTGTGATATATATGGAGTAACGGAAGAGAAAAACAGAAACCAGTAAAGAAAGACGCTTCTGTGATATATGAAGTGACGGAAGATAAAACAGAAAGTAGTGAAGACACTTCTGTGATATATGGAGTGGCAGAAGATGAACACAGAAATCATTAAAGAAAGACACTTCTGTAATATATGGAATGATGGAAGATAAGAACAGAAACCAGTAAAGAAAGACACTTCTGTGATATATGGAGTGACGTAAGATAAAACAGAAACCAGTGAAGACACTTCTGTGATATATGATGTGGCGGAAGATGAACACAGAAATCATTAAAGAAAGACGCTTCTGTGATATTCGGAGTGGCGGAAGATGAACACAGAAATCAGTAAAGAAAGACACTTTTGTGATATATATAGTGGCGGAAGATGAACACAGAAATCAGTAAAGAAAGACACTTCTGGCATCCTAGCTTTCGGCACTAAAAGGAAATGACAGGAAATGAACTGAACATATTATTGGTGATTTTTGTAACAACTTGGAAATGGTTACTTTCTACAGTGACATTTTCTCCCATTATTTTAAAACTAACACTTGCATCCCCCCTTCTCTTCCTCACTTCTACATTCCCCCTCCCTCCCCAAAATTAAAAAAACCCATAAAAGCGACTTCCAGACATTTTTATTGCATGAGAACATGGAGCCACGTTAATGACCCATGCTCACTACAGCTTTTATCTCTCTGCGTGTTTAAGCCTGGGACATGACCGCCGTACAGCCTGCACACTAACATAAACGCCACACCTCTCTCTCCTTCTCTCAGCCCCTACCCCCCCCCCCCGCCTCTCTCTGTACGCCGCAGTGGAGGCCATGGCCCCACTAGTACACGTAACGTGGCCCCAGCATTTTGTCTGTGCCCTCCAAATTGTTTGGTTTATCATTTTTGAAGTTGTTTATTCTCCAGCGTGTCTTGAGACGTTTACCTCGAGTTCTTCCACGGCCATCATTTTCTGACAATAAATGCCACATGCTGGATATTTTCTCGTTAGTGTGCTAAATCTCGTGAATAAATGTGCTAAATCTCATGAATGAATGTACTAAATATGGTGAATGTACTAAATCTCATAGATGAATGCACTAAATATGGTGAATGTACTAAATCTCATAGATGAATGCACTAAATATGGTGAATGTACTAAATCTCATGAATGAATGCACTAAAATGGTGAATGTACTAAATCTCGCGAATGTACTAAATTTCGTGAATTAATGTATCAAATATCATGAACGTACTAAATCTCATGAATGAATGTACTAAATCTCGTGAATGAGTACACTAAATATGGTGAATGTACTAAATCTCGTGAATGAATGTACTAAATCTCGTGAATCAGTACATTAAATATGGTGAATGTGCTAAATCTCGTGAATGAGTACATTAAATATGGTGAATGTACTAAATCTCGTGAATGTACTAAATCTCGTGAATGTACTAAATCTCGTGAATGTACTAAATCTCGTGAATATACTAAATCTGGTGACTGTACTAATCTGGCGAATGAAGTACTAAATCTCGTGAATGAATGTACTAAATCTGGCGAATGTACTAATCTCATGATTATACTAAATATCCTGAATGAATGTTCTAAATCTGGTTAATGAATGTATTAAATCTGGTGAATATACTAAATATGGAAAATGTACTAAATCTGGTGATTGACTGTACTGAATCTCGTGAATTAATGTATTAAATCTTGTGAATGTACTACACCCGGCGATACGCCATTTTAAAACCATAATATACTCGCAGTAAAAGAGATTATCTCTTCTAATTTCGCTGCTGTGTCTTATAGGTCTCCGGCAACATGTAATTAAAGATAGCGGAGAGGTTGGTCTTTGGACTTTCGCTCATTCCTAAAAGGAAGAAAGGTCAAACACTCGGTTTCTGTTCTGGAAGTTTCCTGTTCTCGTGCGGCCAGCATTTCTCTTCAAGTGAAGCATTGGGCTCTGGTCCGATGGTAAAACTTTAGAAATCTGTAACAATGACATACTTGTAACAAAATGGGAGAAGTTACTTGTAAACGTCGCAGCTTAATGAAAAGTTTGAGTTACGAGTATGTTACATACTCATATCTGTATCTGTTTGTCGATCACGTGGTATCAGAGGATGTAAGTTTTCTTTCTTTTTCTTAAAGAATCAGGATCGGTTTTTCATTTTGGGTCATGTGTCTTGGGGCGTAGAAAATACCATACAATAATAACAAACAGCAAAGTGCAATGAAGAGCGCCTTCACCAAGAACAAACATTCATTCATTCATTCGTTCATTCATTCATTCATTCATTTGCATGTCCCTTGTGGAACTTTGCCTCCTTAACAGCTCCCCTGTAGGCCTCTCGGTTGTGAGCAAGATGCCCTGCTTCTGATGCGTCCATTCGCAGATTATCAACGATGCCTTGCAGCCATCTTCGTCTTGGTCTTCCTCTTTCTTTTTTCCCATTATATACCCTTCCAAGACGATCTTCTCCAGATTCTCATTACCCAACAGCAGCATGATCACAACTATAAACAAAACATTCCATCTCCTACACTTCAGGATTGTGACCTGTTAACTACCTAATTGGATTACGTCTAAGAGCACTGTGACGTCACAACCTAGCAGCGTTCAAAACGTGAGGTCATTTGTGCTTTAAGAAAAGGAAACATTTACTAATAAGAGCTACACTAGTTGAAATTATACTCGAAAGATTTACTAGTCTAAATTGTATCCACTTATGTTGTAGATGATGTTCTGTTCTTTGTACAAACTAGAAGAACAGAATCTACAAAATGTTTACCAACTGAAGCTAAGCTTAATTTGATTGGCTGAAGAAATCTCATCCTCGTGTAATGAGGGAATACTTGTAGAAGAGATGGCCTGGCTCTTACATAGAGTACCCCCAGCTTGATACAATCAGAAACTTTGCACATAGGTATGGCTGAGATTTCGGGGAATCATATTGTTTTTATTTGTCCCCTGGTTTTAAGCGCTTTTTCTTCATACAAGAAATTTTAAAAAAATAATGTTCCTATCCCGTCCCACCACCTAACATTAAAGTTCTACCACCGCCTCCCCTCCCCCCCCCCACACACACACGCAGAGGAAGATTTGAAACCCTCTGACTTGACGAGTTCACAAACATCTTGAAGAGTGCCAAGTTTGGGTTCTATTTGTATACAGAACAAAAGATCATATCTGGCTCTGTCATCGCAGAATGTTCATATAGAACAATACGCCCTAGAGCATTGCTCAGTTTTTGTGTCAGATAAAGGCCATATGTTTGTGTGAACGCTACTCGACAGCAAGAGATATCCCACAGCTTCTTTCAAAGTTATATTTGTTATCAGTTGATAACTTGGCAGGGTTTTTGAAGCACGTGATGATTTGGTGTTTCATAGATTTGCTATTGTGAAACTATGCTGCAGCTACATATAGCCTTAAGCCAGGCGCGTTCTGTATGCCAGAGCTTAAGATCTGTAGAGGGCAGCACGGGATGTGAAGATGGCGCTCAGCAAGGCTGTTGGTAGTCAAGTCATCGCTGTGCTAGTACCAGATACAGGCTGTTCTGCTGATTCCAGGTGGCTGATGGGGTGGGAATCGACATGATGATTAATGTGGCGGAGCTTGTTAAGAAGCCACGTGTGTCGTATGTAAAGCTGGTTACACATGCTGCCACTAGATATTATTACATATAGCACGAGATGATGTTACATATAGCACGAGATGATGTTACATATAGCACGAGATGATGTTACATATAGCGCGGTAGATAAAGATGTCACGAGTCAGTGCGGTAGATTATAAAACTCCACCTGGATATTCTTCTTCTTCTTCATCTTCTTCTTCTTCTTCTTCTTCCATTTTCTTCTTCTTCTTCTTTCATCTTATTCTTCCGTTTTATTCTTCTTCTTCTTTCATCTTATTCTTCTTCTTCCGTTTTCTTCTTCTTCTTCTTCTTCCGTTTTCTTCTTCTTCTTCTTTCATCTTATTCTTCTTCTTCTGTTTTCTTCTTCTTCTTCTTTCGTCTTCTTCTTCTTCTTCCGTTTTCTTCTTCTTCTTCCTCTTCTTCTTCTTCTTCTTCTTCTTCTTCTTCTTCTTCTCACAAACGTCTAGTCTGTATCCAAAATTCTAGGAGAAGAACAGAGCTGCTCCAAAATCTCCACGTGATGTTTTTGTTTAGAAAACGAGTTTCTCATTTGTTTCTAAGTAACGAAACGTACAAAAAAAGCAACATACTCTGCTGATTATAACTATTCTGAAAGATGATTATAGTTTCATAATTTCTATCACATTTAAGACGATATGATTATATTTTCATAATTATATGTTATTTAAGACGATATCAGAAATCTTGAACCAGTTTTTTTTAATAAAGAAAGCTAGAATATAATATCCGGAAACGCCAAAGGATAGGCATGCGCAGAACATTCATTTGTTATCTCACAACTTTCGATTATCCAAACCGTTGTAGATAATTCAAGCGATGAAACACAGACAGATGCTAGAAGTGCTTTTGATAATGCTAGAAGCTCAAAGGATAAATTCGATGTCGGGAGAATTGTAAAGGACGGAGCCGAGAAGAAAGATTTAACAACAAATAGCTGAAGACATGTGCGGGAACGAATACTCAAAGCCAAAGAAATGATGATGATGATGATGATGATGACGATGATGACGTAGACATTGTTGACATCAGGCAGAAGAGTTTTGGAGTCATTTTCCCGTACACAAGGCGGATTTATGCTATCTTCAACATCTGACGAGATGCGGTGCTGCGAAGAAAACAAGTGATACAGTTTCTAAGAGCGCTTTTGTGGAGGCAGTCACAACCATCCTGGAGTCTTGTCTGAGATTTACGCAAAGTTCGGCGGCCGGAGTTCTTATCAAAGAAATTTATCTCCCACATTCGCCTTATCACCAGACGTTGGGCAAGATGATAAGTTCAGAGCTGTCAAGGTATGTATTCCTTTTTATACTGGATAACAAAACATAATCCCTTTATTTTACTTATAAAGGAGTTCTCGCATGTCACTTGGTGCGAACACGAACTTGGAGGCTATTATCGCCAAAGAGGCAGACAGATCTTCAAGTGTTTTTCATCATGGGTAATGTTGCCTTCTAGACAGAGTTTTCTTTCCTAAAATATGCCTCAGATATTCACAGGTATACAGAAAATGGAAGGGGCTTTACTGGGAGGGGGGGGGGGGCAGACCGAAGCAAAGATGGCGGGACAAGGTGGAAGAAGAGCAAAGAAAACTTGGGGCACACGAGAGAGAAGGAAGCAGGAACTAGGGCCACTATAAATAGTTTGTAGCTGCAGCAACGAGACTTGAGGGGTTCAAGTGCTAGAGAGAACGAAAGAGATAGACACACAGACAAACAAACAGATAGATAGATAGACAGTCACACAGACAGGCAGGCAGAAAGACATACGGAAAGACAGACAGACAGACAAACAGGCAGATAGATAGATAGATAGATAGATAGATAGATAGATAGATAGATAGATAGATAGATAGATAGATAGATAGATAGATAGATAGATAGATAGATAGATAACGAACAATCCTTATTTTCAATGTGTGACGAACTGGGGATGCAAGACAGTCTGATATTCTGCCCGTAATCTCTGTCATTCAAAACACTTCCATTCAACATCAGGTGTGTCCTAACATTGACCAGCATATCAACAAAAAGTGACCAACATATAAACATCAATTCTAAATATGAAATGAAAATTATTACATATAAGGATTTAACTACATATTCAACAATACTTGTATGAAATTTTGTGACAGTGTGTGTGGCTGAGTGTGACAGTGTATGTGTGAGTGACTGTGACAGTGTATGTGTGAGTGACTGTGACAGTCTGTGTGACTAATTATGACAGTGTGATAGCTTTCATTTGTTTAACAGTTTTTATGGTTTCCAGGTTGATGTGTTGTCTGATTTATTTTGAGATTCTTAGAATAACTTCCTTCTCATGTCTCGTTAGATAGTGAACTTTATTTCTAAGAGTGTGTGGGACAGAGGGAGTGAGAGAGGGTGGGAGAGAAAAGAGGAGAGAGAGAAGGAGCAAAAAAAGAGTGAGAGAGAAAAGGTGAGGGAGAGAGAAAAGCGGAGAGAGAGAGTCGAAGAGAAAGAGAGAGAGAGAGTGAGTGAGAGAGAGGAGAGAGAGAGTCGAAGAGAAAGAGAGTGAGTGAGTGAGAGAGAGAGAGTCGAAGAGAAAGAGAGAGAGTGAGTGAGAGAGAGAGAAAAGCAGAGAGAGAGTCGAAGAGAAAGAGAGAGTGAGAGAGAGAGAAGAGAGAGAGTCGAAGAGAAAGAGAGAGTGAGTGAGAGAGAGAGAGAGAAAAGCGGAGAGAGAGAGTCGAAGAGAAAGAGAGAGTGAGAGAGAGAAGAGAGAGAGAGTCGAAGAGAAAGAGAGAGAGTGAGTGAGAGAGAGAGAAGAGAGTCGAAGAGAAAGAGAGAGTGAGTGAGAGAGAGAGAAGAGAAAGAGAGAGTGAGTGAGAGAGAGAGAAGAGAGAGTCGAAGAGAAAGAGAGAGTGAGTGAGAGAGAGAAGAGAGAGAGAGCAGGGCCGTTGAAACTATGTAAGAAGGTGAGAAGTTGGAGAACAGAGAGTCAGGTAACTCGTGGATAAGACCGTCCAGGTGTAGTATGATGATGGTCTTTGATGTGTGTCATCGAGATCATGACTGACAGATTAACAGCTGCCTTACACGTGTCATTTCAGACTCCATGGCTTGGCGCCCACATCGCCTGGTACAGTACCACAACACCTCGTCCAAGCACTCCATGGGAGCAGACTGTGGCACAACAGCAGGTCTACAAGTTTACCCTAAAGGTAATGGAAGGTCTAAAGAAAGGTCTGAAGAAAGGTCTGAAGAAAGGTCTGAAGATAGGTCCAAAGATAGGTCTAAAGAAAGGTCTGAAGATATGTCTAAAGAAAGGTCTGAAGAAAAGTCTAAAGAAAGGTTCTAAAACCGTCAACAAATTTTCTTCACACGAAAAACTGAATTTAAAAACAGAATTAGAAGGGGGGGAAAACTTCTCAGAAACGTGACTTGAAAACTGAAATCTGATATTAACCCATAAAACATGCAACATGCAAGAGAAGTTTTAACCCTCCAACTTCTCCTAACAGAACGGAAGAGAGGACAAGAGCCGTCTGAAGTATTTTCATCCACTGATAAATCGCATTAAAGTTTACCGGTAATAAACGAGGGCTTCCCTGGACAAATTGTGCGACATTTCATATTGTTGACCTGGACAAACTCGCCCAGATAATTCACTTACATGGACACTGTGCACCAGGAGAAGCATTACAAATTTTGTTACATTAACTTTACACAAATTTCTCTCCCTACACTCCAACCTCCCCCCCCCCCCTTATCCTAACAGTAGAGAGAAAGCAACATTTTAATCAAAAGTAGTTGGGACACAAACAAGCAATATTTCCGCCGCAGAAGGAATATTCCAGGGCAACAGAAGAGTCAAAGTATTAAGAAAATAAGAAAAAAGAACTGGAAAGTGTACCATCTGTGAAAAATGAGAAATGAGAAAAGACTCTGACAGCGACTGCCCCATGCTGCTGTGTTTATCTTCTTTTTATTTGTGTGTACTGCTGCCGAATAAGTTTAATGATAAAAAGATTGGTCGTTTTTACTCCTTTCTTATCTGTTTCCCTCTTACTTGTTGATGGATTGTGGTTAAGTTACGCTTGCATTCAGCTGTGATGAGATTCTTAAACGTGCAGTGTACCCCGGGTACGTTTCTCGCACGTGCAAGTCATGTTACTTACACTGTGCTAAAACCTTCACGTAGAACCATACTCTGGAAAACATCGCACATACAAACACATCACATCATTTTGTTGATTCTGACCTCTTTTCACTACACCACTTGTAGCCTTGTACTGGTGAGATATCATTTGAAAGACAGTAAAAAAAAAAGTTTCTCCACCAACAAGTAGATAACACAAGAGGAAAATAAAAACAGCAGAAAAACATTTTGTATTTTCTAAGACTGAACTAGGAAAGCCCGGGCATGCCTCACTTTATTGCGTGTCGCAGATATTGCGCTTGTTTTCAAACCATTCATCTTTCTCACTTTATTGCGTTTCGCAGATGTTGCGCTGTTTTCAAACCATTCATCTTTCTCACTTTATTGCGTGTCGCAGATATTGCGCTTGTTTTCAAACCATTCATCTTTCTCACTTTATTGCGTTTCGCAGATGTTGCGCTGTTTTCAAACCATTCACCTTTTTAATTCTCATAACCTGCTTTCTTCTTCTTCTGATGGTTTTTGGCGGTAAAATTCCGTCGTGAGAATAGGTCGCCGCCATTTTGTGGACCACATTTGTAAGGTTCATGTCTCAGTGCCACGTTCTGACAATTCTCGCGATATTTCAGACTTTTAAAAAAATTGATTTTCTGGTACAAAAATTAGGTCTCTTGAGAAAACACAACAGCCTGTAGACGTGCAAGTCCAGCAGAGACTCGCATTATGTTAGAATAAAGTTGTTTTTTACTGTACTTTCTATTGTTTTGTTTTGTTTTGTTTTATTTTTGCCTGGGCTATCGATCACTTATCATGTTGTAAACATCATTATCGGCCGTAATATGGGACACGAACTCAAGGGAAAAAAGGACGTGACCTGCTTTATTGCGATCTTCACTTTATTGCGCTGATCTAAAGCCCACCTGGCATTATCTTCCAGATATCCCGTATGTTTGTAAAAAAAAAAATAAATCCAATCCAGTTTTAACAGATAAGGAGCAGAGGATAAGAAATAGGGAAAGTAATTTTTGCCCTTGATCTTGTTTGTGTTAATAAAAAGTTCACAAGATTTGTTCAGATTATTTCTGCCAATAGTTTTGTTGCCAAAGGTAGATAACTCTAGACATCGCTGTCTGAATAATGTCCCTTTCATTTCAAACTAACTAAATGAGCAATGGCAGATGGAAGAATTATTTCGATTTTTGCCGGTAATAAACTGCCAACAGATCAAAGAAATTTATTAATACGCTCAAATAAATAGTTATTTGTAAATGTAAAGTGCAAGGAGTATGAGCACTGACAGTACTTGAAGGTCGTGACCCAGTGCATGACCTGGGCTTATTTTAGACTCACAAATGTTCACATAATCACGCCCAAATCATGACGATAAATCTATAATTCTAAACTAATTGTAAAATTGTTGGGAAGGAGGTTGCTACATATTATAAGCATAATAGTGTCATGTAATGTCATATATAGTTTTGATTTTTCTTTTTCCTTCACGGAACAAAATTGACAAGAAAAAAAAAACAAAGTAGAGATGACGGAAGAGAGTTTAAATCCTGGACTTTGGAGACGACACAGAAGATCGTCTAAACAAAACATTTACGGTCAGATTCCTCTGACAACATAAACCACACCAAAGTCAGAATATATGAGGATAGATATCATATACAATACTCAGGTCAGAATATATGAGGATAGATATCATATACAACACTCAGGTCAGAATATATGAGGATAGATATCATATACAATACACAGGTCAGAATATATGAGGATAGATATCATATACAACACTCAGGTCAGAATATATGAGGATAGATATCATATACAATACACAGGTCAGAATATATGAGGATAGATATCATATACAACACTCAGGTAGCAATACGTTAGGAAAAACTGAACAAAATTATAATGAAAAGTTTAATGTAATTGTTTCAAATATAACAATCTTTGAATTGCACAGAATTATTTGGTAAAGTTTTTTTTACAGCAAATTATCATTAAATTAACCTTTTCCAAACTCAGAAAAGAGCAAGAACAGCATTCTATAACGAAGTTTATTCCAACAATTTTGAAATAATTTTTACCAGACAGCAACATACTTCGTGATAGAGTGTGTTACAATGAGAAATCTGTTACTATCATTTTATTATTTACGTTCTTTTCTCTATAGTGGAGATGCCAACAACAGGGAACTAATGAACTTCAAACCTCCATCATGGCCCGCTTTCTCTGAGGTGGAAATGTCAACAACAGGGAACTAATAAACGTCAAACCTCCATCATGGTCCGCCTTCTCTATAGTGGAGATGGCAACAACAGGGAACTAATGAACTTTAAACCTCCATCATAGCCCACCTTCTCTATAGTGGAGATGCCAACAACAGGGAATTAATGAACTTTAAACCTCCATCATAGTCCGGATTCTCTGTGTCAGGCTGATATCACACAGCAATAAATACATTCTAAAACTATCGATTTTATCACGTGTGCTTCCCGAAAATATCGGGACAGGAAATAAAAGTCACATTATAAAAGGAGGAAATAAAAAGCACCATCAAGCAGCCACTTAGACAAGGGGCCAGTGAATCTTCTCACGACGTTAATAAAGAAAGGAAATTTAAAGACAGAAAACAAAACATCTGAGTCGGAAAACTAAGGCCCCATGCCGAGATTTTATCCAGGACAAATAAATCTTAAGTCAGTGAACACAGTGTAACTGACTGCAGGGCTGGCGGCTGGGGGCTGGGGACTGACTTATTTGTTCAATCCCAGAGTTTGATGGCTTTGTATGCTAAAGCTGGGCACATGGGAAGAGAAGATTTCAATGTGCACCTAGACTTTGATAATTTGAGGATGAATATAAATGTAGTCTTAGAATAAAATAAGAGTTATAGACGGACAGACAGACAGACAGACAGACAGACAGACAGACAGGCAGAGATAGATAGATAGACAGACAGACAGATATATAGGTAGACAGACAGATAGATAGATAGATAGATAGATAGATAGATAGATAGATAGATAGATAGATAGATAGATAGATAGATAGATAAACATATAGACAGATAGATAGATAGATTACAGAAATCTAAAGGCCTTTGAATTTTCCCTTGACATAAGAAAGAAATTGGGAATGCTTTCTCCAAATAGTTTGGCCTGTAGAAGCGTCCCTACAGTCTGGTTGAGACAGTGTATCAACAACTACCCGGCATTACCAGAAAACTGGACGTGACATTCCTGGAATCTCCTCTATTAAGACAACGTTGTTTTTTTTTTTTTGGACGGGGGGATGCAAAATCCCCAGAGTCCATTGAAAATAACACCAGAACAGAACAGCCTGATATTTTTGGAGACAGAGAGGGGACTCCAGGCGCAGGAGAGGAACAGTTTATTTGGAGAGGAAATGTTGACACAGGTTACAGGGGCATGTATCCACCACCCCGTCTTGCTAAGTGGAATCCCAGATTATATTCTAGGCTCTCTGGGCAGGAAGAATTCTGGAGAAGTCTAGATATATCTGAGTTGCTTCTCGTGGGTTTGACCAGACACTTAGGGACACGTTCTGGTTTGTTAGAACCAAACGAAGGGATCGTCTATTTTCTTAATGTTCTTTCGTAAACAATGTGGCTGGAAGGTATAGACCAGGCCCGACGTTGGGCTTTAGAAACTGGCACATACGAAGGAACTGAAATAAAACTGAAACTCCAGAGCTGACGGGGGAGAAAAAGGAGGAGGACCGGGTAAGATTTCTTCACTGACAAGAAACTGAGAGAGAAAAGATGGCAAGAAACTGAGAGAGTAAAGATGGCAAGAAACTGAGAGAGTAAAGATGGCAAGAAACTGAGAGAGTAAAGATGGCAAGAAACTGAGAGAGTAAAGATGGCAAGAAACTGAGAGAGTAAAGATGACAAGAAACTGAGAGAGTAAAGATGGCAAGAAACTGAGAGAGTAAAGATGGCAAGAAACTGAGAGAGTAAAGATGGCAAGAAACTGAGAGAGTAAAGATGACAAGAAACTGAGAGAGTAAAGATGACAAGAAACAGACAGAGTAAAGATGACAAGAAACTGAGAGAGTAAAGATGGCAAGAAACTGAGAGAGTAAAGATGGCAAGAAACTGAGAAAGTAAAGATGGCAAGAAACTGAGAGAGTAAAGATGGCAAGAAACTGAGAGAGTAAAGATGGCAAGAAACTGAGAGAGTAAAGATGATAAGAAACAGACACAGTAAAGATGGCAAGAAACTGAGAGAGTAAAGATGGCAAGAAACTGAGAAAGTAAAGATGGCAAAAAACTGAGAGAGTAAAAATGGCAAGAAACTGAGAAAGTAAAGATGGCAAGAAACTGAGAGAGTAAAGATGATAAGAAACAGACACAGTAAAGATGGCAAGAAACTGAGAGAGTAAAGATGACAAGAAACTGAGAGAGTAAAGATGGCAAGAAACTGAGAGAGTACATATGACAAGAAACTGAGAGAGTACATATGACAAGAAACTGAGAGAGTACATATGACAAGAAACGGACAGAGAAAAGATGGCATGAAATGGACAGAGTATAGATGGCAAGAAACTGCAGAGTAAAAATAATAAGAAACTGAGTAAAAATGACACGAAACTGACGGAGTAAAAATTACAAGAAACTGACAGAGTAAAAATGACAAGGGGCTGACAGAGTAAAGATGACAAGAAACTGACAGAGTAAGAAAAAGAAACCTATTACTATAAACAGAATAATCCATAATTTCCAAACCCTGAAGCTGAACGGTTCGTGTGATCTGAATTCTAGACTAACTTTATTTTCTGAACATTAGAAACAGTCAGGTCTTAAGTTTTCTAAATCTCGATGTTAAAAAATACAAAACAGGTTTATAGCAAGTTCGTGGGGAATATAGGGAGGGGGGGGGGCCGCGCAACAAATTATCTTTGGATTAGGAGACTTGAGGAAGGTTGTGAACGACTGAATTTGAACAAGAGAGGCTGCTGAAAACCAAGACAAACTGCTGAAAACAAGACCAACTACTGAAAACAAGACCAACTACTGAAAACCAAAACAAACTGGTGGAAATCAGTCAGTCATTCAATCAGTCAGTCAGTCATTTGCACGTCCTTTGCGGAACTTTGCCTCCCTAACAGCACCCCTGTAGGCCTCTCAGTTGTAAGCAAGATGGCCTGCTGCTGATGCATCCATTTGCAAGACTATCATCGATGTCTTGCAACCATCTTTGCCTTGGTCTTCCTCTCTTTCTTTTTTTCTATTATGTATCCTTCCAAGATAGTCTTCTCTAGATTATCATGACGTTTAATGTGTCCAAAATATTTAACTTTTCTCTGTTTAATCTTCCTTACTAGCCAGCCTTTTTCAATATTAAGTTCTTGTAGTATGGATATATTTGATCTATTTTGTGTCCATGATATTTGAAGAACTCTTCTGTAGCATTTACATTCAAAGGCATTTATGTGTTTCTCAGCTGTTTTTTTAAGCGTCCAGATCTCACAGATATATGTTGCGATGGTAAAGATGGATACACTTAAAATTTTTTTTCTAGTTTAGTCTTTTCCTCTCCACAGATTCTTTAGCTGTTTCCTTTTATAAAGAGCGATAGATGTCCTCCTTTTAATTTCCCTCATTGTATCTCCACTATTAGTGAGTAACGACCCAAGATGTTGAAAACTCTCCACTTCTTCCAGTTTTTCCTCATTGATAAATATTTCAGTTGCCTTATTTGTTTTGTCAGTTGTCATCAATTTATTTTTCATCGCAATAAGATAGAGGTTCTGCTCTTTGCTGTTATTAGTTTTTCCATACCTTTTTCTGTTGTTCTGTTGTGGAAAGTAATACTGTGTCATAACCTCCAATTGTTATGTCATCGTAATATTCTTTGTCTGCATCTTCTCTAACATTCCTTATTGTATTTTCAGTATATAAGTTAAGTTAAAAAGGCGACAATATGCACCCCTGACGGACCCCTTGTTTTATGTCAAGTCAAGTTGTTGTTTCACAATTTATTCTTACTGCTGCTTGTTGGTCTAGATACAGCAGTGATGTTAATTGTATTACAGGTGCTGGGAATCTCATTTTTTCCAATATTTTTCAAAGTTTATAAAAACCAAGACAAACTATTGAAATCAAGACAAACTACTGAAAAGAAGACAAAGAACCGAAAACAAGACAAACTGCTGAAAACAAGACAAACTACTGAAAACCAAGAAAAGCCACCTGAGTTTTAGTGTAGTTCTTCCAGCTTATAAAGTATCTTAAGAGCTGTCCTTATTTTATTAATGACATATTTAAGTGTGGAGCAGGGCTGACACAGCCGTGTCATAAATGTCATTGATTTCATGAGGTCAGCAAACAAGGCCTGTTTAAATACCGTCCCAGGTTCCAGCCGGATGTCATGATGCCAGGTCACTGACGTGCAGAATCCTGGCTACTGAGATGAAGATTCAAATTTTATTTTCATGGTCGTGGAGCAGGTTCAGAAGTCCTTTTCCTAGTTTCTCATGGAAGTTCTAGTATCTATCACAGAACATACAGCACAAATAAACTACTACTTTCTTCTAACATGCAGTTGAACATTGGCTCTCTCCACCACGTGTAGTTGGTTCGAATCTGCACAAGATTCGGCGCAATAAATGAATGGCGCGGACTACTTTCTGGCTTACATGCTACTTGCTGTTTTTATATTCTCTATATATGCACAGTACCCTACTGCCACTCACTAGTAAACTATTTTGCAGAATAATCATCAGAAATGCAGATGAAACCACTGACAACAATTATTGAGGAAAGACGCTGGCGATGGTTGGGACATGTGCTCCGAATGACTGACAACTCACTACCAAAAATAGCACTAAGATGGACACCACAGGGGAACAGAAGTAAGGGTAGACCAAAAGAGACATGGAGAAGAACAATAGAAAGGATGTTGAGCAATAGAGGGCTCACCTGGGCAAGAGCAGAAAAAAAGGCGAAGGACAGACATTTGTGGAAAACCCTTGCGGAAGCCCCATGTGCCCTGGGCACTTAAGGTTCAGAGAGAGAGAGAGAGAGAGAGAGAGAGAGAGAGAGAGAGAGAGATATGCACAGCTACAGGGTGGCCTGACAGACTGAGTGGTTAGGCGCTCGGTCTACCAATCCAGACGTACCGGGTTCAAATCCCAGCAGTGGAAATTTATTTTTTCCTGGTACACGCCACAAAGGTCCTGGGGCCCACCCAGCCTCAAAAATTGGGTAGCAGAGAAACCTGGGAAGGTAGATGCGGCCAGGCGTGATACCGACCACGTCAGACTTTCATGTGCCGAAGGTCAAGGAAATACGGGCCTAACACCGTATCCCTAGATACGCCTTAAGGGCAGGGAAACTGGAATTTTACCTTTAACTATACATGCACAGTCTCACCACTTCCTGTCCGTTCTCAACATTTTCTTACATACATAACACACCTTCACTAGAACATCACCTCCAGCAGAATAATCCTTATACCATAACAAGTTCTCTACAACACCTCCTGCACAGCAATCCTTATACCATAACAAGCTCTCTACTAGAACATCACCTCCAGCAGAATAATCCTTATACCATAACAAGTTCTCTACTAGAACATCACCTCCAGCAGAATAATCCTTATACCATAACAAGCTCTCTACTAGAACATCACCTCCAGCAGAATAATCCTTATACCATAACAAGCTCTCTACTAGAACATCACCTCCAGCAGAATAATCCTTATACCATAACAAGCTCTCTACTAGAACATCACCTCCAGCAGAATAATCCTTATACCATAACAAGTTCTCTACAACACCTCCTGCACAGCAATCCTTATACCATAACAAGCTCTCTACTAGAACAACACCTCCAGCAGAATAATCCTTATACCATAACAAGCTCTCTACTAGAACAACACCTCCAGCAGAACAATCCTTAATCCATAACAAGCTCTCTACTAGAACAACACCTCCAGCAGAACAATCCTTATACCATAACAAGCTCTCTACTAGAACACCTCCACTGTAACAATCCGTCCACTAGAACAACACCTCCACTGTAACAATCCCTCCACTAGAACAATCCCTTCGCTAGAACGAGACAAGCAGAGAAAACCAAGGCGACCCAGACACTCGGGAGGCAGTGCAACATTTCATATACCACTGGGCCCTGGTTAACTTGTGGATTAAAGCATTCTGGGTAATTAGTTCTCATTTAGACCCTGTAACACCCTCATCCCTGATGTGCCCTGACTCATGTCAGTCAAGTTTCCAGAACTCTTAAATACATCTTCAGTTTAAAAAATATTTCCCTGCAATTTTTTGTGAGCGTTTGTTCTCGTCTTCGCTTGTGTGTCTTCGCTTGTGTGTCTTCGCTTGTGTGTCTTCGCTTGTATGTCTTCGCTTGTGTGTCTTCGCTTGTATGTCTTCGCTTGTGTGTCTTCGCTTGTATGTCTTCGCTTGTGTGTCTTCGCTTGTATGTCTTCGCTTGTGTGTCTTCGCTTGTATGTCTTCGCTTGTGTGTCTTCGCTTGTATGTCTTCGCTTGTGTGTCTTCGCTTGTGCGTCTTCGCTTGTGTGTCTTCGCTTGTGCGTCTTCGCTTGTATGTCTTCGCTTGTATGTCTTCACTTGTGTGTCTTCGCTTGTGTGTCTTCGCTTGTGTGTCTTCGCTTGTGCGTCTTCGCTTGTGTGTATTAAGTATCATGCGATACGGGACAGAAAGCAGGAAAGTGGAGCACAGAAAGGTACGTATAAGTGTCTGTATCAGATGAAAGGATATGTTCTGGCCAAAGAATAATAAATAATGAAATACACACAAGGCAGCGCTGTCAGCAGCGACAGACAGGAGGAGGTGGAGATAGACAGAAGACCTTATGGAATGACAGAGGAATGCTTATCAGGAATACTTTGATGTGAACTCCACGGGGTCAAAGAAGCATGGGAAGAACCAAAGAAGCATGAGGACTTACAACAGAGAGAAAATGGTAAACTAAGAGACCTGCAGACATATCTCTCTCTCTCTCTCTCGCTCTCTCTCTCTGAACCTTAAGTACCTGATTTTCATATTTATGCTTAGTTTTTTAAATTTCCATATAGTCTGCAGCATTGCAAAAGCCTGGTTGGATCTAGTAAGTCTGCTGTTGATGTCCTCTGTGCTGTCTCCATTTTCTACTACTCTGCAGCCAAGGTATACAAATTCGTTGACCTCCTCCACTAACTTGTTATCTACTCTGAGTACATTTCTGTTGTTCACATTTTGCTTCATTAGCTTTGTCTTTCCTACGATGATCTTTAGTCCTATGTTGTTTGCATTCTGAGCTAGCTTGTTTATTTTATCTTGCATATCTTTGTGGCTGCCTGATAATAGACAAATTTTCCTCCACAAAGTCAAGGTCCTCCAGTACTGTGTCAAGGGTCCATTGTAATCATCTTCGCTTGTCTGATGTTGCCTCTTTCATTAACCAGTCTACTGCCAAGATAAATAATGTTGGGGATAGTACACATCCATGGTTGAATCCTTTTTTTTACCCTAAAGCTGTTGGAGGTATGTTCTCGACAGATCACTTTGCACTGAAAACCCTCGTATAGGGCTTTGATGACATTCACTATCTTATGGGGGAGGCCATGCCATCTTAGAAATTTTCCACAATGCATCTCTGTTGACACTGTGAAAGGCTTTCTCAAAATCTATGAACAATGCATATGTTGTGTTATACCACTCATTTGCCTGTTCTAGTATTTGTCTAAGTACAAATATGTGGTCTATGCATGATCTTCCTTTCCTAAATCCTGCCTGCTCTTTCGAAGTTTTTCCTCAAGTGTTGGTACAATTCTGTTGATGATTATTCTGCAAAATACTTTACTGGTGAGAGGCAGTAGGGTAATGCCTCTCCAGTTCCCGCAATCTCTGAGGTCACCCTTTTTTGGTAGTTTTACTATAAGGCCAGTTTTCCACTCCTCTGGAGCTTTTTCTAGATTCCAAATTTGTTGTAATATCCGGCAAAGTTGTTTTGGTGTTTCTGTTTCTTCTGCTTTCAACATCTCAGCAGTCATTTCATCTTCACCTGGTGCCCTGTCTAATTTTAGCTTCTTTATTGCCTCCTTTACTTCACTTATTGTTATTGGTCCTGAATTGATGATTACTTCCGTTATGCTTCAGGTACGTCTGCTGTTTGTGTTCTGTTTAGTAGGGTGTTAACGTGGAGACGTACAGCAGAGAGAAAATGCTGGTAAACAAAGAGACATGGAGACATACAGCAGAGAGAGAGAATGCTGGTAAACAAAGAGACATGGAGACATACAGCAGAGAGAGAGAATGCTGGTAAACAAAGAAACATGGAGACATACAGTATAGGGAGAATGCTTGTAAACACAGGACTCACATGAGAGACAACCAAGAAGACAGTGAAGGACCAATAAAAGTGAAAGGAAAATTAATATATCTAATGAAAATAAAAAATGGAACTGTTACATTCACAAATATAATATAATGAACTACGTGACATTACGAGACGTAATTAGTCTAATAAAACAGCGCGCGCGAACACACACACACACACACTCACACAAACAAACACACACACACACACAAAGATTTTCAATGCAATTCTTCTAACATTAAATTCTTTCACGTTCATCAAGATAACTTCTAACAAGATCTAAAAAGTTACGATAGAGAGAGAGAGAGAGAGATAAACAGAATGAGAGAGAGACAGACAGAAAGACAGATAAAGAGAGAGACAATGGAAGAAAGAGAGGGAAGCGACAGAAAAGCAGATAGGCAGAGAGAAAGATTGTCTCTCTATCTTTCTCTCAGCCTGTCTGCTTTTCTGAGATAGAGAGAAACAGAGGGAAAGATAGAGAGACAGAGATAGGCAGAGACAGAGTGAAAGAAAAGCAGAGAGGCTGAGAGAAAATGAGAGACAGAAAGAGAGAGACAGAGATAGAGAGAGAAATAGAGAGACAGAGAGATAGATAAACAGAAAGACAAAGAGTGATACTGAAACTTACACACACACACACAGAAAGAGGCGTAAAGAGAGATAGAGAGAGATGAGAGAATGAATATATTTATTTTTAAAGGGTAAAGAATTGGGCACGCAGGCCCGTCTTCCATTCTGCCCTTCATCGCTCCTTCTTTCATTCTTCCCACATACTCGATTTAGTACAAATACATAAATGATATGAGGAAAAAACTTATCAAAAAAGTGCACAATTAAACTATTACTCTCAGAACAAGAGAAGAAGTAATTAACCTAACAAAATAGCCCTCGCACACGCGCACTCACACAAGTGGAGAAGACGAAGAAGAAGAAGAAGAAGAAGACAGTAGAAGTAGCAAGAAGAAGAAGAAGACAGTAGAAGTAGCAAGAAGAAGAAGAAGACAGTAGGTGTAGCAAGAAGAAGAAGAAGAAGACAGTAGAAGTAGCAAGAAGAAGAAGAAGACAGTAGGTGTAGCAAGAAGAAGAAGAAGAAGACAGTAGGTGTAGCAAGAAGAAGAAGAAGAAGACAGTAGAAGTAGCAAGAAGAAGAAGAAGAAGACAGTAGGTGTAGCAAGAAGAAGAAGAAGAAGACAGTAGAAGTAGCAAGAAGAAGAAACGTAGAAGTAGCAAGAAGAAGAAGAAGACAGTAGAAGTAGCAAGAAGAAAAAGAAGAAGACAGTAGGTGTAGCAAGAAGAAGAAGAAGAAGACAGTAGAAGTAGCAAGAAGAAGAAGAAGAAGACAGTAGAAGTAGCAAGAAGAAGAAGACAGTAGGTGTAGCAAGAAGAAGAAGAAGAAGACAGTAGAAGTAGCAAGAAAAAAGAAGACAGTAGAAGTAGCAAGAAGAAGAAGAAGAAGACAGTAGAAGTAGCAAGAAGAAGAAGAAGAAGACAGTAGAAGTAGCAAGAAGAAGAAGAAGACAGTAGAAGTAGCAAGAAGAAGAAGAAGAAGACAGTAGAAGTAGCAAGAAGAAGAAGAAGACAGTAGAGGAGTAGCAAGAAGAAGAAGAAGAAGACAGTAGAAGTAGCAAGAAGAAGAAGAAGAAGACAGTAGAAGTAGCAAGAAGAAGAAGAAGAAGACAGTAGAAGTAGCAAGAAGAAGAAGAAGAAGACAGTAGGTGTAGCAAGAGAAGAAGAAGACAGTAGGTGTAGCAAGAAGAAGAAGAAGACAGTAGAAGTAGCAAGAAGGAAGAAGACAGTAGGTGTAGCAAGAAGAAGAAGAAGACGACAGTAGTAGCAAGAAGAAGAAGACAGTAGGTGTAGCAAGAAGAAGAAGAAGACAGTAGGTGTAGCAAGAAGAAGAAGAAGAAGACAGTAGAAGTAGCAAGAAGAAGAAGAAGACAGTAGGTGTAGCAAGAAGAAGAAGAAGAAGAAGACAGTAGAAGTAGCAAGAAGAAGAAGAAGAAGAAGACAGTAGAAGTAGCAAGAAGAAGAAGAAGACAGTAGGTGTAGCAAGAAGAAGAAGAAGACAGTAGGTGTAGCAAGAAGAAGAAGAAGACAGTAGAAGTAGCAAGAAGAAGAAGAAGACAGTAGGTGTAGCAAGAAGAAGAAGAAGAAGACAGTAGAAGTAGCAAGAAGAAGAAGAAGACAGTAGAAGTAGCAAGAAGAAGAAGAAGACAGTAGAAGTAGCAAGAAGAAGAAGAAGACAGTAGCAAGAAGAAGAAGAAGACAGTAGGTGTAGCAAGAAGAAGAAGAAGAAGACAGTAGAAGTAGCAAGAAGAAGAAGAAGAAGACAGTAGAAGTAGCAAGAAGAAGAAGAAGACAGTAGGTGTAGCAAGAAGAAGAAGAAGAAGACAGTAGAAGTAGCAAGAAGAAGAAGAAGAAGACAGTAGAAGTAGCAAGACGAAGAAGAAGAAGAAGACAGTAGAAGTAGCAAGACGAAGAAGAAGAAGAAGAAGAAGACAGTAGAAGTAGCAAGAAGAGAAAGTAAGAGAAGAAGATGGAACCTTATGTCACATTTCTCTATTGAAGAGAAGATTGCAACTGCAAGAAGAAAAACAAAAAAAACAAAAAAAGATAAATTCTCCATGTAAAATGTTTCTCTTCCAGATAATTTCTTCGCTGATTGTCCAAAGTTTAATATCTTGAAGATCGTTCAGTCAGACCAGGGATTCTTTATCTCTTTAAAGTTTCTGTTAGTTTATGGAGACTGAAGTTTGTTTTTTTTTAATCTATGTTTTGTGTGTTAGTACTGGATTATTGTATGTTCTTCATTGTTACTGCTCATCGTACTTTCTGTCACTCTTATTCATGCTCACTTTCCTCACTCTTTCTGTCTTTCCTGTAAAACTAAACCATGCACCTCTGTGTATCTTTGAAACAGCACGTGTTGTACTGTGTGCTGGTGCTAAACACATATGTCGTCGACCGTGTCACAGTGTGGTGTGTCTAAGTTACAGATATGTAGTAACAACACTGTGGTGTGTCTAAGTTACAGATATGCAGTAACAACACTGTGGTGTGTCTAAGTTACAGATATGTAGTAACAACACTGTGGTGTGTCTAAGTTACAGATATGCAGTAACAACACTGTGGTGTGTCTAAGTTACAGATATGCAGTAACAACACTGTGGTGTGTCTAAGTTACAGATATGCAGTACAACACTGTGGTGTGTCTAAGTTACAGATATGCAGTAACCACTGTGTGTGTCTAAGTTACAGATATGCAGTAACAACACTGTGGTGTGTCTAAGTTACAGATATGCAGTAACAACACTGTGGTGTGTCTAAGTTACAGATATGCAGTAACAACACTGTGGTGTGTCTAAGTTACAGATATGCAGTAACAACACTGCGAACATTCCCTGCAAAGATAGGACACAGGACAACCCCAGGACGTTTACAACCTGGCACATAGGATTATCAGTCAGCGCAACATAGGATTATCAGTCAGCGCAACATAGGATTATCAGTCAGCGCAACATAGGATTATCAGTCAGCGCCGCAACATAGGATTATCAGTCAGCGCAACATAGGATTATCAGTCAGGGTAGCAACATAGGATAATCAGTCAGGGTAGCAACATAGGATTATCAGTCAGCGCAACATAGGATTATCAGTCAGCGCAACATAGGATTATCAGTCAGCGCAACATAGGATTATCAGTCAGCGCCGCAACATAGGATTATCAGTCAGCGCAACATAGGATTATCAGTCAGGGTAGCACATAGGATAATCATCAGGGTAGCAACATAGGATTATCAGTCAGTGCAACATAGGATTATCAGTCAGGGTAGCAACATAGGATTATCAGTCAGCGCCGCAACATAGGATTATCAGTCAGGGCCGGAATATCTTAGCACTCACAACCATTTATTACATGGAACACGACAATGAAGAGGATGAATCGAGGAGACAAAATATGTTAAGTGACGTCTCCAGCAATACAGAATTCCGCCACGAATAAGATTCTGGGCTGCTAGCTAGCTAATACTAAGTTAGCGCCATGAGAATCAAGTAACTTTCATCTGTCCACACACTTCAGACTTACAAGTAACATTCATCTACCCACACACTTCAATCTTACACTAACTTGCACAATAACACTTCTAGCAAGACGACACTAGCACAACATCCACTTTTCACAGTCAAACTCCGAATGATCTGAGTTGAAACTTTCGTCTCACATCCAGACCACAAAACTTACTTTTCACGAGCAAAGAATGGTCATGAAGCCATGGACAAAACAGTCTAGAAGATTCTACAAAAGCATACAACCACCATGGGCCTAACTCAAAGATATTGATTCAAAGTTATATCAAAGTTAGATCCCCTTGACCAAATACTGTCACGTCTTTACTTCTATTATTCTCATCAGCAGGTGCACACTTCAGTGGCTGTTCTCATCAGCAGGTGCACACTTCAGTGGCTGTTGGAAGGCCAGGATCTCATCAGCACGTGCACACTTCAGTGGCTGTTGGAAGAGAAGGAGGGGCACATATGGGAATGCCCGGACTGTAGGAATGCCTCACTTTTCATCATCATCATCATCATCATCATCATCACCGTCATCATCATCATCACCTTTCTCTCCCGTGACAGCATAGGCCACAGATAAAGGCTCTCCAGTCATCCCTGTTCTTGGACTTATTCTCACTTTTACTAACATCTTTTTTGTTTATGTTTTCTTTATACTAGAAAAAAACTGCATTTGCCTCACTTGTTCTTGACTTTATTTCATTTGTTCACCTGCCGTCAACTGTTGTTGTTGTTCCAAGTTACCTGAACTGATTGGGATGGTGCACTTTCCTATATTCACTCTTTTTTGTGATAGTTTCATTGTTTGTGACTTGTTGGTGTTTAGGCCTAGACTTCTTTTATTACTCTCTTCCTTCACTGTGTTCCCAAGTTTCTCGAAGTGTTCTCACTTTCTGCTGTTAGAACGCTGTCATATGCATGTCTCAGGTTGTTGATATTATGGTCGCATGTTTTAATCCCTTTCATACTTGTAATGTCTCTCGTGATGTTTTAGCTGTATAATAAGAAAATAGATCAGTTGGCAGTACACAGCTTTATCTTACACTTCGCTTTATATCCAAATACTCATCTGTGTGAGTATTCATTCTTACTGCTGCTGTTTGGTTCTAGTATATACTCGTATTTATAGCAAACTAAAACTGGGGTTTCCCACAAATATCTAACATTTACCGTCTTTAAATCTGTTTTGGTTGACGCAGAGAGCCTTCTGTGAGTTGAAATTCTCAGATTTTGTCCTCCTTTCATTTTCTTTATTAGTTACGATTACAAAATGTAATATGTGATTTGTGTCCACATACAGGGACCATTTTCCTCCATACGAACAGTTCTTCTTGCCATTGTAGGTAACTGATCATTTACTAGTCTAGTCTTTCTGCCAGCACAGGCAACTGATCACTTAGTAGTCTACCTGCCAGCACAGGTAACTGATCACTTAGTAGTCTACCTGCCAGTACAGGTAACTGATCACTTAGTAGTCTACCTGCCAGCACAGGCAACTGATCACTTAGTAGTCTACCTGCCAGTACTGGTAACTGATCACCTACTAGTCTACCTGCCAGTACAGGTAACTGATCACTTAGTAGTCTACCTGCCAGTACAGGCAACTGATCACTTAGTAGTCTACCTGCCAGTACAGGTAACTGATCACTTAGTAGTCTACCTGCCAGTACAGGTAACTGATCACTTAGTAGTCTACCTGCCAGTACAGGTAACTGATCACTTAGTAGTCTACCTGCCAGTACAGGTAACTGATCACCTACTAGTCTACCTGCCAGTACAGGTAACTGATCACCTACTAGTCTACCTGCCAGTACAGGTAACTGATCACCTACTAGTCTACCTGCCAGTACAGGTAACTGATCACCTACTGGAAAGATGCTGTCTAAGAAACCAGACAATCATAACATAATATACGGCTGATAATAAACAGGACACAAGTAAAAAAAAAGTCAAGTTACAAGCTTCTGATCAGACATGGCTTTTGATACTCTGCTTGACACTGTCCCGCCTCACTTCCCGACACATGAGACGATGCAACAACCTGGACTACCATCTTATAACTCCAGACCGTCCTATCGGGTGTTAGTCTGGCTCTTAAGTGCCGGAAAATTGGTTAAGACTGGAATCAGAAATTTAAAACAGAATCAGACACATAGACAAGTGTTGTGTGTAGCTCGGCGGGGAGAGAAAGATCTCGGTACAGGTGAGTCATTGGACACATGGATGGATTATCTGATGATCTCCACGGAGAACCAAGAGAGAGTCGTTTTATTATCTGTTTGTTGAAAGATTTGAAGGGAGAGGTTAGTTAGCTGGTGAAGAACTATCTCAGGGAGAGGTTAATTAGTTGGTGCAGATCTATCTCAGTGAGAGGTTAATTAGTTGGTGCAGATCTATCTCAGTGAGAGGTTAATTAGTTGGTGCAGATCTATCTCAGTGAGAGGTTAATTAGTTGGTGCAGATCTATCTCAGTGAGAGGTTAGTTAGTTGGTGAAGAACTATCTCAGTGAGAGGTTAATTAGTTGGTGCAGATCTATCTCAGTGAGAGGTTAATTAGTTGGTGCAGATCTATCTTAGGGAGAGGTTAATTAGTTGGTGCAGAACTATCTCAGGGACCAGGGAGAGGTTAATTAGTTGGTGAAGAACTATTTCAGGGACAGGTTAGTTAGTTGGTGCAAATCTGTCTCTGGGAGAGGTTAGTTATTTCGTGCAGATCTATCTCAGTGAGAGGTTAGTTCGTTCGTGCAGATCTGTCTCTGAGAGAGGTTAGTTGATTGATGCAGATCTGTCTCTAGGAGAGATTGGTTGGTGCAGATCTGTCTCTGGGAGAGATTGGTTGGTGCAGATCTCTCTCTGGGAGAGATTGGTTGGTGCAGATCTGTCTCTTGGAGAGATTGGTTGGTGCAGATCTGTCTCTGGGAGAGATTGGTTGGTGCAGATCTCTCTCTGGGAGAGATTGGTTGGTGCAGATCTGTCTCTGGGAGAGATTGTTGGTGCAGATCTGTCTCTGGGAGAGATTGGTTGGTGCAGATCTGTCTCTGGGAGAGATTGGTTGGTGCAGATCTGTCTCTGGGAGAGATTTGTTGGTGCAGATCTGTCTCTGGGAGAGATTTGTTGGTGCAGATCTGTCTCTGGGAGAGATTGGTTGGTGCAGATCTGTCTCTGGGAGAGATTGGTTGGTGCAGATCTGTCTCTGGGAGAGATTGGTTGGTGCAGATCTGTCTCTGGGAGAGATTGGTTGGTGCAGATCTGTCTCTGGGAGAGATTTGTTGGTGCAGATCTGTCTCTGGGAGAGATTTGTTGGTGCAGATCTGTCTCTGGGAGAGATTTGTTGGTGCAGATCTGTCTCTGGGAGAGATTTGTTGGTGCAGATCTGTCTCTGGGAGAGATTTGTTGGTGCAGATCTGTCTCTGGGAGAGATGGTTGGTGCAGATCTGTCTCTGGGAGAGATTGGTTGGTGCAGATCTGTCTCTGGGAGAGATTGGTTGGTGCAGATCTGTCTCTGGGAGAGATTGGTTGGTGCAGATCTGTCTCTGGGAGAGATTGGTTGGTGCAGATCTGTCTCTGGGAGAGATTGGTTGGTGCAGATCTGTCTCCGTGACCCTTCACCCCCATTAACCACATTAATTATTTCTCTACGACCCCCCTCACCCCCCCCCCCCCGTGCTCTCTTTCACGTGAAGGGAGGCATTCGGGGCCGAATCCCAGTCTCACTGATTTCTCTGGGTGGCCCATACATCTCCTATATATGGACCCTCATGCACTAAATATAATTTTTTTTGTAAAACGTGAGAATATATTATGTAAGATTAGCCATTGAATCTATTTAGAAGTGAGAGGTAGGGAGTAGTATTTAGATGTGACAGACAGGAGAGTAGTATTTAGATGTGACAGACAGGAGAGTAGTATTTAGATGTGACAGACAGGAGAGTAGTATTTAGATGTGACAGACAGGAGAGTAGTATTTAGATGTGACAGACAGGAGAGTAGTATTTAGATGTGACAGACAGGAGAGTAGTATTTAGACGTTACAGACAGGAGAGTAGTATTTAGATGTGACAGACAGAAGAGTAGTATTTAGATGTGAGAGACAGAAAAAAGTATTAAATGTGACAGACAGAAGAGTAGTATTTAGTTGTGACAGACAGGAGAGTAATATTTAGATGTGACAGACAGGAGAGTAGTATTTAGGTATGACAGACAGAAGAGTAGTATTTAGATGTGACAGACAGAAGAGTAGTATTTAGATGTGACAGACAGGAGAGTAGTATTTAGATGTGACAGACAGGAGAGTAGTATTTAGATGTGACAGACAGGAGAGTAATATTTAGATGTGACAGACAGGAGAGTAGTATTTAGGTATGACAGACAGAAGAGTAGTATTTAGATGTGACAGACAGGAGAGTAATATTTAGATGTGACAGACAGGAGAGTAGTATTTAGGTATGACAGACAGGAGGGTAGTAAGAGTGAGAATCAAACCTCGTCCCCAGAAAGACAAACAGACGCTTAGTCACGACATGTCACGCGCGAGGCAGGCTCAGACGTTAGATATAGACTTGGGAACATGAGCATTCTGGGAATGTTTCGTGGCCGAGTAGTTAGAGCATTGTCCTTTCGTGGCTAGAAGAAGAGAAAGTCCTCTATACGCACTTGTCTTCTGCAAGATATCTAATTTCGCATCAAGAGATCAAAACTGGCGCTATGAATAATTCAGCGTCTTGGAAGCATCACATGAGACGTTAAAGCTGTTATTGTAGTGGATCATCATCATCATCATCATCATCATCATCATCATCATCGTCATCATCATCATCATTATCCTCTTTGTCATCATCATCGTTATCATCATCAGTGTTATTGTCTTCATCATCATCACCATCATCATCACCACTACCACTATCATCACCATCATCGTTATCATCATTATCATCAAGGGCGTCGTCGTCATCATCATTATATCATCATCATCATCGTCGTCATCAAGCGCCGGTGCTAGTAAGTATCGATGATAATATTTCTGTAAGTTTTGGCCTTTTTATCTTTATTGTTCATGAAGTATTCTGATTAGGTAACTTATCTTTACTGTACACGAAACATTCCGATGTCACCAGGCTGTCTTATCTTTATTGTACTTGAAATATTCAGATAAATATTCCCATTTGTTTCTATATATATCATTCCAACAGTTTCAATGTTTCGACGAATAATTTATTTATCTGCAGACTTCCACTGAATGATCTACTACATGTTACTTTACTCTCGTCCTTATTGTCGTTTCTTTTCTTCCCATTCACTCCTTGTTATTTGTTGTATTGTGGTTTTTTTTTCTCATTTGGAGAAGAGGAAAGTGAAAACCCTTTAGGATTTGTGTGTGTGTGTGTTTGATATTTGATTATTGTTATCAGATAAAATTTGTTAACATTTTTATACCCGCTAAGACCACCATTTGGTGCGGTACATGTGGACGTAAAATGTCCTCGGATGTGAGTCTGCACGAAGATCCTACACAGAGAGACAAGAGAACACATTCTTAGATTTCGTTTTTCTCTCACCAGTATTTTATGGGATTTATTTCGTCTCTCTCTTGATTTCTCATAGAATCCAGCTCTGAGAAGTGGTGTGTGGTCGAGTGGATGACGTCTCACTCTCTCTCCTACTGAATGTCGTGTGTTCCTATCCCAGAAGTCAGACCGCTGATTCTATTAGTTACAGTTCTCACCGGTGCTACGGAGTGTGTGCACTTTCTTTAGTGAAAGAAAATAGAGCGCACCTGCAGCTGTTTCTAAGTGCAGAGAGAATCTTTGAACATGTCTATTTCTTTGTGTATAGTCTACGACACTCTTTCATATTTCTTTGTGTACAGTCTAAGACACTCTTCCATATTTCTTTGTGTACAATCTAAGACACTCTTCCATATTTCTTTGTGTACAGTCTAAGACACTCTTCCATATTTCTTTATGGACAATCTAAAATAATCTTCCATATTTTTTGTAAACAATCTAAGACACTCTTCCCTTTTTCTTTGTGCACAGTCTAAGACACTCTTCCATATTTCTTTGTGTACAGTCTAAGACACTCTTCCATATTTCTTTGTGGACAATCTAAAACAGTCTTCCATATTTTTTGGTGGACAATCTACAACACTCTTCCATATTTCTTTGTGGACAATCTAAAACACTCTTCCATATTTTTTTGTGGACAATCTAAGACACTCTTCCATATTTCTTTGTGTACAATCTGAGACACTTCCATATTTCTTTGTGGACAATGTATGACACTCTTTCATATTTCTTTGTGTACAATCTGAGACACTTCCTTATTTCTTTGTGGACAATCTAAGACACTCTTCCATATTTCTTTGTGTACAATCTGAGGCACTTCCATATTTCTTTGTGTACAATCTGAGACACTTCCATATTTCTTTGTGAACAATCTAAAACACTCTTCCATATTTCATTGTGTACAATCTGAGACATTTCCATATTTCTATGTGTACAATCTAAAACACTCTTCCATATTTCTTTGTGTACAATCTGAGACACTTCCATATTTCTTTGTGTATAATTTAAAACACTTCCATATTACTTTGTGAACAATCTAAGACACTCTTCCATATTTCTTTGTGTACAATCTGAGACACTTCCACATTTATTTGTGTACAATCTGAGACACTTCCATATTTCTTTGTGTACAATCTAAGACACTCTTCCATATTTCTTTGTGGACAATCTAAGACACTCTTACATATTTCTTTGTGGACAATCTAAGACAGTCTTCCATGTATACTTTTGTTCATCGGTTTTTCTCCGGTCTAAAAATCTACTTTCTAAACTTTACTCAAAAACAGAGGTTCTTAACCTGTTTTTCAGCCGAAAGCGCCTTTTTATCATAAGAACAGTTGTGGACCCCGTCTCTGGCATGTGAGCATCTATGGACCCCATTTCTTGCCTGACAACAGCTATGGACCCCTATTTCTTGCCTGACAACAGCTATGGACCCCATTTCTTGCCTGACAACAGCTATGGACCCCTAGTTCTTGCCTGACAACAGCTATGGACCCCATTTCTTGCCTGACAACAGCTATGGACCCCATTTCATGCCTGACAACAGCTATGGACCCCTATTTCTTGCCTGACAACAGCTATGGACCCCATTTCTTGCCTGACAACAGCTATGGACCCCATTTCATGCCTGACAACAGCTATGGACCCCATTTCTTGCCTGACAACAGCTATGGACCCCATTTCTTGCCTGAGAACAGTTATTGACCCCATCTCTGGCCTGAGAACAGTTATTGACCCCATCTCTGGCCTGAGAACAGTCATTGACCCCATCTCTGGCCTGAGAACAGTTATTGACCCCATCTCTGGCCTGAGAACAGTCATTGACCCCATCTCTGGCCTGAGAACAGTCATTGACCCCATCTCTGGCCTGAGAACAGTTATTGACCCTATTTCTGGCCTGAGAACAGTTATTGACCCCATCTCTGGCCTGAGAACAGACGTAGACACTTCATTCAAAGTAAAGCAACTAAAAGGAACCTGATGATGCTACAATCTTTTCAATCGCTGCATGTAAAGGTCTGTGTACCCTCAAATATCCTCCCATGGATCCTCTGAATCTGAAAAATGGTAAATCACCAGGATGTGATGAGATAACGGCTGAACTTATTAAAGCAGGAGGAAAAGAATGTGCAACAATCTATCGTGCACTATGTAAAAAGATATGACATTCAGGTATTTGGTCAAAAGCATAGAAAATAACTGTATTCATACCACTGCCAAAAAAAGGGTAACCTGAAATTATGCACAAACTACAGAACCGTTGCCCTGATTAGTCATGCCAGTAAAATTCTGTTAAAAATTATAATGGGTAGACTTCGTAAGAAAATAGAAGAAGAAGTCAATATGGTCCAAGCTAGTTTCAGGCAAGGAAGAGGATCAAGAGATCATATATTCAATATAAGATTGATAATAGAGAATCACACAATAATTAGTGTTTAAGCATACACCTATGCACGAGGCACTGCAGTAAAGATGTGATACCAAAATGTATAAACTACTAAAAAAAAAAAGAATATTCTCTCAATTTGAGAACCGTTACGTTCGGGACTGTGGAACGCTGGAATCACATGGTTTAAACTCGTTATTCAGCTACACATAACATTTTCCTCTTCCACTATCATAAACCCTCTCTACTAAGCTCTATTCTCGCTCTTTGCACATAATTCAGAACAAACATACATCATTGTTTTACAACTCTACTACAACCACTTGATGAGAAGAAATGATCAGAGAATCCCAAAACAAGCTATCAAGTGGAACACAACAGGCCGAAGAAAAAGAGGCAGACCGCGTGAAACTCTGAAGAGGACATTATTAAGAGAGGTCAAATTAACAGACATAAAATCCTTTGATGAGGTTGAAAGACTCGCCGAAGACAGGAAAAATTGGCGAACTACTTTGCGAGCCCTATGTGACGTTTAACGGCACGGGAAGGATATAAGATATAAGATAAGAAGACTACAACCATAATCATTTATTTCACCTTCTCCTAGCCAGGTTACATTTTTCTCTCTCTTTTTCTCTTCTCTCTCTCTCTCTCCTCTTTCCTTATTCACTACCATCATCTAAAATCTCATCTCTACACTCCATTATGCACATTTTTACACATTTCAGAACGAACACATTTTGAACGTAACAACTGGCGCATTTCCAATATTGTATTGGCAACTCTTACTAGTATTCTTCCAAGACTGAGCTAAATCTTAATTAATTTCTTTTATTTATTATTTCTTTAACATAAAATTCATGTGATTCTATACTTTATCTCGTCTCTCTGTTTCTTCGTCCTGTTTATGATTGTATTATTAAGGCTCACGCCGAAACGTCACAGTTGTGTGTTCGTTAAGTAATAAAGCTGTTGCTGATTTTTTTGAAGTTTATACATTTTAATAATAGAGAAATGCAGAGAATATAATGTGAATCTATATTTATGCTTTATAGACTATTCAAAGGCATTTGACTGCGTACAACATCAGAAAAGTTGGGAAATATGGAAAAAAAGCGATTTTCAACACATGTGGGACAATTAATATCACTGTTGTATCTAGACCAACAGGCAAAAGTAAGAATAAATGGTGAAACAACAACTTAGTGTGACATAAAAGAAGGAGTCCGTCAGGGGTGCATGTTGTCGCCTTACTTATTTAACGTGCGCACTGAAAATATAATGAGGAATATTAGAGAAAATTTAAACAAAGAATATTACGATACCATAACAATTGGAGGGTATGAAATACAAGAGATTAGATATGCTGATGATACAGTATTACTGCCCACAAAACAGATCAATCAAATGCCGCGTGGCGTAGACGATCATTTCTCTCCACAATTCCCTGTCTTTAGACTTCATTATGAGATCCGCCGGTGACTTTCTTCCTAGCCACATTGACAGCCCACCCAGTAACTTCTCTCTTTGTCTTCCTCTGTCTCTTCTTCTCTCAATTTTTCCAGTTACAACAATGTGTTCCAATTTTCCTCTTCTCAGAAAATGTCCTACAAATCTCGCATGTCTTTTTCTGATATTTTCTGTGATTTGCCTTTTAACGCCAGCCTCTCTTAAAACTTCTTCGATGGTTTTTTTGGCTGACCATGGTACCTTCAACATTCTTCTTATGAACAACATTTCCATTGCCTCCATTTCTCGCTGTACTCTCTTTTTAAAAAGACACAAAAAGGAATGGAAAAACTAATTATGTCAGTCCGTAAGAACAGCGAAGAGTAAAACCTCTATCTTAATGCGAAGAAAACTAAATTGATGACAACTTACAAAACAAACAAGGCAGCTGAAATATGTATCAATGAGGAAAAACTAGAAGAAGTGGAGAGTTTTGAATATCTTGGATCATTACTCACTAACAATGGAGACACAATGACGGAAATTAAAAGGAGAACATCTAACGCCCTTCAGAAAGTAAAACAACTAAAGAATCTGTGGAGAGGAACAGACAGAATCACAACAAATAAGATTCTTAAGGGCATACATCTTTCCCATCGCAACATATGCCTGTGAGACCTATACAATTAACAAAACAGCTGAGAAACACATAAATGCAGTTGAATGTAAATGCTACAGAAGAGGTCTTCAAAAATCATGGACACAAAAAAAAAAAAGAATAAATATATCCATACTACAAGAACTTAATATTGAAGAAGGCTGGCTATTAAAGAAGATTAAACAGAGAAAACTTAAATTATTTTTGACACATTAAACGTCATGATAATCTAGAGAAGACAGTCTTGGAAGGGTACATAATGGGGAAAAGAAAGAGTGGAAGACCAAGGCGAAGATGGCTGCAAGACATCGTTGATGATCTGCAAATGGATGCATCAGCAGCAGGCCATCTTGCTCACAACCGAGAGGCCTACAGGAGAGCTGTTAGGGAGGCAAAGTTCTGCAAAGGACATATAAATAACTGACTGGCTGACTGACTGATTGAGTGGATCTCCTAGGTGTGCAGGCTGAAAACTGTTGGTGTAATAAAACATTATCAGGCAAAGATATAAATGATACAACTAGTGTATAAAGTATACACAGGCCCAGACATAAATGATACGACCAATGTATAAAGTATAGACAGGCCCAGACATAAATGATACAACGAATGTATAAAGCATACACAGGCCCAGACATAAATGATACAACGAATGTATAAAGCATACACAGGCCCAGACATAAATGATACATCGAATGTATAAAGCATACACATGTCCAGACATAAATGATACAACCAATGTATAAAGCATAGACAGGCCCAGACATAAATGATACAACGAATGTATAAAGCATAGACAGGCCCAGACATAAATGATACAACCAATGTATAAAGCATAGACAGGCCCAGGCATAAAAGATGCAACAAATGTATAAAGCATAGACATCCCGGACATAAATGATACAACGAATGTATAAAGCATAGACAGGCCCAAACATAAATGATACAACCAATGTATAAATCATAGACAGGCCCAAACATAAATGATACAACCAATGTATAAAGCATAGATAGGCCCAAACATAATTGATACAACCAATGTATAAAGCATAGACAGGCCCGGACATAAATGATACAACGAATGTATAAAGCATAGACAGGCCCAGACATAAATGATACAACCAATGTATAAAGCATAGACAGGCCCGGACATAAATGATACAACGAATGTATAAAGCATAGACAGGCCCAGACATAAATGATACAACCAATGTATAAAGCATAGACAGGCCCAGACATAAATGATACAACCAATGTACTCGCGTAAAGCATAGACATATAAGTTATACGTACTCGATTTACACATTTCATTCTGTCTCTCTTTCCTCCAGTTTCCTGCATTTACCTCCTTGTCTTAAGTCTCTAAGATAAGCAGGAGATAGTTATCTGTTCCATCCGCCAGATCCGCTGCTGTTTGTCCTAGTTCTTTTCTCCCCCCACCCCGCCTTAGTTCTTATTATTTCTCCATTATTCTGAGGTTATCTTGGCCCCACAGCTGTGTCTTATCTTGCCCTTCATCTCTAATGATCACCGTCCATCTCTGTGGTTCTTATGGGCTGCACTAAGCTGAAACTGTCACTTTATGTTGGGCGTGGCAGTTTATGGCCGTGCACTGTATTGATGTCAGTGATAATGGAATCGATGATTGATCTTGGTGGAAAATGTTTGGATGGGGTACGTATGCACGTGGAGAACTTTCTGTCATATTTGGCCACTGGGTGATACGCCCCTTGACCAAGGAAAGGCCAACCTTTCAACCACATCTGACCACTGGGTGATACGTCCCTAGACCAAGGCAAGACCAACCTTCCAACCACATCTGACCACTGGGTGATACGACCCTAGACCAAGGCAAGACCAACCTTTCAACCACATCTGACCACTGGGTGATCCGTCCCTTGACCAAGGAAAGACCAACCTTTCAACCACATCTGACCACTGGGTGATACGTTCCTGGACCAAGGCAAGACCAACCTTTCAACCACATCTGACCACTGGGTGATACGCCCCTGGACCAAGGCAAGACCAACCTTTCAACCACATCTGACCACTGGGTGATACGCCCCTGGACCAAGGCAAGACCAACCTTTCAACCACATCTGACCACTGGGTGATACGTTCCTGGACCAAGGCAAGACCAACCTTTCAACGACATCTGACCACTGGGTGATACGTCCCTAGACCAAGGCAAGACCAACCTTTCAACCACATCTGACCACTGGGTGATACGTCCCTGGACCAAGACAAGACCAACCTTTCAACCACATCTGACCACTGGGTGATACGCCCCTTGACCAAGGAAAGACCAGCCTTTCAACGACATCTCATCAGAGGGTGATATGCCCCTGGACCAAGACAAGACCAACCTTCCAACCACATCTGACCACTGGGTAATACGCCTCTTGACCAAGACAAGACCAACCTTTCAGCCACATCTGACCACTGGGTGATACACCCCTTGACCAAGGAAAGACCAACCTTTCAACCACATCTGATCACTGGGTGAAACGCCCCTGGACCAAGAACAATCTTTTATATACGTTTTGTCTGGAGTTTGCATGTAAGATTGTCATAAAGGTGGACTCTAACACTATGTCACAGAAGCTGGTATATATTTCAACGTTCATTTTAGTCAAAAGCTGATATATATTTTAACGTTCATTTTAGCCAAAAGCTGATGTATATTTCAACGTTCATTTTAGCCAAAAGCTGATATATATTTTAACGTTCATTTTAGCCAAAAGCTGATATATATTTTAACGTTCATTTTAGCAGAAACATCCAACACCAGGAAGCGGGAATTGCCGAGCAGAAATCGACCAAAGTCTTGGGTTCAAATCCCGACAAACCACATCCGCTTTCACCGGATCAGGCTCCCGCTGGCGCTAGGCAGTTCATGCACGGTGAGACACTTCTTAAAACAATCGTGGCAGCTCTGAGAAAGCGTTTTGTTACATCTGAAACATCCAGACTCCAAAACGTCTAGAGGGTAACTGCTGTAACCTAATGGGAAATAACCCCAAGATGAATTTTTTCCAGTCTCTAACAGACAGGTCGACTGAGATGGCCTTCTAAGGGGTCCGATGGGTTTCACCTCGAGTCCTTAATATTCTGAGAAAACAGGTGACAATCAGCTTTTTGGCTCCACTCTCCTGTTCCCTCTCACAGGGTAAAAATATCAGCAAATATTACCAAAGAAAGTCATCATTGAGAGGGAAGAAAAATGAGATAATATTACCAAAGAAAATCATAATTGAGAAGGAAGAAAAATCAGCAAATATTACTAAAGAAAGTCGTCATTGAGAGGGAAGGAAAATCAGCAAATATTACTAAAGAAAGTCATCATTCAAAAGGAAGGAAAATCAGCAAATATTAACATCATTGAGAGGGAAGAAAAATCAGCAAACATTACTAAAGGAAGTCGTCATTGAGAGTGAAGATAAATCAGATATTATTACTAAATAAAGTCACCACTGAGAGTGAAGATAAATCAGATATTATTACTAAAGAAAGTCACCACTGAGAGTGAAGATAAATCAGATATTATTACTAAAGAAAGTCACCACTGAGAGTGAAGATAAATCAGATATTATTACTAAAGAAAGTCACCACTGAGAGTGAAGATAAATCAGATATTATTACTAAAGAAAGTCACCACTGGGAAGGAAGATAAGTCCTTGGACTTTCCTTAACAAGTTTTAAGTTTTGAACTGGATGAAGAATTCATGAAATACACGAAACATGAACTACTAGAATTCAGCAAGAAGTAACTGATATCCAGGAAAATACTACTGATCTTGTTTCTAATACTTTCATACAAAGTCTTGCAGAAAGTTTAGAGCGAGATTCAAAGAAATCAGCACGGTCTTTGCTAAGACAGACTTCCACAGGCCAAGTTCCGTCTTTCAAAGACATCAGCAGGGTTTTTGCTAAGACAGACTTCCATAGGCCAAGTTCTGTCTCTCAAAGAAATCAACATGGTTTTTGCTAAGACAGACTTCCATAGGCCAAGTTCCGTCTCTCAAGAAAGTGTGGTTGCTACGGCAAAGGGAGGTAAGAGGAGACCTGCAAACTGTGGTTATCTGGTGTTTACTCAGCGACTTGGCTTTGTTTGACAAACCTTATCGCAGTTTTCTGTTTCAAAGCTCAAGCTTTAGACGAGGGCTGGAGCCAGATACCGCCAAACAATTAGCCAGACAAGATGAAACAACACACAATGGACCAGGCTGTTTATTTAGGGAAGGAAACATGTTAATGGCTAGAAGGCTAGCAACAATCTTTAGCTGGTAACAACAACAGCAACAAGATTGGCAATACAACATTTCGGATTTCGCCCTATTCAGACACACACACATTAAAAAAAACAAGATTAAAAACAGCACAGCCACGAAAAGATAAGATGGACCTTGAACGAAATAGATTTTATTTTTATAATGTTGAGGGGAAAAAGCCATAACTTATCAATGATATACATACATGTTCAAAGTAATTACATCAGGAACTAAAGGTATAGTGGTCTAGACACAGGGAGTATGTGTAAACAGGGCAATCAAGATGAGCATCAGATGTGGAAGTTCATGATTACAGATGTGGAAGTTCATGATTACAGATGTGGAAGTTCATGATTACAGATGTGGAAGTTCATGATTACAGATGTGGAAGTTCATGACTGCAAGAGAGAAATGTAACTGTCAGAGAAAGACAAAAATTTGGGAGGGAAAGCAGTAGACTACCCAGGTCGTCGTAACTTTAAACTTGTTTTACAAATGGAAAGCAGTCTCATATTACATACACATCATCAGAGTCTCATCTTACATACACATCATCAGTCTCATCTTATATACACATCATCAGTCTCATCTTATATACACATCATCAGTCTTATCGTGCATACGCATAATCACAGCCTCATCTTATATACACATCACCACAGTCTTATCTTATATACACATCATCACAGTCTTATCTTACATACACATCATCACAGTCTTATCTTACATACAAATCATCAAAGTCTTATCTTACATACAAATCATCACAGCCTTATCTTACATACAAATCATCACAGTCTTATCTTACATACACATCGCATGGTGGACACACGAAGAATTTTTTTTATAAGAAAAGCAGATCTAGTTCCATATCATAGTCGTAATATGTATTTGCGGTTCATGTGTGTCAAATATGAGGTTAATATGTGATTAATATGTTCAGGTTTCGCATGCACTTCCAAGAGCTGATTTGGAGTATTGTTTTGTTCTTTGTTGCAGAGTGTCTCATGTATGTACATTCATTTATTTGGACATTCAATCACTTGACATTCAATTATCTGGACATTACCCAGACATTCAGTGACGTGGACATTCAATTATTCGGATATTCAATTACCCGGACATTCAGTCACATAGACATTCAATTATCTGGACATACAGTCACTTGTATATTAATTTATCTGGACATTCAGTTACCTATATATTCAATTATCTGGACATTCAGTCACCTGTACATTCAGTTATCTGGACATTCAGTTATCTGATCAGGGAGTCACCTGTACATTCAATTAGCTAGACGTTAAATCACCTGGACATTCAGTCACAGGGACATGCAATCACCAGAACATTCATTCACCTGAACATTCAATCACCTAGACATATTCATTCACCTGGACATATTTAATCACCTGGACATATTCATTCACCTGGACATTAAATCACCTGGACATATTCCGTCACCTGGACATTCTGTCACCTAGACATTCAGTTATCTGAATATTCAGTCACCTTGACATTAAATCACCTGGACATATTCATTCACCTGGACACTCAATCACCTGGACATATTCAATCACCTTGACATTCATTCACCTGGATATATTCATTCACCTGGATGTTCAATCACCTGGACATATTCATTCACCTTGACATTCATTCACCTGGACATATTCATTCACCTGGACATATTCAATCACCTGTGCACTCAATCACCTAGACACTCAGTTATCTGAACATTCACTCACCTGGACATTAAATCAGTTTGTCAGAGGAAGTCGAGTAAACTTATTACTGATCTTGACCGAGAACTTGTATTACTTCACCACTTTTCTCACCTGTTCTCATCACTAACCGTAACAATCTGTATCAAATATTTGTAACTTTTATTATTTCTTTCTTTTATTCTAAACTTTTCTCTCAAATTTGGTCTTCATTGCGCGATAATTTCTCTTTAGTGTGGTCAAAATCTTTCATTTATCGCGTTCTTATAACTTTCAATCATTTTTTTTTATTGACCAGAAAGAAACCTTTTTTTAACAAGAATTCCGAATGTCATCATTGCTTTCAAGATGGAAGCCGGTTCTGTGTGTCAAGCTACTCAGCTTAGTGTTATGGCACCACTGTGAGCTGTGAACGTCGCATAGATAGAATTGATGGTTCTTAGACTATCTACTCGGACAGCGGCGAATTATGACGATCTTTGTGTGTCCTAGTTCGGCTTGGCAAGTTAGCTACGGAGTTCGTGGCCAGAGCGACGCTGACTAGTTCTCGCTTGTGGGCTGTTCCTGAAATGATGCCCCACTGGGATGCTGGAACTGATGCCAAGGACCTGGGACAAACATTCTGTGTGATATTCTCCGCCATAAGACCGATTAATGAAGTATCTTATACTAATGATACCGAGAAACTAACATCGGGAAGTGAGTAATAAGTCTTTGCTTTCTTTTTTTGTTAAAGTACACTCCATTCTTCTTTACATCCACACCAGAAAGTTCTTACTCGTCTTTTCCATTTCAGCGATATTTAATGTACAAATATGTTACTTAAAAAATCATAAAGGATTTAAGGACAAAAAGACAAATAAAGATTCTGTGTGTACAGATGGCTGAAACATCTTTTCTACCAAAGATTTCGCGAGCACAGATGGCTGAGATGTCTTTTCTACCAAAGATCTGGCATATTTACAACTTGTTTAGGCCAATGAAAACTTTAAACCAGTTGTAGCCCAACATAAAGTCAGTTAGACAGTCATTTCCAAGTCCATTGCCGAACTTTGCCTCCCTAACAGCTCTCCTGTATGCCTCTCGATTGTAAGCAAGATGCCCTGCTGCTGATGCATCCATTCGGAGATTATCAACGATGTCTTGTAGCCATCTTCGCCTTGGTCTTCCTCTCTTTCTTTTCCCCATTATGTATCCTTACAAGACTCTCTTCTCTAGATTATCATGACGTTTAATATGTTCAAAATATTTTAAGTTTTCTCTTAAACATAAAGAGAGACAGAACAAAATATCACTGTAAAACTCTAGTGGCAAAAAAGGAGACTTGTGCTACGTACCAGGGAAATATGTATTCAGATCATTTAGAAAACAAAAGTTTGAATACTTTTTTTTCTTGGAAAACTGATAGCTCTGTCCATAACAGTATCATTTATTTCTGTATGAGATGTGATGTTTCTCTTTCTATAATAGTATCACTTCTTTCTATATGAGATGTGATGTTTCTCAGCTAATAACAGCGTCACTTCTTTCTGTTTGAGATGTGATGTTTATCAGCTCATAACAGTATCACTTCTAGCTGTATGAGTTGTGATGTTTCTCAGCTCATGACATGTTACGATTATTCTGCTAAATAACTTCCATTTTTATTGTAAATGTTCTGGAAATGCATATTCTTTGCCAGTGTTGGCAAACGCATGTGTGTTTACGTATGTTTATGTATGTTTATGTGTGTTTATGTGTGTTTCTTAGTGACGATTTGTAGTGTAACATACGGATAAGAGTGGAAGATAAACAGATTTGTAGTGTAACGTGTGGATAAAAGTAGAAAGTTTGTAGCTGAGAAGGCGGATAATAATGAAAGTAAATATTTTGTTATCTGAAGTTCTATCCATGTTTACCGTGAGTAGGTACGCTGGGGGTAAAGTGAAGGTAACTGTCTGAGACAACATCACAGCGGTGAGGTGACTGTCTGAGACAACATCACAGCGGTGAGGTGACTGTCTGAGACAACATCACAGCGGTGAGGTGACTGTCTGAGACAACATCACAGCGGTGAGGTGACTGTCTGAGACAACATCACAGCGGTGAGGTGACTGTCTGAGACAACATCACAGCGGTGAGGTGACTGTCTGAGACAACATCACAGCGGTGAGGTGACTGTCTGAGACACCAACAGAGCGGTGAGGTGACTGTCTGAGACAACATCAGAGCAGGTGAGGTGACTGTCTGAGACAACATCAGAGCAGGTGAGGTGACTGTCTGAGACAACATCAGAGCAGGTGAGGTAACTGTCTGAGACACCAACAGAGCGGTGAGGTGACTGTCTGAGACAACATCAGAGCAGGTGAGGTGACTGTCTGAGACAACATCAGAGCAGGTGAGGTGACTGTCTGAGACACCATCAGAGCAGGTGAGGTGACTGTCTGAGACAACATCAGAGCAGGTGAGATGACTGTCTGAGACAACATCAGAGCAGGTGAGGTGACTGTCTGAGACAACATCAGAGCAGGTGAGATGACTGTCTGAGACACCATCAGAGCAGTGAGGTGACTGTCTGAGACAACATCAGAGAGGTGAAGTGAATGTTTGAGACAACATCAGAGCAGGTGAGGTGACTGTCTGAGACAACATCAGAGCAGTGAAGTGACTGTCTGAGACAACATCAGAGCAGTGAGGTGAATGTCTGAGACACCTATACGGGTCTTTGTGCATGGTTCTTCACCTTTTGAAATTAAAGTTCGTTCTCTCTCTCTCCTCCTCCTCCTCCTTCTCTCTCCTCTCTCTCTCACCCTCTCTCCCTCCCTCTCTCTCACTCTTTTCCCCCCTCTCTCATTACCCTATTTCTCTCCCTCTCTACTCCCCTCTCTCCTCCTCTCTCTCATCTCCCTCTCTCTCCGTCTCTCTTTCAATTCTCTCTTTCTCTCTCTCTCTCACTCTCTCAGTCCCACCTTTCTCTCTCTCTCTTCTCCTCTCTCCCTCCTTCCTTTCTCTCTCTCTCTCTCTCTGCCGTTAAACATAGAACTAGCACTATGAAACCAGCATAACCTCATCTACTGATCACGTACGGGACGATGGCGGGAAGAATTACACAGAAAGAAAATAAATGACGGAATCTGATCAAACACCCACAGACCAGCCAATGATATCCTTGCAGTAGGTCACATGATCTGACACGAGCACGTGAGAACATCTATTAGAAGTAATGAACACACCAGGCTACGAGTAACTGTGTGCCTGTATAATGATGAATGTAACCACCAGATCTGGTAAATGGCGGGTTTTGGCTGCAGGATTCTGGAATAGACTTGATAAAGAAAATGTGGGACAAGAAAGACGAACAAATGGATACTCTTGTAGCGACAGGAAAACTTGGTGGATTGAACGGACTAAAAGATGAAGTTAATGATGAAAGAGAAGAAGAAAACAGTTATCAGATTTCTCAAGGGAAATGGGAGGTGGTCACAGACAGGAGTAATACTAAGAATAATACTTATATTACTACTAATAATAGTTCAGTATTTCTACTTGCTAATGTCATTATTGTCCACTTACAGTTTCATTTACCATCTTCTTCCTCAACATTATTGTGAGTATTTCACAGATCTTACATGTAATAGCTAGCCTCTTTCTAGAGCCTGTCTTACATGTAATAGCTAGCCTCTTTCTAGAGCCTGTCTTACATGTAATAGCTAGCCTCTTTCTAGAGCCTGTCTTACATGTAATAGTTAGCCTCTTTCTAGAGCCTGTCTTACATGTAATAGCTAGCCTCTTTCTAGAGCCTGTCTTACATGTAATAGCTAGCCTCTTTCTAGAGCCTGTCTTACATGTAATAGCTAGCCTCTTTCTAGAGCCTGTCTTACATGTAATAGCTAGCCTCTTTCTAGAGCCTGTCTTACATGTAATAGCTAGCCTCTTTCTAGAGCCTGTCTTACATGTAATAGCTAGCCTCTTTCTAGAGCCTGTCTTACATGTAATAGCTAGCCTCTTTCTAGAGCCTGTCTTACATGTAATAGCTAGCCTCTCTCTAGAGCCTGTCTTACATGTAATAGCTAGCCTCTCTCTAGAGCCTGTCTTACATGTAATAGTTAGCCTCTCTCTAGAGCCTGTCTTACATGTAATAGTTAGCCTCTCTCTAGAGCCTGTCTTACATGTAATAGCTAGCCTCTCTCTAGAGCCTATCTTACATGTAATAGCTAGCTTCTCTCTAGAGCCTGTCTTACATGTAATAGCTAGCCTCTCTCTAGAGCCTGTCTTACATGTAATAGCTAGCCTCTCTCTAGAGCCTGTCTTACATGTAATAGCTAGCCTCTCTCTAGAGCCTGTCTTACATGTAATAGCTAGCCTCTTTCTAGAGCCTGTCTTACATGTAATAGCTAGCCTCTCTCTAGAGCCTGTCTTACATGTAATAGCTAGCCTCTCTCTAGAGCCTGTCTTACATGTAATAGCTAGCCTCTTTCTAGAGCCTGTCTTACATGTAATAGCTAGCCTCTTTCTAGAGCCTGTCTTACATGTAATAGCTAGCCTCTATCTAGAGCCTATCTTACATGTAATAGCTAGCCTCTCTCTAGAGCCTGTCTTACATGTAATAGCTAGCCTCTCTCTAGAGCCTGTCTTACATGTAATAGCTAGCCTCTTTCTAGAGCCTGTCTTACATGTAATAGCTAGCCTCTTTCTAGAGCCTGTCTTACATGTAATAGCTAGCCTCTTTCTAGAGCCTGTCTTACATGTAATAGCTAGCCTCTCTCTAGAGCCTGTCTTACATGTAATAGCTAGCCTCTCTCTAGAGCCTGTCTTACATGTAATAGTTAGCCTCTCTCTAGAGCCTGTCTTACATGTAATAGTTAGCCTCTCTCTAGAGCCTGTCTTACATGTAATAGCTAGCCTCTCTCTAGAGCCTATCTTACATGTAATAGCTAGCTTCTCTCTAGAGCCTGTCTTACATGTAATAGCTAGCCTCTCTCTAGAGCCTGTCTTACATGTAATAGCTAGCCTCTCTCTAGAGCCTGTCTTACATGTAATAGCTAGCCTCTCTAGAGCCTGTCTTACATGTAATAGCTAGCCTCTTTCTAGAGCCTGTCTTACATGTAATAGCTAGCCTCTCTCTAGAGCCTGTCTTACATGTAATAGCTAGCCTCTCTCTAGAGCCTGTCTTACATGTAATAGCTAGCCTCTCTCTAGAGCCTGTCTTACATGTAATAGCTAGCCTCTTTCTAGAGCCTGTCTTACATGTAATAGCTAGCCTCTATCTAGAGCCTATCTTACATGTAATAGCTAGCCTCTCTCTAGAGCCTGTCTTACATGTAATAGCTAGCCTCTCTCTAGAGCCTGTCTTACATGTAATAGCTAGACTCTATCTGGAGCCTGTCTTACATTAGCTCTCTCTAGTGCAAGTCTTACATATAGCTAGCCTCTCTCTAGAATCCTTCGTACATATTAGACTCTCTCTACAGCCTGTCTTATATATAAGAGCTAGCTTCTCTCTCTCTACAGCCTGTCTTATATATAAGAGCTAGCTTCTCTCTCTCTACAGCCTGTCTTATATATAAGAGCTAGCTTCTCTCTCTCTACAGCCTGTCTTATATATAAGAGCTAGCTTCTCTCTCTCTACAGCCTGTCTTATATAAGAGCTAGCTTCTCTCTCTCTACAGCCTGTCTTATATAAGAGCTAGCTTCTCTCTCTCTACAGCCTGTCTTATATATAAGAGCTAGCTTCTCTCTCTCTACAGCCTGTCTATATATAAGAGCTAGCTTCTCTCTCTCTACAGCCTGTCTTATATATAAGAGCTAGCTTCTCTCTCTCTACAGCCTGTCTTATATATAAGAGCTAGCTTCTCTCTCTCTACAGCCTGTCTTATATATAAGAGCTAGCTTCTCTCTCTCTACAGCCTGTCTTATATATAAGAGCTAGCTTCTCTCTCTCTACAGCCTGTCTTATATATAAGAGCTAGCTTCTCTCTCTCTAGAGCCTGTCTTATATATAAGAGCTAGCTTCTCTCTCTCTAGAGCCTGTCTTATATTAAGAGCTAGCTTCTCTCTCTCTAGAGCCTGTTTTTATATAAGAGCTAGCTTCTCTCTCTCTAGAGCCTGTTTTATATATAAGCTAGCTTCTCTCTCTCTAGAGCCTGTTTTATATATAAGAGCTAGCTTCTCTCTCTCTAGAGCCTGTTTTATATATAAGAGCTAGCTTCTCTCTCTCTAGAGCCTGTTTTATATATAAGAGCTAGCTTCTCTCTCTCTACAGCCTGTCTTATATATAAGAGCTAGCTTCTCTCTCTCTCTACAGCCTGTCTTATATATAAGAGCTAGCTTCTCTCTCTCTACAGCCTGTCTTATATATAAGAGCTAGCTTCTCTCTCTCTACAGCCTGTCTTATATATAAGAGCTAGCTTCTCTCTCTCTACAGCCTGTCTTATATATAAGAGCTAGCTTCTCTCTCTCTACAGCCTGTCTTAATATAAGAGCTAGCTTCTCTCTCTCTACAGCCTGTCTATATATAAGAGCTAGCTTCTCTCTCTCTACAGCCTGTCTTATATATAAGAGCTAGCTTCTCTCTCTCTAGAGCCTGTCTTATATATAAGAGCTAGCTTCTCTCTCTCTAGAGCCTGTCTTATATATAAGAGCTAGCTTCTCTCTCTCTAGAGCCTGTTTTATATATAAGAGCTAGCTTCTCTCTCTCTAGAGCCTGTTTTATATATAAGAGCTAGCTTCTCTCTCTCTAGAGCCTGTTTTATATATAAGAGCTAGCTTCTCTCTCTCTAGAGCCTGTTTTATATATAAGAGCTAGCTTCTCTCTCTCTCTAGAGCCTGTTTTATATATAAGAGCTAGCTCTCTCTCTCTAGAGCCTGTTTTATATATAAGAGCTAGCTTCTCTCTCTCTAGAGCCTGTTTTATATATAAGAGCTAGCTTCTCTCTCTCTAGAGCCTGTTTTATATATAAGAGCTAGCTTCTCTCTCTCTACAGCCTGTCTTATATATAAGAGCTAGCTTCTCTCTCTCTAGAGCCTGTTTTACATACAATAGCCAGATTCTCTCTATTCCCGTATTACATGTAATAGGAAGCCTCTCTCTAGAGCTAACTTTACATAGAATAGTTATCTCTCTCTCTCTCTCTCTCTCTCTCTCTCTCTAGGGCTAACTTTACAAGTAATAGCTACCCTCTCTTTCAAGAGCTAACTTTACATAGAGTAGGTAGCCCCTCTCTTTTTCCCTCCCCCCCTCTCTCTTTCCCTTCCCCCTCTCTCTCTAGAGCTAACTTTACAAGTAATAGCTACCCTCTCTCTAGAGCTAACTTTACAAGTAATAGCTACCCTCTCTCTAGAGCTAACTTTACACGGAATAGCTAGCCTCTCACTAAACTTTACAAGTAATAGCTACCCTCTCTCTAGAGCTAACTTTACATGGAATAGCTAGTCTCTCACTAAACTTTACAAGTAATAGCTACCCTCTCTCTAGCGCTAACTTTACATAGCTAACCTTTCACTAAAACTAACATAACAAACGCAATATTAAAATCTCATCTGTCACTGAGCTAAAGAAGAAAATAAAGCCACCGCAGTTTTTGGCCTGTTTATTTTACTCCGTCATAGCAATCTAAACTTAACAGAAACCTGGATTACTGATCTGTTTAACATAGAAATCAATATCTGGCACTAAAGCTGTACACAGGGCTGTAACTGATATTTGGGATACATCTCCAATTACTTTGACACCGCTGTTTAAATTTTCAAGAGAAATTAATTACATTCTCCGCTTGCATAGCGCTGTCATCACGTACCTGGCCCACAGCTGTCATCATATATCCGGCCCACAGCTGTCATCATATATATGGTCTACATGCTGTCATCATATACATGGTCCACATGCTGTCATCATATACATGGTCCACATGCTGTCATCATATACATGGTCCACATGCTGTCATCATATACATGGTCCACATGCTGTCATCATATATACATGGTCCACATGCTGTCATCATATACACAATACTGCCCACATTCTTTCATTATCAATACGGCCCACATTCTGTCATCATCAATACTGCCCACATTCTTTCATTATCAATACGGTCCACATTCTGTCATCATCAATACTGCCCACATTCTTTCATTATCAATATGGTCCACATTCTGTCATCATCAATACTGCCCACATTCTTCATTATCATACGGCCCACATTCTGTCATCATCAATACTGCCCACATTCTTTCATTATCAATACGGCCCACATTCTGTCATCATCAATACTGCCCACATTCTTTCATTATCAATACGGCCCACATTCTGTCATCATCAATACTGCCCACATTCTTTCATTATCAATACGGCCCACATTCTGTCATCATCAATACTGCCCACATTCTTTCATTATCAATACGGCCCACATTCTGTCATCATCAATACTGTCCACATTCTTTCATTATCAATACGGTCCACATTCTGTTATCGTCAATACGGCCCACACTCTGTCAGCATATATCTGATTCATGTTTTAAACAGACAGATGGCGGTGGCAGAAACCACATAACCCAGTAGTTAGAGAAGCCGCGTCGTGTTGACTGCCTGCTCCACTACGACACAGCTTCATTCCAGTCAAAAGATAAGTTTTCTTTCTTTCTTTCTTTTCTTTCTTTCTTGCTTGCTGAATGTAGACTTTCTCCTATTTGCCTGGTTCATGGTTGTGTATGATTTTGTATGATGAAAAGTTACATCTGCGTGCTGTGTTAATGAATAAAGTTGTTCCTATATTTTATTTTCAAAGCCTAATTATCCACTAAAATGTTTTTTTACACAGTGGCGGATCGAACCTCAGCCTTTCCGGTGTGAGTGTGAAATCCTAATTCCTAGACCATATGGGACTTTAAGAAAAGGAAAGTTAGAGTTATTGAACACCAGATATCGGAAACGTGGAAGTAGATTTAATTGATATTAGAGTCAAAAACCAGAGAGAGAGAGAGAGAGAGAGAGAGAGAGGGTGAGAGAGAGAGAGAACCAGAGAAAGATATTAAAGGAGGCAGACTGTATCTAGCTGTAGTGCGCACGTGCTAGCGAGAGAGAGAGAGACAGACAGATGGAGAGAGAGGGGGATAGAGAAAGAGAGAGATTATGGATAGAGATTGGGAGAGAGGGGATAAAGAGAGAAAGAGAGAGCGGGAGGCATGGAGATAGAGGGGGGAGGGAGAAAGAACGGGATAGAAAGAGGAAGAGAGAGACAGAGAGTGAATGAAAATGGAAACGCACATTAAAAACTCACTGTAAATGTTAACAGACATATTTGTATATAGTTAATAGACACATTTGTATATAGTTAATAGACACATATGTATATAGTTAATAGACACATTTGTATATAGTTAATAGATACATATGTACATAGTTAATAGACACATTTGTATATAGTTAATAGACACATATGTACATAGTTAATAGACACATTTGTACATAGTTAATAGACACATTTGTATATAGTTAATAGACACATGTGCATATAGTTAATAGACACATATGTACATAGTTAATAGACACATTTGTATATAGTTAATAGACACATATGTACATAGTTAATAGACACATTTGAATATAGTTAACAGACACATATGTACATAGTTAATAGACACATTTGTATATAGTTAATAGACACATTTGTATATAGTTAATAGACACATGTGCATATAGTTAATAGACACATATGTACATAGTTAATAGACACATTTGTATATAGTTAATAGACACATATGTACATAGTTAATAGACACATTTGAATATAGTTAACAGACACATATGTACATAGTTAATAGACACATTTGTATATAGTTAATAGACACATTTGTATACAGTTAATAGACACATATGTACATAGTTAATAGACACATTTGTATATAGTTAATAGACACATATTTACATAGTTAATAGACACATTTGTATATAGTTAATAGACACATATGTACATAGTTAATAGACACATGTGTACATAGTTAATAGACACATTTGTATATAGTTAGTAGACACATATATACATAGTTAATAGACAACACATTTGTGTATAGTTAATAGACACATTTGTATATAGTTAATAGACACATATGTACATAGTTAATAGACAACACATTTGTATATAGTTAATAGACACATTTGTTTATAGTTAATAGGCACATATTGTACATAGTTAATAGACAACACATTTGTATATAGTTAATAGACACATTTGTATATAGTTAACAGACACACTTGTATATAGTTAATACACATATGTACATAGTTAATAGACACATATGTACATAGTTAATAGACACATATGTACATAGTTAATACACACAATTGTATATAGTTAATAGACATATTTGTATGTAGTTAACAGACACACTTGTATATATTTAATACACACACTTGTATATAGTTAATAGACACATTTGTATATATTTAATAGACACATTTGTATATAGTTAACAGACACATTTGAATATAGTTAATAGACACATTTGAATATAGTTAACAGACACACTTGTACATAGTTAATAGACACCATGTCCTTTGGAAGAATAACCAACTTCAGCAGCTGTTTCTCTGTTCCTCTGTGGCTGTGTATAAACAGAATCTCTTGGTGTAGACTGTGTACAGACAGAATATCTTCCTGTAGACTGTGTACAGACAGAATATCTTCCTGTAGACTGTGTACAGACATAATCTCTTGCTGTAGACTGTACAGACAGAATATCTTTGTGTAGACTGTGTACAGACATAATCTCTTGCTGTAGACTGTACAGACAGAATATCTTTCTGTAGACTGTGTACAGACATAATCTCTTGCTGTAGACTGTACAGACAGAATCTCTTCCTGTAGACTGTGTACAAACATAATCTCTTGCTGTAGAGTGTACAGACAGAATATCTTCCTGTAGACTGTGTACAGACATAATCTCTTGCTGTAGACTGTACAGACAGAATATCTTGGTGTAGACTGTGTACAGACAGAATATCTTGCTGTAGACTGTACAGACAGAATATCTTCCTGTAGACTGTGTACAGACATAATCTCTTGCTGTAGACTGTACAGACAGAATCTCTTGGTGTAGACTGTGTACAGACATAATCTCTTGCTGTAGACTGTACAGACAGAATATCTTCCTGTAGACTGTGTACAGACATAATCTCTTGCTGTAGACTGTACAGACAGAATCTCTTGGTGTAGACTGTGTACAGACATAATCTCTTGCTGTAGACTGTACAGACAGAATATCTTCCTGTAGACTGTGTACAGACATAATCTCTTGGTGTAGACTGTACAGACAGAATCTCTTGGTGTAGACTGTGTACAGACATAATCTCTTGCTGTAGACTGTACAGACAGAATATCTTCCTGTAGACTGTGTACAGACATAATCTCTTGCTGTAGACTGTACAGACAGAATCTCTTGGTGTAGACTGTGTACAGACATAATCTCTTGCTGTAGACTGTACAGACAGAATATCTTCCTGTAGACTGTGTACAGACATAATCTCTTGGTGTAGACTGTGTACAGATATAATCTCTTGCTGTAGACTGTACAGACAGAATATCTTCCTGTAGACTGTGTATAGATAGTATACTTTGGTGTAAACTGTGTACAGACGTAATCCCTTGCTGTAGACTGTGTACACACGGAATCTCTTGGTGTAGACTGTGTACAGACACACTTTTTTGCTGTAGACAGTGTACAGACATAATCTCTTGCTGTTGACTGTGTACAGACAGATTCTCTTGCTCTAGACTATGTACATACAGAATCTCGTGATGTAGACTGTGTACATACAGGATCTCGTGATGTAGACTGTGTACACGCAGAATCTCTTGCTGTAGACTCCACTGATGAGATAGTTCAGCGAAGGCGTCGCTTCCAGCTGATGTAAGTTGGATCTGGCAGCTGATGTAAGTTGGATCTGGCAGCTGATGTAAGTTAAATCTGGCAGCTGATGTAAGTTGGATCTGATAACTGATATAAGTTGGATCTGATAACTGATATAAGCTTTATCTGGCAGCTGATGGAAGTTGGATCTGGCAGCTGATGTAAGTTGGAAGCTTATACAAACCTTATTCCACCATATATGGGAAGACAAACTTAGGAATAGAGCAGGGTATGTTCTGGAGCAGGTCTTGGACGGGCGCAGTTGTCTGGTCAGGTCTCACAGTACTCATCCACTAATCTCATTCTGTCGTAAACTAGCCACAACAAGACCACAGTTTCCACGCCGAGTAGGACATTAGATTATTCCCGTCCACACGAAACGATGGAGCCAAAGTTTGCAAAGTTTATCTTGCAAACATGGACACTCTTTAGGAGCTAACGTCATAAACCTGGCCCCAAGAAAGGAGCATGGACGGATAATTGTGGGGCACACACACAAAGAACTCCTGCTGATGATGAGATGAACGAAGGCTATCTCTCTTGATATCTAGGCATAAAAAACTCCCATAAAAATAAGGACAAAATCTTGATATCTAGGCATACAAAACTCACATAAAAATAAGGACAAAGTCTTGGCTAGCTAAGAATAAACGAGCTGGAAGCACAATGCTCAACTGTCGCGCTACCCATTTCCACAAAACATTATTTCTAGAACATTTTATTGCATGCAGAAAAGTTGCTAAGAGTGTTAAACTTCTCTCTTTTTTAATCTAAGTGCATATTCATAATTTCTTGCCATCTCCTTGCGCTTCAAGTGTCAGTGTGGTCTTAAGCGAACTAATAGGATTATATCAATTCTTCCATTTCTGTTTGATTTCTTTCCTGTTCGATACTTTTTAAATATCTGAAATGACGGAGAAAGAGGAGAGAACTTCAATAATATCGTGCAGCTCTCAACATAGGAGAATATTAAAGCTGTTACATAACAAACAGACAGCCATGCAGACAAAAGCCAAGTGATGAGATAAATGTGTGATAAATGATAAAAATAAACAACACACAGATAAGTCTGAAAATAAAGGTAAATAAACAGTCATTCATCAAAACAAATAAACAAAAAACAAACTTTCCAAACTAAAAATAACACATCCGTGCACATCACGATGTGATCATAACACTTTACATCAGTAATTTTGCAACCAATTGTTCTAATTAGTGGGCCGGCTAGCGTAGTGGTTAGAGCACTCGTCTAGCAACCAAATGGTCGAGGGTTCGAATCCCCAGCTGAGCGGGATTTTTTTTCCGACCAATACGGCCCTGAGGTCGACCCAGCCTCGTAAAATGGGTACCAGAGAAAATCTGGGAAGTAAAGGCAGCGAGGAAAGGAACTGGTCACCCTACCTCATACGCTGATGACCCAGCATAATGAGGTCTCTAACGCTTCACCCCCTACGGCATTTGAAATGCTATGGGACTATCTTCTTGTTCTAATTGTTTGCATTTTCCCAGGCATATAAAATCTACCGAATCTTCAAATCTCAGCTGCCAGCTTTAGAACTCTCTTGAGCACTGATATCTTCCCGTGAGTACGTCAGACTTGCAATGAGTGCTCACTATCAGAATACGAAACCTCTTTCTTCTTTTCTATTTTCCTCTTCATCTATTTGAAGTGATCCACCTGCAGCACCACCCACACACTCATGTCAGCCACTCTACAATCCTTCCATTACTTCAAATGCCATCTTCGATGACATCGCTTATTTCTAAATGCCATTGTCCGTCTTCCGACTGCCATCTGCTGAAGGTCTGCTGGTGGCTTGTCACACACGGTGCCAAGTATTGAGCCGTGAAAGCCGAGCTGTCGATGTATTGATTTTCTGTCTGTTCAGCTTTCTCCGCAGTTATTGTTTTGTTATAACATTTTCTCACTTTCTCAAATAACTAATGACTAGAAAAAGAAAAAAAAAACCGCCTCGTTTTTGTTAGGGGGGGGAATGTTACTGCCAAATTTAGAGCACCGAAGAGATCTCTGGCTTTTTACAGCTGTGATGTAGCTGTTATGTCCAGGACTACTTGTATGAGCAGATTACTGGCAGTAGTAAAGAGATATATTATATCTACCATAAGTTTTCTTGATTCATCTTTTATGAGTCCTTTATATAGTTACGTATATGTGTGTACATGGATATATGTATATAGATGGGTATATGTGTGTACATGGATATATGTATATAGATGGGTATATGTGTGTACATGGATATATGTATATAGATGGGTATATGTGTGTACATGGAAATATGTATATAGATGGGTATATGTGTGTACATGGATATATGTATATAGATGGGTATATGTGTGTACATGGATATATGTATATAGATGGGTATATGTGTTTACATGGATATATGTATATAGATGGGTGTATATGTGTACATGGATATATGTATATAGATGGGTATATGTGTGTACATGGATATATGTATATAGATGGGTATATGTGTGTACATGATATATGTGTATAGATGGGTATATGTGTGTACATGATATATGTATATAGATGGGTATATGTGTGTACATGATATATGTGTATAGATGGGTATATGTGTGTACATGATATATGTGTATAGATGGGTATATGTGTGTACATGATATATGTGTATAGATGGGTATATGTGTGTGGATGGGTGTTTATATGTAAGCGAGAGTGAAAGTATTCACGTGTTAAAAATTACCAAATGTGATCACGAGATAAGTATACACCATACGAGTACACGTGCACACTACGACATACTCGTAAGTCAGCGTGGCTTTTCTACCTGTAAGTCAGCGTGACTTTTCTACCTGTAAGTCAACGTGGCTTTTCTACCTGTAAGCCATTGTGGTCACTCTACGAATAAAACAATGTAACCAGTATGCTTGTATTCTAAAATGGTCAGTCTGCTGGTAAGAAAACGTGCTCAGTCCAATGTTACAGAAACACTGAATTCTAAAAACAACTTGACACAGGTCTGACCACTTTAAGTTTTTAGCCAGATACCTCATTGTAATATTCTAGCCAGGAATCTCATTGTAACATTCTAGCCAGACACCTCATTGTAACATTCTAGCCAGACACCTCATTGTAACATTCTAGCCAACAATCTCATTGTAACATTCTAGCCAGGAATCTCGTAACATTCTAGCCAGGAATCTCATTATAACATTCTAGCCAGGAATCTCATTATAACATTCTAGCCAGGAATCTCATTGTAACATTCTAGCCATGAATCTCATTGTAACATTCTAGCCAGGAATCTCATTGTAACACTCTAGCCAGGAATCTCATTGTAACATTCTAGCCGGGAATCTCATTGTAACATTCTAGCCGGGAATCTCATTGTAACATTCTAGCCAAGAATTTCATTGTAACATTCTAGCCAGGAATTTCATTGTAACATTCTAGCCAGGAATTTCATTGTAACATTCTAGCTAGGAATCTCTTTGTAACATTCTAGCCAGACACCTCATTGTAACATTCTAGCCAGGAATCTCATTGTAACATTCTAGCCAAGAATATCATTGTAACATTCTAGCCAGGAATCTCATTGTAACATTCTAGCCAGGAATCTCATTGTAATATTCTAGCCAGGAATCTCGTAACATTTTAGTCAGGCATTGCATTGTAACATTTTAGCCAAGTATCTGACTGTAACATTAAGGAGGAACTGGGAGCAGATACAACAGTAAATCTCCTCGGGCTAAAGAAAATCATTCACAAAAGGTACAACTGATGCCAACTCCGAGAGAGAAATAAGAAGGCAAATATATACGGTCTCCTTGTCGAACTGGCACCACTATCTCAGGTACAATAACCGTGATCGAAACAAATGTGTTCAGTAACTTCCGATAACTCTTCCACACTTGATGATACCTAAACAAAACTCATCGACTTTATCATCATCTTACAAGATTAATGACCTTCAGTATTTACTGATAGACAGTGCTACGCTGTCATTGCATGCAGGAAACTCTCTACCGTAGAGATTGGAACAACAACACAACTCCTTCAGATCATCAGAGGAAGTACCCCCCCCCCCCCCTCAGACAAGTGTTTCGGCCCTTTAAACTCCTGACACTCTAAGGGGGGTGGGCCCCTCTGGGTCATGACTCCCAGAGGTCTTGTGAGTTGTTTTTTTTTCCCCAGTCCCAGGATTGAACCCATGATCTTCCAGTTGCCACTGCACTTTTTGAAGTGCGTCTTTAGCGATTTAGCTACGGAGGACTGGTATTGGTTGTGGCAAATGAAATTACTTATGTTCCCAATACTTGTTTCACATACTCCACAGCCAGCATGAAGCCCTTTCTGCTGTTTCTGAAAGGCTTCTCAATGCCCTTGCTCTTGCTTGTCCCTTTATGCCCAGTTGCTTACATAGGTCATATGCTGATGTTGCTACGAATCCCCTTGCTCCCACTTCTACAGCTATCACTTTTGCCCTAACTCCTGCCCCCTGCCTCACTTGCTTGACCAGATCATTGTACTTCTCAAATCTGAATAAATGCTGTTCCTCTATTCTAGTTTCGTATGGGACCGTAAACTCGATCATTATTAATTCCTGTTTTTCTGCGGAGTACACTACAATGTCCGGTCGCATTCCTGTGTTCTTGATGGCAGTCGGGTATTCTCTTCTTCCTGGAAGGTCCGCTGTCACTTCCCAGTCATTTGTACCATCTAGCAGTGATGATAAGGGAATGTCCCTGATTTCAATATTTGATGTGGTACCAAAAAATATTGAAATCAGAGACATTCCCTTACCATCACTGTCACTGTTATATAACAAACACTACGGTTCTCAAGGAACATTAACATATCACACGTGCTGTCATACGTCTATCATATGTGCTGTCATACATCTATCACACGTGCTGTCATACATCTATCACACGTGCTGTCATACATTAATTACATGCTGCTTCAAGTCGCTAGACCATTCGCTATGTGATTTCCCTGTAACAGTCACTCTCTGTCTGTGTTTCTTCTGGCATCAGTAGGCAGACTAGAAGAAAGCACTTTAGTGTGCGGCATCAGTAGGCAGAGTAGAAGAAAGCACTTTCGTTTGTGATCACAGTAGGCAGACTAGAAGAAAGTACTTTAGTTTGTGGCATCAGTAGGCAGACTAGAAGAAAGCACTTTACTGTGTGGCATCAGTAGGCAGACTAGAAGAAAGCACTTTAGTGTGTGGCATCAGTAGGCAGACTTAAAGAAAGCACTTTAGTGTGTGGCATCAGTAGGCAGACTTAAAGAAAGCACTTTAGTGTGTGGCATCAGTAGGCAGACGTAAAGAAAGCACTTTAGTGTGTGGCATCAGTAGGCAGACTTGAAGAAAGCTCTTTAGTGTGTGGCATCAGTAGACAGACTAGAAGAAAGCACTTTAGTGTGTGATCACAGTAGGCAGACTTAAAGAAAACACTTTAGTTTGTGATCACAGTAGGCAGACTAGAAGAAAGTACTTTAGTTTGTGGCATCAGTAGGCAGACTTAAAGAAAGCACTTTAGTGTGTGGCATCAGTAGGCAGACTAGAAGAAAGCACTTTAGTGTGTGGCATCAGTAGGCAGACTAGAAGAAAGCACTTTAGTTTGTGATCACAGTAGGCAGACTAGAAGAAAGCACTTTAGTGTGGCATCAGCAGGCAGACTTGAAGAAAGCACTTTAGTTTGTGGTATCAGTAGGCAGACTTGAAGAAAGCACTTTAGTGTGTGGCATCAGTAGGCAGACTTGAAGAAAGCACTTTAGTTTGTGGCATCAGTAGGCAGACTAGAAGAAAGCACTTTAGTGTGTGGCATCAGTAGGCAGACTTGAAGAAAGCTCTTTAGTGTGTGGCATCAGTAGACAGACTAGAAGAAAGCACTTTAGTGTGTGATCACAGTAGGCAGACTTAAAGAAAACACTTTAGTTTGTGATCACAGTAGGCAGACTAGAAGAAAGTACTTTAGTTTGTGGCATCAGTAGGCAGACTTAAAGAAAGCACTTTAGTGTGTGGCATCAGTAGGCAGACTAGAAGAAAGCACTTTAGTGTGTGGCATCAGTAGGCAGACTAGAAGAAAGCACTTTAGTTTGTGATCACAGTAGGCAGACTAGAAGAAAGCACTTTAGTTTGTGATCACAGTAGGCAGACTTGAAGAAAGCACTTTAGTGTGTGGCATCAGTAGGCAGACTTGAAGAAAGTACTTTAGTGTGTGGCATCAGTAGGCAGACTTGAAGAACGTACTTTAGTGTGTGGCATCAGTAGGCAGACTTGAAGAAAGTACTTTAGTTTGTGGCATCAGTAGGCAGACTTGAAGAAAGTACTTTAGTTTGTGGCATCAGTAGGCAGACTTGAAGAAAGTACTTTAGTGTGTGGCATCAGTAGGCAGACTAGAAGAAAGTACTTTAGTTTGTGGCATCAGTAGGCAGACTAGAAGAAAGTACTTTAGTTTGTTAGACTCATCTCGTGCTCGTGGATATCTCTTTTACGCTGAGAATGCCCTGTTCTGTGTAAACATGGATAGTCTGTTGTCCTGTGTAAACATGGAGAGTCTGTTGTCTTATGTAAGCATGGAGAGTCTGTTGCCCTATGTAAGCATGGAGAATTTGCTGTCCTATGTAAACATGAAGAATTTGCTGTCCTATGTAAACATGAAGAGTCTTCTTTCCTATGTAAACATGTATAGTCTGCTGCCCTGTATGAACATATAGAACATGCTGTCCTGTATTAATATTGAGAATCTCCTGTATAAACATAAAGAATCTGTTGTCCTGTATAAATATGTACAGACATCTGTCATGTATAAACATGAATAATCTGGTATTTATTTCATATATATCAAATCATGCACACAAAGCTCTGACACAGACTTTTAGGCAGAAAATTATGGATTAATTCTTCCACTAATTTGTTACCAAAACATTCTAATCTACCAAAATATATCTAGGAGTAACGTGTGGAGGGGGGAGAAAATGGTGTTGTTTAACGTTTTTCACTCAGATTTCACAACAAAATCTACAGAAGAGACACTAATAAGACAACCAAATCAACAGATGAGACGGAAATAGGACAACAAAAGCGACAGACGAGATGGCAAAAAAACAACAAAATAGATGAGATGACAACAAGACCACAAAAATAGCAGATGAAATGGCTACAAGACAAAAAAAGATGAGATGGCGATAGGACAATAAAAGCAACAGATGAGATGGCGATAGGACGACAAAAGCAACAGATGAGATGGCGATAGGACAACAAAAGCAACAGATAAGTTGGCGATAAGACAATAAAACCAAGAGATAAGACGGCGATAAGACAATAAAACAACAGATGAGATGGCGATAAGATAATAAAAACAACAGATAAGATGGCAATAAGATAATAAAAACAACAGATAAGGTGGCGATAAGACAGTAAAAGCAAGAGATAACGTGGCGATAAGTCAATAAAAACACGAGGTAAGATGGCGATAAGATAGTAAAAACAAAAGATAAGATAGCGATAAGACAATAAAATCAACATATAAAATGGAGATAAGACAATAAAAACAACAGATAAGATGGCGATAAGACAATAAAAACAACAGATAAGGTGGCGATAAGACAATAAAAGCAAGAGGTAAGATGGCGATAAGACAATAAAATCAACAGATAAAATGGAGATAAGACATTAAAAGCAACAAATAGGACGGTGATAAGACAATAAAATCAAAAGATAAGAAGCGATAAGACAATAAAAACAACAGGTAAGATGGCGATAAGACAGTAAAATCAAGAGATAAGAAGCGATAAGACAACAAACAACAGATAAGATGGCGATAAGACAACAAAAACAACAGATAAGATGGCGATAAGACAATAAAAACAACAGATAAGATGGCGATAAGACAACAAAAGCAAGATATAAGATGGCGATAAGACAAAAAAGCAAGATATAAGATGGCGATAAAACAATAAAAACAACAGATAAGATGGCGATAAGACAAAAAAACAACAGGTAAAGCGGCCATAAGACAATAAAAACAACAGATAAGATGGCGATAAAACAATAAAAACAACAGATAAGATGGCGATAAGACAAAAAAAAACAACAGGTAAAGCGGCCATAAGACAATAAAAACAACAGATAAGATGGAGATAATACAAAAAATAACAGGTAAGATGGCGATAAGACAATAAAAACAATAGATAAGATGGCGATAAGACAATAAAAATAACAGATAAGATGGCGATAAGACACCAAAAGATCTTGATAAGGGTGCTGCAAAAAAAAAGAAAACATTGCAGAGACATTCTGAAAAAGAAGTGAGAAAAAGAGAGAGAAAATGAGAGAGATGTATGAGAAGAAAGATTCCAGACCAAGCAGAAAAAGACGAGGGTGAGAATGAGAGACTTGTAGGAGAAGAAAGATTCCAGGCCAGGCAGGAAAAGAAGAGGGTGAGAACGAGAGACTTGTAGGAGAAGAAAGATTCCACGGGAGGCAGGAAGAGAAGAGGGTGAGAATGAGAGAGTTGTAGGAGAAGAAAGATTCCAGGCCAGGCAGGAAAAGAAGAGGGTGAGAATGAGAGAGAGTTGTAGGAGAAGAAAGATTCCACGGGAGGCAGGAAAAGAAGAGGGTGAGAATGAGAGAGTTGTAGGAGAAGAAAGATTCCACAGGAGGCAGGAAAAGACGAGGGAGAGAATGAGTTATAGGAGAAGAAAGATTCCACGGGAGGCAGGAAAAGAAGAGGGAGAGAATGAGAGAGAGAGTTGTAGGAGAAGAAAGATTCCATGGGAGGCAGGGAGTACTACTTTTTAAAGTTACAAACAGGAGAAAAGCTGTGAACCAAGTAAGCAATGATTCATTGTGACATGGAAAGAAAGCGCCAGATCACGTGAGGGAAAGAAAAAGTTGAGACAAGCAAGCCTTCTTCTTGCGGCCACCTGCACAAAAATCTCTTCCAAGAGTTGCTCTTACACATAAGCAAAAGAAGACCTTCCTAAACTTTTAAGAGGTAAAGTAACAACAAGAGACCACTAGAACAATGACATTCCCTGCTCCGACCACTAACAGAAGATCTAGAACAGTAAAGTGCCAAAACTTAACTCTCAGCTTTCTCCAGTCTGCGTGTTACACCACCTGGCCAGCGCTGCCATTGTTCTCAATCTGTTGGAAGGTTAACCCTTGGCGAACGTGGGACGACAGTAAAACGTCAGTCATTGGCCTTTCTTCACATTCTTTCTTCTGTTACTTTAACCCCAGCATCAGATGTGGAAAATCAGGCAGAAAAACATGTAGACATTTTGTGATCATGACACCGCGAAAAGACAGCCCGAATTATTTCATGTGATTTAGTTGTTTGACACTGGAACATTTAATGCCATAACTTTTTGTACGTGAAAAAAAAATGAGCTAACTTTCGAGCGTGTGTCATAGATCAAGAAACGGAAATATTCTCCCACGACCAAGTGGTATATCCAGTAAATAAACACAAATATACTCACACATTCAAGTGATATATCCAGTAAATAAACACAAATATACTCACACAGTCAAGTGATATATCCAGTAAACAAACACAAATATACTCACACAGTCAAGTGATATATCCAGTAAACAAACACAAATATACTCACACAGTCAAGTGATATATCCAGTAAACAAACACAAATATACTCGCACAGTCAAGTGGTATATCCAGTAAACAAACACAAATATACTCACACAGTAAAGTGGTATATCCAGTAAACAAACACAAATATACCCACACAGTCAAGTGGTATATCCAGTAAACAAAGACACACATACTCACACAGTAAAGTGGTATATCCAGTAAAGAAACACAAAAATACTCACACAGTAAAGTGGTATATCCAGTAAACATATAATAATATAATTACACAGTCAGGTGGTACATCCAGCAAACAAATAATAATATACTTACACTGTCTAGTGGTGTATCCAGTAAACAAAACACATATCATCACACGGTCAAGTGTATATCCAGTAAACAAACAAAAATATAGTAACACACCAAGCAAACATAAATATACTCAAACTGTCAAGTGATGTATCCATTAAAGAAACACACATATACTCATGCAGTCGAGTGATATATCCAGTAAATAAGCAAAAATATACTCACAGAGTCAAGTGGTATGTCAAGTAAACAAACAATAGTATACACTCACAGTCAAGTGATATATCCAGTACAGAAAGAATAATATATTTACACAGTCCAGTGGTATAGCCAGTAAACAAGCACTCATATACTCACACAGTCAAGTGATATATCCAGTAAACAAACAAAAATATACCCACACAGTCAAATGGTATATCCAGTAAACAAACAAAAATATACCCACACAGTCAAATGGTATATCCATTAAACAAACAATGATATACTCACACAGTCAAGTGGTATATTCAGTAAACAAACAGTGATATACTCACACAGTCAAGTGGTATAAACAATAAACAAACAATGATATACTCACACAGTCAAGTGGTATATCCAGTAAACAAACAATGATATACTCACACAGTCAAGTAGTATATCCAGTAAACAAACAATGATATACTCACACAGTCAAGTGGTATATCCAGTAAACAAACAATGATATACTCACACAGTCAAGTGGTATATCCAGTAAACAAACAATGATATACTCACACAGTCAAGTGGTATATCCAGTAAACAAACACAAATATACTCACACAGTCAAGTGGTATATCCAGGACTGCCAAGACTTTGGCCGCTCAAGGAAGTTGTAAATCCTAGCCTGCAGCTTTCTATACTTGATGTCCCTGCGGTGGGCTCTGTAGTTGAGGGGTTTTCCTAGCAGAGATACCCTCGGCTGTCGGAATCTTGCTCCACTCCCGCCAAACATCGCCACGTCATTCTCCACATCATCTTTGATGCTGAGGAGCCCTGCACCGCCACCTGCACCTGCAGAACTCCGCCCTCTACCCCTAGTAAATCTCTCACCTTCACCTTCCATGACTGCGAACTCCACCTTCAGTTTCTTCCTGTCTCCCGTGCCAACTCGTCTACCTGATTTGCCAGGTTCTGACTGAGCAGGATTTCCTTGTGTCTGGGAGGGCGACTGCCCGGCTATCTGTTGCCAAGACGGGTCGTGCTGATCGACTCTCAGAAGCGCTGTTTTCTCTCGCGACAGCCTCCGTAGCCCGCTGATGAAAGACACTCGTGGCCTGCCAGATGATCCTCCGCCTGCAGTGGTTGCCAAAGTTGGAGCAGCCGACGAGGTTGCTGGTGCTTTCCCTGCTGCTGACGTCGCAGTCTGTGTAGAGGGCGTTCCTGAAAATTGCAGTGACGGGTCGGTGAGTGACAGTCTAAGAGTTGAGGATGTCGAGAAAGAAGAGGATAAGCTACCAGCAGATTTGTTGTTGATTTCGCTGCTAGCTTTACCGCGTAGTAAGTCCTTCCTGTAGAATCTCACCAGACGAGAAAAGTGCGTCCTTCCTTGCCGGCTCTTATCACTGACTTCTCGGAAAGAACCTGGATATTCTTGTTTAGACACAAGTGCAGTTCGTTCACACTCATCGTTGTCTCGTTCTATGGAGTTCTCTATGCCGTCCACTTTCCTATCGGCTTCGAGATTCTCGGCATTATCATCAGCAGCTGCAAGCAAAGCGGAAGTGACGTCACATCCACCTTCGTCAGAAAGTAGTTCCTTGCTGCGTCCGCCGTCCCTGAAGGAAATGTGTGATTCCTCTCCGAGATTGTTCTCTGACCTCCGGAATGTCTTCCTAGGACTTGTTTTATAGTGGAACAAAGAATCGTCGGAAGAGTTTTGTAGGAAATCATACCGAAGAGTTCGTGAATATTTATCCCTGCTGGATTTATTTTCTGGCGAGTTGGTCCCAGGCCAGGTTTCTGGCCTTGTGGAGCAGGCCGGGATATGGGTCTCTCGTGCGTGACCTCGTGTAGTCTCAGGTGCTGCTTGCTTGGCGTCAGGGGACGAGTCAGACGTGCGGCAAGAGGCGAACTTAGTAGCTGGCTTCCTGCGAGGAAGGCTATCCTTCCACAGAAGTAATTCTTCAGCAGGCACGCCCACGGTGGTGGAGCCTAAGGTGTCAGATCCACGCTGAGATGTTAGATTATCAGTCACAATTTGTGTCTTTGGACTCGATGCTCTGCGTTTGGTTTGAGCAGGATCTGCTCTGTACACAGCAAGCTCGGTTCCAGCACACGCCGGAGATTTGATTAAACGAGAACTCGAGGACGCACGGCTGAGCGGCCCCGGTGAACGAGAGGTGGGGCACGAGAACTGCTTCTCCTCTCCTGCAAGATGTGGACCAGAACACCAGGCACTGCGGTCTGTCCCGCCTACAGCTATGCTGTCCTTTTGGCTGCTGTCCTTACTGATCGCTCTTGGTGAATCAGCCTTGTGCTGATGCCTTCCCGTCACCAGAGCGTGTTGCTTGTAACCATGAGCATTGCTGAGATGAGGCGATCGCGTCGGGTGTGTTGGTGTGTCACGACGGCCAGGCGATGTTACAGGGGGTAAAGGATACGGTTTTGGAACAGTCCATGAAGAGGGGACGAAGGTAGATCTCTTTTTTGTTAACTTGCTTCCGCAGTCAGAGTCACAAGCTTGTGACTGGTCACTACTATCAGGTGTCTGTACGGCCTCTCCTGTGATCGGAAGCTTTCCTGAACCATTTTTTGAACTGATGAGACGCTCTTTGTTTGTGATAAATGGTGCTTCATGCCCGAGAGTGTCTGCTTGTTGCTGTAGATCCGGCTGTAGCTGTGGCTGAATGCAAATCAAAGTTTCTTCTCCAAAATCTGCCTTCACAGCAATTCCATCATTTACATCTGTGCTCACACTGTCAGCCTGTGATTTATCATCACACAATTTGCTCGGCAAAGCGAGGTAATCGCGCCGTGAAGATATCGAACCAGTGTTGTGATTTCGGGATTGAGTTATCGAACTTTTGTTATCTTGTGGCGCCCTCGCGTGAGCCCGGACTGAAGGTTTATCACTCCCTGGCTTGTCCGGGGGGTCACTCCTTTGTATCAAACCCTCAGGCCTGGCACAGATATTCCTCTCTGCCAAGGTTTGGAGGGCTGCGGAGGTGCCAGGTGCTGGCTGGAAGATTTGCTGCTCTACGACGCGGGCAGTGGCTGACGAGATGTTGTCAGCCTCCCGCTGGAGTGGAGCTGTTTCAAGTGGATGATGACCGACACTATCACGTGACCTGGTTGTCTCAGATCGATGAAGCTCGGGTACTGAGACATCACTTACATGACAGTTAGGATTACATTCAATCTCTATATGTCCCACGTGATCGCTGCTCAGTGCTGGCACGTTAGTAACCTCGTGGCCACGTTCTTGTGGAAGGAAACACGAATCTGTTGGCGCGGGATTGTCTGCGCTGCTTTTCTGAGATGTTCTCAAGATAACTACTTCAGAGTCTAGTGTAGATGATGCTGTGGGCTCTCCACATCTAGAAGACTGAAGTGCTGTAGACGCTGAGGATCCTGTAGCGCCAGAGCTTGCTACTGCTGGGCGATGAGAAACGGATAACGTGACAGAGGGGCTGATTCTCTCAGAAGTACCACATGCTCCAACACTCTCAGATGCGTCTCTGGAAACATGTGAGCCACTAAGAACATCAGCGGAGCAAATCTCTGAATGGCCCGTGCTGCTGCTAGCTCGGCATTTCCCCGTGCCAGCATTACTCACGGCACCGACTACAACATCCGGGCTCGCGCTGCACGTCTCCCGCACCCCAAGGCTGGGAAGAGTTCTCGCCCGGCCCTCACCAAACTCCGATCTAACGATCTCCTCGCTGTCTGGCTCTCCGTCCCCCGGCGTGAGATCTTGTCGTTTGGACTCACAACACGCAGTCATCCCCCCCCCTAGTGTGTGCTCGCTCTCAGGAACGTAGATCAGGAAAGATAAATACACCACAGCGTCAGGTTCCAGATACTTTTCTGGGCTATAAATTTTCTGGCCTGGTTGATTTCTGACATCTAGTACAGCAACCCTTCACTGACTTATCTGTAATCTTGTCTTTTAGTAGCGGAAGTTGCATACTTTACATTTTATGCCGGGGAAGCTACTGTGCTGGAGTCGTATTTTCACAGATGTAACGTCTCTGGCCATAATTATTCTCACTCCACACAGGAAATCTGATAAGACACACGATGGTACGGGAGTTCAAGCTGATGAATAAATCTCTGAATGGCATTCCCCGCCTAGTCTCCGAATAAATCTGCTCAGAATGAAAATATTAATCATAATCTTAATGCAATATTAATCATAATCTTAATGCAATAATAAACATAAACATCAACAGAACTGGCAGAAAGAGAAACAAAACATAAAAACTACTTGGCAGTTTAACCTCACTGGAAGAGAAAGAGAAACAAAACATAAAAACTACTTGGCAGTTTAACCTCACTGGGAGAGAAAAAGAATTCCCAGCCATAGGTTAGGGGACATGGTGTCCATATTTTCCTTGACCTGTCCACACAAGTGGTCAGTATCATGCCTGGCAGGTTATCTGTCAACCCCCCTCCCCCCTTTTCTTCAAATTTCAGAAGTCAGATATTCATTTCTACACTTGAACAACTGGGTTATGTTTCCTGTAGTCTGATCCGCACTACATACTTCTTTTTGGAGAACTAGTGCGCTAACAACTGCGCTACTCATTCGCGCGTTTATAAAGAAACAAAAAGTAAAATTAAGAAAAATGAAATATCACAGTTAAAACAGTCAGCAAACATGTCTGTCATCAGTACCAAAGTTGCATCAGTCAGCAGACTTGACTATCATCAGTACCAAAGTTACATCAGTCAGCAGACTTGACTATCATCAGTACCAAAGTTACATCAGTCGGCAGACTTGACTATCATCAGTACCAAAGTTACATCAGTCAGCAGACTTGACTGTCATCAGTACCAAAGTTACAACAGTCAGCAAACATGTCTGTCATCAGTACCAAAGTTACATCAATCAACAGACTTGACTATCATCAGTACCAAAGTTACATTAGTCAGCAAACATGTCTGTCATCAGTACCAAAGTTACATCCAGGCTGTGTTAGAACAAATTTTCCTAAGATGAACGACTTTATAAACATTTTCTTACAAGACTTTGCCTACTCGTGGACAATAATCTGATGTTAAGTCTTTACCTAGTACCAGACATTCCAATGGCTATTATATAAAATAAAATAAAATAATTAACTACAGTCATACAGTTTTGCTCTACAAATGAAGATTCGTTATTTTAACATGCAGCATATGCTGAAAATGTTAACATACAGTAAATGTTAAAAATTGTAATATATACAGTAAATGTATGGAGTCATTTTCCCGTAAAATATAAAGGTCATGATTTATTTTTTTTTTAGAACAAGAAGTATTGGTAGGACAGGAAAGCTGTTTGGTAAGCTGGGAGCTAAATTTATAAGTTACTGGGACATCACGTGGGGTTTCTGGGTCTTCTGCTGTCTACAGGACACAGAGATAGCATGAAGCTCAAGGCTGCCCTTTCTTCCTGGTGGGACATGATATTAATTCTGGTGATTTCCTTGAACTTTGCCAGAACAAGCTTGGGGGTGACGCCGCTCTCAATTGACACCCGGGGTTCCTTTACCCTCCCTAGAACAAGGAAGAGAAGAGCACCCATGTTTCACGGGACTGGCGAGTGGGACACATCTAACTGAGGTCAAGCCACCCACTGCAGGAGAGAGAGAGAGAGCACTAGCCACTACATTACTCAGGATAGCAAAGTCTATCGCGGCTGTCATGAATTGTGTTCCCAGTTCACGAACTTTTTGTCCAGCTGGTTACAGCTAGCAGCAAAAACAAACAGAAAACATAAACACGTCCATTCTTTTTCTGACAATAAAACATCTATTACATGCCTCCAGGAAAGAAGTTCTTTTTTTTTTAAACGAAATAATTACACGCCGTCTCATTTGTGAACTTTTTGCTATTCCACATCTGTAAATCAATTTATTTTTCTTTCTTCTTTCAAGCAGTTGCAATCTGTGGCAGGTGTTCAATGTTCTTATTAATAAACAAAACAAAGATGAGAATCGACGTTTGTGTCGTATTTTATGCGAATCGATACATTTGTAGAACGGGAAAACCCATAAAATGAAGGGAAATTAAAAACTACAGCGGGGGAAAAAACAACGGAAGATAGTTAATCTGGAATATGAGATGGCTGTCCTAGCCGCAACTGGAGGCCAGTATTACATAGGGTAGAAATATGGAGGCACACAGTAAGTAAAGTAGAAATATGGAGGCACACAGTAAGTAAAGTAGAAATATGGAGGCACACAGTAAGTAAAGTAGAAATATGGAGGCATACAGTAAGTAAAGTAGAAATATGGAGGCACACAGTAAGTAAAGTAGAAATATGGAGGCACATAGTAAGTAAAGTAGAAATATGGAGCACACAGTAAGTACGGGAGAATATGGAGCACACATTAAGTAAAGTAGAAATATGGAGGCACATAGTAAGTAAAGTAGAAATATGGAGCACACAGTAAGTACGGGAGAAATATGGAGCACACATTAAGTAAAGTAGAAATATGGAGGAACATAGTAAGTAAAGTAGAAATATGGAGCACACAGTAAGTACGGGAGAAATATGGAGCACACATTAAGTAAAGTAGAAATATGGAGGAACATAGTAAGTAAAGTAGAAATATGGAGCACACAGTAAGTAAAGTAGAAATATGGAGGAACATAGTAAGTAAAGTAGAAATATGGAGGCACACAGTAAGTAAAGTAGAAATATGGAGGCATACAGTAAGTAAAGTAGAAATATGGAGGAACATAGTAAGTAAAGTAGAAATATGGAGCATACAGTAAGTAAAGTAGAAATATGGAGGAACATAGTAAGTAAAGTAGAAATATGGAGGCATACAGTAAGTAAAGTAGAAATATGGAGGCACACAGTAAGTAAAGTAGAAATATGGAGGCACATAGTAAGTAAAGTAGAAATATGTCTGTCATCAGTACCAAAGTTACATCCAGGCTGTGTTAGAACAAATTTTCCTAAGATGAACGACTTTATAAACATTTTCTTACAAGACTTTGCCTACTCGTGGACAATAATCTGATGTTAAGTCTTTACCTAGTACCAGACATTCGAATGGCTATTATATAAAATAAAATAAAATAATTAACTACAGTCATACAGTTTTGCTCTATAAATGAAGATTCGTTATTTTAACATGCAGCATATGCTGAAAATGTTAACATACAGTAAATGTTAAAAATTGTAATATATACAGTAAATGTATGGAGTCATTTTCCCGTAAAATATAAAGGTCATGATTTATTTTTTTTTTTAGAACAAGAAGTATTGGTAGGACAGGAAAGCTGTTTGGTAAGCTGGGAGCTAAATTTAGAAGTTACTGGGACATCACGTGGGGTTTCTGGGTCTTCTGCTGTCTACAGGACACAGAGATAGCATGAAGCTCAAGGCTGCCCTTTCTTCCTGGTGGGACATGATATTAATTCTGGTGATTTCCTTGAACTTTGCCAGAACAAGCTTGGGGGTGACGCCGCTCTCAATTGACACCCGGGGTTCCTTTACCCTCCCTAGAACAAGGAAGAGAAGAGCACCCATGTTTCACGGGACTGGCGAGTGGGACACATCTAACTGAGGTCAAGCCACCCACTGCAGGAGAGAGAGAGAGAGCACTATCCACTACATTACTCAGGATAGCAAAGTCTATTGCGGCTGTCATGAATTGTGTTCCCAGTTCACGAACTTTTTGTCCAGCTGGTTACAGCTAGCAGCAAAAACAAACAGAAAACATAAACACGTCCATTCTTTTTCTGACAATAAAACATCTATTACATGCCTCCAGGAAAGAAGTTCTTTTTTTTTAAACGAAATAATTACACGCCGTCTCATTTGTGAACTTTTTGCTATTCCACATCTGTAAATCAATTTATTTTTCTTTCTTCTTTCAAGCAGTTGCAATCTGTGGCAGGTGTTCAATGTTCTTATTAATAAACAAAACAAAGATGAGAATCGACGTTTGTGTCGTATTTTATGCGAATCGATACATTTGTAGAACGGGAAAACCCATAAAATGAAGGGAAATTAAAAACTACAGCGGGGGAAAAAACAACGGAAGATAGTTAATCTGGAATATGAGATGGCTGTCCTAGCCGCAACTGGAGGCCAGTATTACATAGGGTAGAAATATGGAGGCACACAGTAAGTAAATTAGAAATATGGAGGCACACAGTAAGTAAAGTAGAAATATGGAGCACACAGTAAGTAAAGTAGAAATATGGAGGCACACAGTAAGTAAAGTAGAAATATGGAGGCACACAGTAAGTAAATTAGAAATATGGAGCACACAGTAAGTAAAGTAGAAATATGGAGCACACAGTAAGTACTGGAGAAATATGGAGCACACATTAAGTAAAGTAGAAATATGGAGCACACATTAAGTAAGTTAGAAATATGGAGCACACAGTAAGTACTGGAGAAATATGGAGCACACATTAAGTAAATTAGAAATATGGAGCACACAGTAAGTACTGGAGAAATATGGAGCACACATTAAGTAAATTAGAAATATGGAGCACACATTAAGTAAATTAGAAATATGGAGCACACATTAAGTAAAGTAGAAATATGGAGCACACATTAAGTAAATTAGAAATATGGAGCACACAGTAAGTAAAGTAGAAATATGGAGCACACAGTAAGTACTGGAGAAATATGGAGCACACATTAAGTAAAGTAGAAAAATGGAGCACACATTAAGTAAAGTAGAAATGTGGAGCACACAGTAAGTACTGGAGAAATATGGAGCACACATTAAGTAAAGTAGAAATATGGAGCACACATTAAGTAAAGTAGAAATATGGAGCACACAGTAAGTACTGGAGAAATATGGAGCACACAGTAAGTAAAGTAGAAATATGGAGGCACACAGTAAGTAAAGTAGAAATATGGAGGCACACAGTAAGTAAAGTAGAAATATGGAGGCACACAGTAAGTAAAGTAGAAATATGGAGGCACACATTAAGTAAAGTAGAAATATGGAGGCACACAGTAAGTAAAGTAGAAATATGGAGGCACACAGTAAGTAAAGTAGAAATATGGAGGCACACAGTAAGTAAAGTAGAAATATGGAGGCACATAGTAAGTAAAGTAGAAATATGGAGCACACAGTAAGTACGGGAGAAATATGGAGCACACAGTAAGTAAAGTAGAAATATGGAGGAACATAGTAAGTAAAGTAGAAATATGGAGGCATACAGTAAGTAAAGTAGAAATATGGAGGAACATAGTAAGTAAAGTAGAAATATGGAGGCATACAGTAAGTAAAGTAGAAATATGGAGGAACATAGTAAGTAAAGTAGAAATATGGAGGAACATAGTAAGTAAAGTAGAAATATGGAGGAACATAGTAAGTAAAGTAGAATATGGAGGAACAGTAAGTAAAGTAGAAATATGGAGCATACAGTAAGTAAAGTAGAAATATGGAGGAACATAGTAAGTAAAGTAAAATATGGAGGCACACAGTAAGTAAAGTAGAATATGGAGGCATACAGTAAGTAAGTAGAAATATGGAGGCATACAGTAAGTAAAGTAGAAATATGGAGGAACATAGTAAGTAAAGTAGAAATATGGAGGCATACAGTAAGTAAAGTAGAAATATGGAGCACACAGTAAGTAAAGTAGAAATATGGAGCACACAGTAAGTACTGGAGAATATGGAGCACACATTAAGTAAAGTAGAAATGGAGCACACATTAAGTAAGTTAGAAATATGGAGCACACAGTAAGTACTGGAGAAATATGGAGCACACATTAAGTAAATTAGAAATATGGAGCACACAGTAAGTACTGGAGAAATATGGAGCACACATTAAGTAAATTAGAAATATGGAGCACACATTAAGTAAATTAGAAATATGGAGCACACATTAAGTAAAGTAGAAATATGGAGCACACATTAAGTAAATTAGAAATATGGAGCACACAGTAAGTAAAGTAGAAATAGGAGCACACAGTAAGTACTGGAGAAATATGGAGCACACATTAAGTAAAGTAGAAAAATGGAGCACACATTAAGTAAAGTAGAAATGTGGAGCACACAGTAAGTACTGGAGAAATATGGAGCAACATTAAGTAAAGTAGAAATATGGAGCACACATTAAGTAAAGTAGAATATGGAGCACACAGTAAGTACTGGAGAAATATGGAGCACACAGTAAGTAAGTAGAAATATGGAGGCACACAGTAAGTAAAGTAGAAATATGGAGGCACACAGTAAGTAAAGTAGAAATATGGAGGCACACAGTAAGTAAAGTAGAAATATGGAGGCACACATTAAGTAAAGTAGAAATATGGAGGCACACAGTAAGTAAAGTAGAAATATGGAGGCACCAGTAAGTAAAGTAGAAATATGGAGGCACACAGTAAGTAAAGTAGAAATATGGAGGCACATAGTAAGTAAAGTAGAAATATGGAGCACACAGTAAGTACGGGAGAAATATGGAGCACACAGTAAGTAAAGTAGAAATATGGAGGAACATAGTAAGTAAAGTAGAAATATGGAGGCATACAGTAAGTAAAGTAGAAATATGGAGGAACATAGTAAGTAAAGTAGAAATATGGAGGCATACAGTAAGTAAAGTAGAAATATGGAGGAACATAGTAAGTAAAGTAGAAATATGGAGGAACATAGTAAGTAAAGTAGAAATATGGAGGAACATAGTAAGTAAGTAGAAATATGGAGGAACATAGTAAGTAAAGTAGAAATATGGAGGAACATAGTAAGTAAAGTAGAAATATGGAGCACACAGTAAGTAAAGTAGAAATATGGAGGCATACAGTAAGTAAAGTAGAAATATGGAGGCATACAGTAAGTAAAGTAGAAATATGGAGGAACATAGTAAGTAAAGTAGAAATATGGAGGCATACAGTAAGTAAAGTAGAATATGGAGGAACATAGTAAGTAAAGTAGAAATATGGAGCACACAGTAAGTACGGGAGAAATATGGAGCACACATTAAGTAAAGTAGAAATATGGAGGAACATAGTAAGTAAAGTAGAAATATGGAGGCACACAGTAAGTAAAGTAGAAATATGGAGGCATACAGTAAGTAAAGTAGAAATATGGAGGAACATAGTAAGTAAAGTAGAAATATGGAGGCATACAGTAAGTAAAGTAGAAATATGGAGGAACATAGTAAGTAAAGTAGAAATATGGAGGAACATAGTAAGTAAAGTAGAAATATGGAGGAACATAGTAAGTAAAGTAGAAATATGGAGGAACATAGTAAGTAAAGTAGAAATATGGAGCACACAGTAAGTATGGGAGAAATATGGAGCACACATTAAGTAAAGTAGAAATATGGAGGAACATAGTAAGTAAAGTAAAATATGGAGGCACACAGTAAGTAAAGTAGAAATATGAGGCATACAGTAAGTAAAGTAGAAATATGGAGGAACATAGTAAGTAAAGTAAAATATGGAGGCATACAGTAAGTAAAGTAGAAATATGGAGGAACATAGTAAGTAAGTAGAAATATGGAGGAACATAGTAAGTAAAGTAGAAATATGGAGGAACATAGTAAGTAAAGTAGAAATATGGAGCACACAGTAAGTAAGTAGAAATATGGAGGCATACAGTAAGTAAAGTAGAAATATGGAGGCATACAGTAAGTAAAGTAGAAATATGGAGGAACAGTAAGTAAAGTAGAAATATGGAGGCATACAGTAAGTAAAGTAGAATATGGAGGAACATAGTAAGTAAAGTAGAATATGGAGCACACAGTAAGTAAAGTAGAAATATGGAGGCATACAGTAAGTAAAGTGAAATATGGAGGCATACAGTTAGTAAAGTAGAAATAGGAGGCACACAGTAAGTAAAGTAGAAATATGGAGGCACACATTAAGTAAAGTAGAAATATGGAGGCACACAGTAAGTAAAGTAGAAATATGGAGGCACACAGTAAGTAAAGTAGAAATATGGAGGCACACAGTAAGTAAAGTAGAAATATGGAGGCACATAGTAAGTAAAGTAGAAATATGGAGCACACAGTAAGTACGGGAGAAATATGGAGCACACAGTAAGTAAAGTAGAAATATGGAGGAACATAGTAAGTAAAGTAGAAATATGGAGGCATACAGTAAGTAAAGTAGAAATATGGAGGAACATAGTAAGTAAAGTAGAAATATGGAGGCATACAGTAAGTAAAGTAGAAATATGGAGGAACATAGTAAGTAAAGTAGAAATATGGAGGAACATAGTAAGTAAAGTAGAAATATGGAGGAACATAGTAAGTAAAGTAGAAATATGGAGGAACATAGTAAGTAAAGTAGAAATATGGAGGAACATAGTAAGTAAAGTAGAAATATGGAGCACACAGTAAGTAAAGTAGAAATATGGAGGCATACAGTAAGTAAAGTAGAAATATGGAGGCATACAGTAAGTAAAGTAGAAATATGGAGGAACATAGTAAGTAAAGTAGAAATATGGAGGCATACAGTAAGTAAAGTAGAAATATGGAGGAACATAGTAAGTAAAGTAGAAATATGGAGCACACAGTAAGTACGGGAGAAATATGGAGCACACATTAAGTAAAGTAGAAATATGGAGGAACATAGTAAGTAAAGTAGAAATATGGAGGCACACAGTAAGTAAAGTAGAAATATGGAGGCATACAGTAAGTAAAGTAGAAATATGGAGGAACATAGTAAGTAAAGTAGAAATATGGAGGCATACAGTAAGTAAAGTAGAAATATGGAGGAACATAGTAAGTAAAGTAGAAATATGGAGGAACATAGTAAGTAAAGTAGAAATATGGAGGAACATAGTAAGTAAAGTAGAAATATGGAGGAACATAGTAAGTAAAGTAGAAATATGGAGCACACAGTAAGTATGGGAGAAATATGGAGCACACATTAAGTAAAGTAGAAATATGGAGGAACATAGTAAGTAAAGTAGAAATATGGAGGCAACAGTAAGTAAAGTAGAAATATGGAGGCATACAGTAAGTAAAGTAGAAATATGGAGGAACATAGTAAGTAAAGTAGAAATATGGAGGCATACAGTAAGTAAAGTAGAAATATGGAGGAACATAGTAAGTAAAGTAGAAATATGGAGGAACATAGTAAGTAAAGTAGAAATATGGAGGAACATAGTAAGTAAAGTAGAAATATGGAGCACACAGTAAGTAAAGTAGAAATATGGAGGCAACAGTAAGTAAAGTAGAAATATGGGCACACAGTAAGTAAAGTAGAAATATGGAGGAACATAGTAAGTAAAGTAGAAATATGGAGGCATACAGTAAGTAAAGTAGAAATATGGAGGAACATAGTAAGTAAAGTAGAAATATGGAGCACACAGTAAGTAAAGTAGAAATATGGAGGCATACAGTAAGTAAAGTAGAAATATGGAGGCATACAGTTAGTAAAGTAGAAATATGGAGGCACACAGTAAGTAAAGTAGAAATATGGAGCACATAGTAAGTAAAGTAGAAATATGGAGGCACATAGTAAGTAAAGTAGAATATGGAGGCACATAGTAAGTAGAGTAGAAATATGGAGCACACAGTAAGTAAAGTAGAAATATGGAGGCACATAGTAAGTAAAGTAGAAATATGGAGGCACATAGTAAGTAAAGTAGAAATATGGAGGCACATAGTAAGTAAAGTAGAAATATGGAGGCACATAGTAAGTAAAGTAGAAATATGGAGCACATAGTAAGTAAAGTAGAAATATGGAGGCACATAGTAAGTAAAGTAGAAATATGGAGGCACATAGTAAGTAGAGTAGAAATATGGAGCACATAGTAAGTAAAGTAGAAATATGGAGGCACATAGTAAGTAAAGTAGAAATATGGAGGCATATAGTAAGTAAAGTAGAAATATGGAGGCACAGAGTAAGTAAAGTAGAAATATGGAGGCACACAGTAAGTAAAGTAGAAATATGGAGGCACACAGTAAGTAAAGTAGAAATATGGAGGCACATAGTAAGTAAAGTAGAAATATGGAGGCACACAGTAAGTAAAGTAGAAATATGGAGGCACATAGTAAGTAAAGTAGAAATATGGAGGCACACAGTAAGTAAAGTAGAAATATGGAGGTACACAGTAAATCAGTAAAATATGTGTTTTAGTGTTATGATATCTGGAAGTAAAATTGATATGTATTTTAGTGTTAAGATATAAAGATGATATGTGTTTTAGTATTATGATATCTAGAAGTAAAGGAGATATGTAATTAATGTTATGCAGGAAACTCTACTGTAGAGAGCAGAACAACAATACAACTCCTTCAGATCATCAGAGGAAGTAACCCCCCTCTTGTCTAAGTGTTAAGATATCTTGAAGTTAACAACGATGTGTGCATGTTAGTGACATACAGATTATATGAAAGCTTGTAACAGAATTAGACATGAAGATATGACAGAAATGCTAGAGAAACTTAATACAGATGGTAAAGATATGAGAGTTATTAAGAATATTTACCAGAAGCAGAGAGCAGAAATAAGAGTGAGCAATGACACAGTTAAGTATCAGGACATAACAATATGTATGAGACAAGTACGTATCCTCACATACTTTATTCTGACACTACAGTGAAAACATCATGAGCCATTAAAAATATGAAAGGAATAATAATAAAAAAATCAGAAAGCCATAATATCAACAACCTCAGATATATAGAAAGTGAAAGCAGTCTGCATAAAATAGTGAACAAGATTATTAAAGAGAGAAATAAAAGAGGTTTAGATACAGGACAGAAACTAGTGAACAAGATTATTAAAGAGAGAAATAAAAGAGGTTTAGATACAGGACATAAACTAGTGAACAAGATTATTAAAGAGAGAAATAAAAGAGGTTTAGATACAGGACGGAACTAGTGAACAAGATTATTAAAGAGAGAAATAAAAGAGGTTTAGATACAGGACATAAACTAGTGAACAAGATTATTAAAGAGAGAAACAAAAGAGGTTTAGATACAGGACATAAACTAGTGAACAAGATCATTAAAGAGAGAAATAAAAGAGGTTTAGATACAGGACAGAAACTAGTGAACAAAATTTTTAAAGAGAGAAATAAAAGAGGTTTAGATACAGGACAGAAACTAGTGAACATGATTATTAGAGAGAGAAATAAAAGAGGTTTAGGAACAAGACAGAAACAATGGTCAAATTAAAAAGAATAAAGATAACAAAGGTCAATATCTTTTTACAAATCGGTAGCAAATAATAAAATTATTAAGTAAAGTAAATAAATAAATTATTAAGTTAAGTAAACAAATTAATTGTTAAGTAAAGTAAATAAATTAAGTAATCTCAGTAACCTTTGAATATCTTGGATCACTACTAACTGATAATGAAGATACAATGAGGGAAATTAAAATTATTACATCTATTGCTCATCAGAAAGTAAAACAACTAAAGAATCTGTGGAGAGGAACAGACAGAACTACAAAAATAAGATTTTTAAGGACATACATCTTTCCCATCGCAACATATGCCTGAGAAACACATAAATGCTTTTGAATGTAAATGTTACAGAACAGTTGTTCAAATATCGTGGACACAAAAAAGAACAAATATATCCATACTACAAGAACTTAATATTGAAGAAGGCTGGCTAGTAAAGAAGATTAAAGAGAGAAAACTTAAATATTTTGGACATATTAAACGTCATGATAATCTAGAGAAGACCGTCTTGGAAGGGTACATAATGGGAAAAAGAAAGAGAGGAATAGCAAGGCGAAGATGGCTGCAAGATATCGTTGATGATCTGCAAATGGATGCATCAGCAGCAGGCCGTCTTGCTTACAACCGAGAGGCCTACAGGAGTGCTGTTAGGGAGGCAAAGTTCCGCAAGGGACATGCAAATGATTGACAAAACCTCAGGACAACAATAACAGATAATGACAAGTGCACAAATGAAATAAATATTTTAAAAAGAAAGAAAACATTTGTTTTTGACGTGAAGAAGATATTAGTAGCAAAAGATAATGTCTCTGAGAATGAGAAGATAAGTAACCGTACATTGTCTTAACACAGCCTGTAACGAAACTGAACAATCAATAGATGATGAATAAGCAATAAAGATGTTGTTCCGAACAAAGATGCAGCAAATACTCTTACATTGGAGATCCAAAATCAAGAAAAAAATGAAGAGTTCCTGACACTACCACTAAACATAGAAACAAAGATCATAAGAAAAAAACACTAAATAAAGAAACAAAGATCATAAGAAAAGTCACTAAACATAGAAACAAAGATCATAAGAAAAAACAAATAGTTGTCACTACCGCAGTTACAACAGTCAGCAAATATGACATTCTGTGAACACGTCATTAGCAGAGAGAAGGTAAAGAATCTGAAAAGTCGCTAGAAAACGCAAAGGAAAAGGACAAATAGGGAAGACACTGAAATAAAGAGCAGGCTACCTTGCTGACCAAGTGCCACGAAAAGAGGAAGAGGACTAGACTCGATCGAAAATACGAATCACAGAGAATCTTAACCTCCAGCATCTATCGAAACTCTCATGATGATGATGATAATGATGATGATAATGATAAATCGTACAAAAGTACACTCACTGCCCTTGTGTTGGCTTCTAATGTCTTCCTGAATGTGACGTCTCTTTATTTCTTACAACATTTTTGTGTCCTCGAATTTTTCTACGAACACGTTATTGCTGTTTTCTTTAAAGTATTCCTCAGTTGTTTTTTTTTCTCTTTATTTCTGGCTTTCACTCTCTATTTCTCTCTTTTCCTTTCTCTCTCTCTCTCTTCGCTTTTCCTCTCCCCCTCTCTCTTTTTCTCCGCTTTTCCTCTCTCTCTCTCTCTCTCTCTCTCCCGCTCTCGTTTACTCTCTCAAATAATGTTCAATCAGTCAATCAGTTTCTCTCTTTCTTTCATCTTTTTCGCTCTTTCCCTCTCTCTCTCTCTCTCTCTCTCTCTCTCTCTCTCTCTTCCTTTCTTTCTTTCTGTCTCTCTTTCTCTCTTTCTTTCTCTATCTCTCTTTCGTTCTGTCTCTCTTTCTTTCTCTCTCTGTCTTTTTATCTGTCTCTCTCTTTTTTTCTGTGTCTCTCTTTCTTTCTCTCTGTCTCTTTCGTTATGTCTCTCTTTTTTCATTCTCTCTGTCTTTCTTTCTCTCTCTCTTTCTCTCTCTCTGTCTCTCTTTCGTTCTCTCCATCTCTGTCTCTGTCCCTCTTCCTTTCTCTGTCTTTCTTTCTCTCTGTCTCGCTTTCTCTCTCTTTCTTTCTTTCTGTCTCTCTTTCTCTCTCTGTCTTTCTTTCTCTCTGTCTCTCTTTCTCTCTCTCCCTGTCTTTCTTTCTCTCTGTCTCTCTTTCTCTCTCTCTCTCTCTCTGTCTTTCTTTCTCTTTGTCTCTCTTTCTCTCTCTCTATCTTTCTTTCTCTCTGTCTCTCTTTCTCTCTCTGTGTCTTTCTTTCTCTCTGTCTCTCTTTCTCTCTCTCTCTGTCTTTCTTTCTCTCTGTCTCTCTTTCTCTCTCTCTTTCTCTCTTTCTTTCTCTCTCTCTTTCTCTCTGTCTCTCTTTCTCTCTCTGTGTCTTTCTTTCTCTCTGTCTCTCTTTCTCTCTCTCTCTGTCTTTCTTTCTCTCTGTCTCTCTTTCTCTATCTCTGTCTTTCTCACTATGCAAGCTTTACTTTCTCCTTATAATCACCACAGCAACAACTTCAAATTATCTATATCAAAACACGACTTTAGACTAAATGAATACTCAGACACAGAGAAAAATATGTGTTCCCACCAGGGAGAAAAAAGACTTAATATCTTCGTGTCTGGGTGGTCAGTGACCTGCTAATCTAAATATAATTCGGTTTTCCATTTCCCTCACCACATCCAGATCCACTTCCTCAGATTAGACCTAGATTTGTAGTCTATTTTCTTTTTTTGCGCTTCTTCTAAAAATAAAACCGTTGTGCCAGGTACGCGGTCACGGGGAGTGCTGCAACTTAATCCGGAGTAAGTCTGTGTATACGAGCGTACACCACACAGCGGGAGAAGCTAACCTACAACTCTGGCCCACACAAATCCCAGCTGGCAAACGGATGTATTTTCCCTGGCAACAGCGCTAGCCAATCACGATCGGCCACGATGGTTTCCCGTTACCCAGCAGCTGCTGCTGGATACAAGCTGCTCCACATCAGCCTGACCAACGAGCCAGGGATCAGCGTTGTGTGCTAGTGGTGGAGCTTATGGAGAGGTCTGGTATTGAAGCTTCCTAGGATATCATGGTGTCGTCGTATTGTGTACGTGGTCAGGATATGAAAAAAGTGTCATTCATCACCGTCATCATCATCATCACCATCATCATCATCATCATCATCATCATCATCATCATCATCACCATCACCATCATCATCATCATCATCATCATCATCATCATCATCATCATCACTGAGCATAAGGGCTTAGATCTATGCCAAGGCCCCAACTTAAGGAACTCGAAGAGCGTAGGAGTACAGAAGCGGATAGACAAAATGCTTGTCATACAAAATACATTTGTATAAACTGTTCACTGCGGTAAAAAAAACCAGAACCTGACACTTTGTGTTTAGGACTAAATGGCTGAGGATCAGAGTCACTTCACCTGTAAAATGTTAAATCTTTGAAAAAGAACAAGACTTCCCTGCCCTGGAGAAGTGAATGTGATACAGGACGGAGTCTGTGCAACATCTTCTAGACAGAAGTGAATGTGATACAGGACGGAGTCTGTACAACATCTTCTAGACAGAAGTGAATGTGATACAGGACGGAGTCTGTACAACATCTTCTAGACAGAAGTGAATGTGATACAGGACGGAGTCTGTACAACATCTTCTAGACAGAAGTGAATGTGATACAGGACGGAGTCTGTACAACATCTTCTAGACAGAAGTGAATGTGATACAGGACGGAGTCTGTACAACATCTTCTAGACAGAAGTGAATGTGATACAGGACGGAGTCTGTACAACATCTTCTAGACAGAAGTGAATGTGATACAGGACGGAGTCTGTACAACATCTTCTAGACAGAAGTGAATGTGATACAGGACGGAGTCTGTACAACATCTTCTAGACAGAAGTGAATGTGATACAGGACGGAGTCTGTACAACATCTTCTAGACAGAAGTGAATGTGATACAGGACGGAGTCTGTACAACATCTTCTAGACAGAAGTGAATGTGATACAGGACGGAGTCTGTACAACATCTTCTAGACAGAAGTGAATGTGATACAGGACGGAGTCTGTACAACATCTTCTAGACAGAAGTGAATGTGATACAGGACGGAGTCTGTACAACATCTCTAGACAGAAGTGAATGTGTACAGGACGGAGTCTGTACAACATCTTCTAGACAGAAGTGAATGTGATACAGGACGGAGTCTGTACAACATCTTCTAGACAGAAGTGAATGTGATACAGGACGTAGTCTGTACAACATCTTCTAGACAGAAGTGAATGTGATACAGGACGGAGTCTGTACAACATCTTCTAGACAAAAGTGAATGTGATACAGGACGGAGTCTGTACAACATCTTCTAGACAAAAGTGAATGTGATACAGGACGGAGTCTGTACAACATCTTCTAGACAAAAGTGAATGTGATACAGGACGGAGTCTATACAACATCTTCTAGACAAAAGTGAATGTGATACAGGACGGAGTCTGTACAACATCTTCTAGACAGAAGTGAAGATGGCTGTGGCAGAGGGAAGGTCCATGTATGAGAATTAGCCAATCAGATCTGGCTCCGGTTTCTGGACAAAGAAGTGTCCACGAAGACTCCCAACATGACGGGAGTCAAGTCCCTAGGTGGTGGAGCTTGTTAAGAAAGATGTTACTTGAGTAAGGTGTGAGAATTCAAGCTAGCCGACTCCTCCACGAAGACTCCCAACATGACGGGAGTCAACAAGTCCCTAGATGGTGGAGCTTGTTAAGAAAGTTGTTACTTGAGTAAGGTGTGAGAATTCAAGCTAGCCGTTTCCTCCACATAGACTCTCAATATGAATGGAGTCCCAACACCCAACATCGTCAGTAGCAACCACACTAGTTACAGATGTACCCAACAGCGTCAGAAACAATCACGCTAGTTACAAGAACACCCAACATAGTCAGTAACAACTACACTAGTTACAAGAACACCCAACAGAGTCAGTAACAACTACACTAGTTACAAGAACACCCAACAGAGTCAGTAACAACTACACTAGTTACAAGAACACCCAACAGAGTCAGTAACAACTACACTAGTTACAAGAACACCCAACAGAGTCAGTAACAACTACACTAGTTACAAGAACACCCAACAGAGTCAGTAACAACTACACTAGTTACAAGAACACCCAACAGAGTCAGTAACAACTACACTAGTTACAAGAACACCCAACAGAGTCAGTAACAGTCATACAACCTTCTCAATAAAAAAAAGTTAGAATATTATTTGTCAAGAAAAACTTGGTAAAGGGCAAAAGAAATAGGCTGGGCAAGTCTGGGAAGAAGGCAAATAAAGAGAGAATGGGCAACTTTGGGGAAAAAGAAAATAAAGAGTGAACGGGCTACTTTGGAAAAAGGACAAATAAAGTGACAGCGGGCAACTGTGGGAAAAAGAGAAAAAAAGAGAGAACTGGGAACTTTGGCAAAGAAGAAATAAATCGAGGACGAGCAACATTGGTAAAGGAACAGATAAAAAGGGAATGGGCAACTTTGCGAAGAGAAGGAATATAGAAATAACGGGCAACTTTGGGAAAATGCCAGTAAAAGAAACGGTTGGAAGCTGGTATAGCAAGAGATGCTACATGGATGAGTGACTTACTTCTCTTGTCATTTTGTCAGTTACACCTGCCTGCTTGTAGTCCATCTGTGCTATAATTGTAATGTTGTTGTAAGGTAGTTTTGAAGCAAGTAGATACTTGTAGTAACTGTTTTTCGAAATTGCTGAGTAGTAAATTGTGGAGTAGTTTCCTGCATGGCTGATACCAGCATAGTTGATTCTAGCATTGCTGATTCTAGCATAGCCGACATTAACGTAACTGACACTAGCATAGCTGATACTAGCATAGCTGATACTAACATAGCTGATACTAACATAGCTGATACTAGCATAGCTGATACTAACATAGCTGATACTAACATAGCTGATACTAGCATAGCTGATACTAGTATAGCTGATACTAGACTAGCTGATACTAGCATAGCTGATACTAACATAGCTGATACTAACGTAGCTGATACTAGCATAGCTGATACTTGCATAGCTGATACTAGACTAGCTGATACTAGCATAGCTGATACTAACATAGCTGATACTAGCATAGCTGATACTAACATAGCTGATACTAGCATAGCTGATACTAGACTAGCTGATACTAGCATAGCTGATACTAGCATAGACGATTCAAGCATAGGGTGATTCAAGCACAGCTGATATTAGCAATATCTGAGAAGAATAATCACTCGCAGTAAGAAACCATAATTGCGATTTAAATTTACATCTTCTTGTCTCTTGTCTTATAGTGTGACCTCTACTGCCTTCTTACATCTTCTTGTCTCTTGTCTTATAGTGTGATCTCTACTGCCTTCTTACATCTTCTTGTCTCTTGTCTTATAGTGTGATCTCTACTGCCTTCTTACATCTTCTTGTCTCTTGTCTTATAGTGTGACCTCTACTGCCTTCTTACATCTTCTTGTCTCTTGTCTTATAGTGTGATCTCTACTGCCTTCTTACATCTTCTTGTCTCTTGTCTTATAGTGTGATCTCTACTGCCTTCTTACATCTTCTTGTCTCTTGTCTTATAGTGTGATCTCTACTGCCTTCTTACATCTTCTTGTCTCTTGTCTTATAGTGTGATCTCTACTGCCTTCTTACATCTTCTTGTCTCTTGTCTTATAGTGTGATCTCTACTGCCTTCTTACATGCCACAGCATTCTCATTCTAAATGTCTCTCCATCTCCCATATCTTTTGCCAGTCCTTCCAAATTTCCGTGTCCAATCGGACAAAAAAAAAAAAAAAAGCGTACGGATATTACCATTACAGCACTGCTAACAGTTGCTAACTATCACAACGCTCAAGGTCATCAGCTTGTTACAGTTTGTCACAGCCACAGTTTGTTACAGTTTGTCACAGCCACAGTTTGTTACAGTTTTTACAGCCACAGTTTGTTACAGTTTGTCACAGCCACAGTTTGTTACAGTTTTTACAGCCACAGTTTGTTACAGTTTGTCACAGCCACAGTTTGTTACAGTTTGTCACAGCCACAGTTTGTTACAGGCACTTTCTTTTTGTTGTAAAACAGCAGAACCAACTAATGATATTGATATGTGTAACATTTAACACTGATCCAACAGTGCTTTTGATCATACAACAATATTTAACAAGAGAGTGTAACATACTCTTGAGTACTGTGAGATCTCTGAAGTATGAAAAATGTATGTATACAAATGTTTAGTTTAGTTTTGACATTCACTGCGTTTACGAGTATTTGTATAAATCCCGTTTTCCAGTCCAAGGTTGTCCCATTAAAAACAGGAAAGTCTAGTTAGCTGAATATGTGTCTGCACCTTCACCTGTACACTCAGCAGGCACTATTGGTTCCCCCCTACTTTTTGCCGTGTCCAATTTCAGTAAAATTCGTTGCAACGTTTTTCTCCAAGAACTCATTTTCTAATTAACTTTCAAGACGCGGGTTATGTCCCCTTGTTTTGCATTTTATCTCATTTTTGCTTTTAAAATATCTAGAAAGAATCATACAGGACAATGAGATGTGCACGTAGAGATTAGAAGAAAAAAAAATGCACCATAAACCTCTGACTATCTCTATTCTACTAGAACTAGTAAAACTACACCATACATATCAGACTATATCTACTCTACTGCAAACAGTAAAACTACACCATACATCTCTGACTGTCTCTAGTCTTAGTGTGACCTCTACTGTCTTCTTACATCTTCTTGTCTCTTGTCTTATAGTGTGACCTCTACTGCCTTCTTACATCTTCTTGTCTCTTGTCTTATAGTGTGACCTCTACTGCCTTCTTACATCTTCTTGTCTCTTGTCTTATATTGTGACCTCTACTGTCTTCTACATCTTCTTGTCTCTTGTCTTATAGTGTGACCTCTACTGTCTTCTTACATCTTCTTGTCTCTTGTCTTATATTGTGACCTCTACTGTCTTCTTACATCTTCTTGTCTCTTGTCTTATATTGTGACCTCTACTGTCTTCTTACATCTTCTTGTCTCTTGTCTTATATTGTGACCTCTACTGTCTTCTTACATCTTCTGTCTCTTGTCTTATAGTGACCTCTACTGCCTTCTTACATTCTTGTCTCTTGTCTTATATTGTGACCTCTACTGTCTTTACATCTTCTTGTCTCTTGTCTTATAGTGTGACCTCTACTGTCTTCTTACATCTCTTGTCTCTTGTCTTATATGTGACCTCTACTGCCTTCTTACATTCTTGTCTCTTGTCTTATATTGTGACCTCTACTGTCTTCTTACATCTTCTTGTCTCTTGTCTTATATTGTGACCTCTACTGTCTTCTTACATCTTCTTGTCTCTTGTCTTAGTGTGACCTCTACTGTCTTCTTACATCTTCTTGTCTCTTGTCTTATAGTGTGACCTCTACTGCCTTCTTACATCTTCTTGTCTCTTGTCTTATATTGTGACCTCTACTGCCTTCTTACATCTTCTTGTCTCTTGTCTTATATTGTGACCTCTACTGTCTTCTTACATCTTCTTGTCTCTTGTCTTAGTGTGACCTCTACTGTCTTCTTACATCTTCTTGTCTCTTGTCTTATATTGTGACCTCTACTGCCTTCTTACATCTTCTTGTCTCTTGTCTTATAGTGTGACCTCTACTGCCTTCTTACATCTTCTTGTCTCTTGTCTTATAGTGTGACCTCTACTGCCTTCTTACATCTTCTTGTCTCTTGTCTTATAGTGTGACCTCTACTGCCTTCTTACATTCTTGTCTCTTGTCTTATATTGTGACCTCTACTGTCTTCTTACATTCTTGTCTCTTGTCTTATATTGTGACCTCTACTGCCTTCTTACATCTTCTTGTCTCTTGTCTTATAGTGTGACCTCTACTGCCTTCTTACATCTTCTTGTCTCTTGTCTTATATTGTGACCTCTACTGTCTTCTTACATCTTCTTGTCTCTTGTCTTATATTGTGACCTCTACTGCCTTCTTACATCTTCTTGTCTCTTGTCTTATAGTGTGACCTCTACTGTCTTCTTACATCTTCTTGTCTCTTGTCTTATAGTGTGACCTCTACTGCCTTCTTACATCTTCTTGTCTCTTGTCTTATAGTGTGACCTCTACTGTCTTCTTACATCTTCTTGTCTCTTGTCTTATAGTGTGACCTCTACTGCCTTCTTACATCTTCTTGTCTCTTGTCTTATAGTGTGACCTCTACTGCCTTCTTACATCTTCTTGTCTCTTGTCTTAGTGTGACCTCTACTGTCTTCTTACATCTTCTTGTCTCTTGTCTTATAGTGTGACCTCTACTGCCTTCTTACATCTTCTTGTCTCTTGTCTTATAGTGTGACCTCTACTGCCTTCTTACATCTTCTTGTCTCTTGTCTTATATTGTGACCTCTACTGTCTTCTTACATCTTCTTGTCTCTTGTCTTATAGTGTGACCTCTACTGTCTTCTTACATCTTCTTGTCTCTTGTCTTATATTGTGACCTCTACTGTCTTCTTACATCTTCTTGTCTCTTGTCTTATATTGTGACCTCTACTGTCTTCTTACATCTTCTTGTCTCTTGTCTTATATTGTGACCTCTACTGTCTTCTTACATCTTCTTGTCTCTTGTCTTATATAGTGACCTCTACTGCCTTCTTACATCTTCTTGTCTCTTGTCTTATATTGTGACCTCTACTGTCTTCTTACATCTTCTTGTCTCTTGTCTTATAGTGTGACCTCTACTGTCTTTACATCTTTGTCTCTTGTCTTATATGTGACCTCTACTGCCTTCTTACATCTTCTTGTCTCTTGTCTTATATTGTGACCTCTACTGTCTTCTTACATCTTCTTGTCTCTTGTCTTATATTGTGACCTCTACTGTCTTCTTACATCTTCTTGTCTCTTGTCTTATATTGTGACCTCTACTGCCTTCTTACATCTTCTTGTCTCTTGTCTTATAGTGTGACCTCTACTGTCTTCTTACATCTTCTTGTCTCTTGTCTTAATGTGACCTCTACTGCCTTCTTACATCTTCTTGTCTCTTGTCTTATATTGTGACCTCTACTGTCTTCTTACATCTTCTTGTCTCTTGTCTTATAGTGTGACCTCTACTGCCTTCTTACATGCCACAGCATTCCCATTCTAAGTGGTTCTCCATCTCCCATATCTTTTGCCAGTCCTTCCAAATTTCCGTGTCCAATCGGACAAAAAAGCGTACGGATATTACCATTACAGCACTGCTAACAGTTGTTAACTATCACAGCACTCAAAGTCATCAGCTTGTTACAGTTTGTCACAGCCACAGTTTGTTACAGTTTGTCACAGCCACAGTTTGTTACAGTTTGTCACAGCCACAGTTTGTTACAGGCACTTTCTTTTTGTTGTAAAACAGCAGAACCAACTAATGATATTGATATGTGTAACATTTAACACTGATCCAACAGTGCTTGTGATCATACAACAATATTTAACAAGAGAGTGTAACATACTCTTGAGTACTGCGAGATCTCTGAAGTATGAAAAATGTATGTATACAAATGTTTAGTTTAGTTTTGACATTCACTGCGTTTACGAGTATTTGTATCAATCCCGTTTTCCAGTCCAAGGTTGTCCCATTAAAACAGGAAAGTCTAGTTAGCAGAATATGTGTCTGCACCTTCATCTGTACACTCAGCAGGCACTATTGGTCCCCCCTACTTTTTGCCGTGTCCAATTTCAGTAAAATTCGTTGCAACGTTTTTCTCCAAGAATTCATTTTCTAATTAACTTTCAAGACTCGGGTTATGTCCCCTTGTTTTGGATTTTATCTCATTTTTGCTTTTAAAATATCTAGAAAGAATCATACAGGACAATGAGATGTGCACGTAGAGATTAGAAGAAAAAAAATGCACCATAAACCTCTGACTATCTCTATTCTACTAGAACTAGTAAAACTACACCATACATATCAGACTATATCTACTCTACTGCAAACAGTAAAACTACACCATACATCTCTGACTGTCTCTACTCTACTAGAACTAGTAAAGGTATAACCATACTTCTCTGACCATCTCTACTCTACTAGAGCTAGTAAAACTACACCATAAATCCCTGACCATCTCTACTCTACTAGAACTACTAAAACTACACCATACATCTATGACCATCTCTACTCTACTAGAACTAGTAAAGTTACACCATACATCTATGACCATCTCTATTCTACTAGAACTAGTAAAACTACACCATACATCTATGACCATCTCTATTCTACTAGAACTAGTAAAGTTACACCATACATCTATGACCATCTCTATTGTACTAGAACTAGTAAAACTACACCATACATCTATGACCATCTCTATTGTACTAGAACTAGTAAAACTACACCATACATCTATGACCATCTCTATTGTACTAGAACTAGTAAAGTTACACCATACATCTATGACCATCTCTATTGTACTAGAACTAGTAAAACTACACCATACATCTATGACCATCTCTATTGTACTAGAACTAGTAAAACTACACCATACATCTATGACCATCTCTACTTTAATAGAACTAGTAAAGTTACACCATACATCTATGACCATCTCTATTCTACTAGAATTAGTAAAACTACACCATACATCTATGACCATCTCTATTCTACTAGATCTAGTAAAACTACACCATACATCTTTGACCATCTCTACTCTACTAGAACTACTAAAGCTACACTATACATCTTTGACTATCACTACTCTGCTAGAACATCTCTGACTATCTCTACTCTACTAGAACATCTCTGACTATCTCTACTCTACTAGAACATCTCTGACTATCTCTACTCTACTAGAACATCTCTGACTATCTCTATCCAACTAGAACACCTCTGACTATCTCTGCTCTACATTTTTATATCTATTCAACTAGAACATCTCTGACTATCTCTATTCAACTAGAACATCTCTGACTATCTCTACTCTACTAGAACATCTATCTCTACTCTACTAGAACATCTCTGACTATCTCTACTCTACTCGAACATCTCTGACTATCTCTACTCTACTAGAACATCTCTGACTATCTCTACTCTACTAGAACATCTCTGACTATCTCTACTCTACTAGAACATCTCTGACTATCTCTACTCTACTAGAACATCTCTGACTATCTCTACTCTACTAGAACATCTCTGACTATCTCTACTGAAACTAAAACTTGTTTTAACTCAGTCGTCAGGACACTCGTCTGTGATAATGACTATGAGGAAGATAGTGTCCCAAACTTAGCCTTGACAAGATCGATAACCCGAGTGCCATAACTATTGTTGTCTCCCTTTTCTGTGACGAAGAGAGGTAATACACTTTCTAGTGGGCGTTCTTAATACTAGCTAGCCTCCCTTTCCATGTAAATGACACGCACTGTTTATTTTGTTCTCTCTCTCTCTCTCTCATTATATATATATATATATACACACATATCATTTGTTCTCCTTCATCTAATTATTTTGTATTAATCCAAATAACCCGTTTAACGGCACGGGAAGGATATAAGATAGATAAGATAAGAGTACTAATAGCACTGTTTTTTATAACTTTTATTTTATTTTTGGTTTTACGATATCAGTTGCTGTTTCTATTTTTACTTCGCCATGTTTGTAGCAACTGCTCATGAGACAGCTGTATGTTACCATCATTGATGAGACAGCTGTATGTTACCATCATTGATGAGACAGCTGTATGTTACCATCATTGATGAGACAGCTGTATGTTACCATCATTGATGAGACAGCTGTATGTTACCATCATTGATGAGACAGCTGTATGTTACCATCATTGATGAGATAGCTGTATATAACCATCATTAACGAGACAACTATATGTTGCCGTTATTGATGAGACAGCTGTCTAAATAATGAAAATGAAATGTTCAAATTCATGGACGTATTTCTGTCGGTGAGATATCTTTCAGTTGCTATCATTTATAAGATAGCTCTCTATTGTTATCAGTTCTGAGACAGCTCTCTGTTGCTGTCAATGATGAGACACCTATCTATTGCTGTTAGGGATAATACATTTCTCTGTTGCTATCAATGATGATCCAACTCTGTTGCTATCTGTGGTGAGACAGCTCTCTGTTGCTGTCTGTGATGTGACAACTCTGTGTTGCTATCTGTGGTAAGACAACTCTCTGTTGCTATCTGTGATGTGACAACTCTCTGTTGCTATCTGTGGTAAGACAACTCTCTGTTGCTATCTGTGATGTGACAACTCTGTGTTGCTATCTGTGGTAAGACAGCTCTCTGTTGCTATCTGTGATGTGACAACTCTCTGTTGCTATCTGTGGTGAGACAGCTCTCTGTTGCTATCTGTGATGTGACAACTCTGTGTTGCTATCTGTGGTAAGACAGCTCTCTGTTGCTATCTGTGATGTGACAACTCTCTGTTGCTATCTGTGGTGAGACAGCTCTCTGTTGCTATCTGTGATGTGACAACTCTGTGTTGCTATCTGTGGTAAGACAGCTCTCTGTTGTATCCGTGATATGACAACTCTCTGTTGCTATCTGTGGTGAGACAGCTCTCTGTTGCTATCTGTGATGTGACAACTCTCTGTTGCTATCCGTGATGAGACGTGGAATGTAATCTCCAATGTCTGACCTACTTACTCCTGTCTCTTCCTGGCATGGATTCAGTTTGTACAAGGCATCCTCAAACCTACATACAAGAGGAAGGAATGAATCACGTCTGAAAGAAATTTACGTCCTCATATTATGAAAACTTGTCCTTAAAATCCAAACTTCGTATAATTTTGTTTCTCAGCAGATAGTTCTGTCTGTTGCTGTTGATGAAGAACGTTGTCATGACAACAGTGGAGCCAGCCAAGAAGAAGCTTCACTCTAAACCACTTCCCATCCAACGTTAATCTAAACCATTTCCCATCTCATACCACTTCCCATCTTACAACACCCTGAACCACTTGCCATCTTACATCAATCTAAACTAAATGTCATCCTACATTACTCTAAACTACGCCCCATCATCATCATCATCATCATCATCATCATGCGCCGTCTCCCCACGTATGGTTGGCTGCAAAGAGTACTCAGTCTGTTTTGCTTCTTGTCTTCATAGAGCACTCGGTAGAGCTTGTCGCTGTCAATCTCTTGATGCTGTCCACCCAACTATGTCGCTGTCAATCTCTTGATGCTGTCCGCCCAACTATTTCGCTGTCAATCTCTTGATGCTGTCCACCCAACTATGTCGCTGTCAATCTCTTGATGCTGTCCACCCAATCATGTCGCTGTCAATCTCTTGATGATATCCACCCATCTATCCCCTTGTCATCTTCCTGTTCTCTCCACTTTCATCATGCCCTCTAGTAAAGTCTTCAGTTTAGTATTATGTCGGTTGAGATGAACAACGTGTCTTAGTTGTCTCGTTTATATCATATTCAGTTTTGTTTCTCTCTTCAGTTCCAGCCGATCTGGAACTTCTTTGTTTTCTTCTCTGCCATTTTATACGTCTCATTTTTTTCTGTATGTCCACATTTCAAGGGCCTCAGTTTTCTCTTCTGTTGTCTTAATCAAGGAACATAGTTCTACACCATAAAGGAATATTGATTATATGTAGCATTTTTTATCATCGTGATCTCAGTTCCTGTGATATTTGTTTTTGGTGTCATTCTGCTGAAGGTGTTTTTTGTCATTCCTAATCTTATGTTAATTTCCATTTCACATGTTCCATCCTCTGTTATCATGTGTCTCCATATTTTCCATCCTCTGTTATCATGTGTCTCCATATTTTCCATCCTCTGTTATCATGTGTCTCCATATTTTCCATCCTCTGTTATCATGTGTCTCCATATTTTCCATCCTCTGTTATCATGTGTCTACATATTTTACATCCTCTGTTATCATGTGTCTCCACCTTTTACATCCTCTGTTACCATGTGTCTCTACATTTTTCATCCTCTGTTATCATGTGTCTCTATATTTTACATCCTCTGTTATCATGTGTTTCTATATTTTCCATCCTCTGTTATCATGTGTCTCTATATTTTCCATCCTCTGTTATCATGTGTCTCTATATTTTACATCCTCTGTTATCATGTGTCTCCATATTTTACATCCTCTGTTATCATGTGTCTCTATATTTTCCATCCTCTGTTATCATGTGTCTCTATATTTTACATCCTCTGTTATCATGTGTCTCTATATTTTACATCATCTGTTATCATGTGGTTTCTATATTTTACATCCTCTGTTATCATGTGTCTCTACATTTTACACCCTCTGTTATCATGTGTCTCCACATTTTACATCTTCTGTTATCATGTGTCTCCATATTTTACATCCTCTATTATCATGTGTCTCCATATTTTATGTCCTCTGTTATCATGTGTCTCCATATTTTACATCCCCTGTTATCATTTGTCTCCATATTTTCCATCCTCTGTTATCATGTGTCTCAAGAGCCTGACACTTGTCACTCATTCGAACAGTTCTCTGTTTATTTTTATATCTATAGTTGGTATTATTTCCTCTCTGCTGATAACCATATTATTTGTATATATTTCTAGTTTGTACTTCCACTTTTGTTATTTATTCGTGTCACTAGATTCTGCAGGACCTCTTGGTTCTTCGCCATCAGCACGGTGTTTTCTGTATACTGTAAGTTACTGATTGCTGTAACATTAAAGTTTAGTCCCTTCATCTCACTAATTTCTTTAAATATTTTTATCTGCGCAAAGTTAAATAGACATGGAGAAATGACACATCCTTGTGTGATCATCCTCTATTGATGGTGAGTAGTTTGTATTGGACCAAGCAACTGTTGTATGTTTCCAATATAGACTCCTTATTAGTCTGATGTCTTTCCATCATTATTAATCTCTTTCACACATCCATCATCTGTTTATATCTTTCATTCCACCCGACTCTAATCTAAACAAGATCCCATCTTACACTAGTCTAAACCCATTCCATCTTCAGTCAGTCATTTGCATGTCTCTTGCGGAACTTTACCTCCTCTATTATCATGTGTCTCCATATTTTATGTCCTCTGTTATCATGTGTCTCCATATTTTACATCCCCTGTTATCATTTGTCTCCATATTTTCCATCCTCTGTTATCATGTGCCTGACACTTGTCACTCATTCGAACAGTTCTCTGTTTATTTTTATATCTATAGTTGGTATTATTTCCTCTCTGCTGATAACCATATTATTTGTATATATTTCTAGTTTGTACTTCCACTTTTGTTATTTATTCGTGTCACTAGATTCTGCAGGACCTCTTGGTTCTTCGCCATCAGCACGGTGTTTTCTGTATACTGTAAGTTACTGATTGCTGTAACATTAAAGTTTAGTCCCTTCATCTCACTAATTTCTTTAAATATTTTTATCTGCGCAAAGTTAAATAGACATGGAGAAATGACACATCCTTGTGTGATCATCCTCTATTGATGGTGAGTAGTTTGTGTTGGACCAAGCAACTGTTGTATGTTTCCAATATAGACTCCTTATTAGTCTGATGTCTTTCCATCATTATTAATCTCTTTCACACATCCATCATCTGTTTATATCTTTCATTCCACCCGACTCTAATCTAAACAAGATCCCATCTTACACTAGTCTAAACCCATTCCATCTTCAGTCAGTCATTTGCATGTCTCTTGCGGAACTTTACCTCCTTAACAGCTCTCCTGTAGGCCTCTTGGTTGTAAGCAAGATGCCCTGCTGCTGATGCATTCATTTGCAGATCATCAACGATGTCTTGCAGCCATATTCGCCTTGGTCTTCCTCTCTTTCTTTTTTTCTATTTATGTACTCTTCCAAGACTGTCTTCTCTAAATTCTCATGACGTTTAAGGTGTCAAAATATTTAAGTTTTCTCTCTTTAATCCTCTTTACTAGCCAGCCTTCTTCAGTATTAAGTTCTTGTAGCATGGATATGTTTTTTTTTGTGTCCATGATATTTGAAAGACTCTTCTGTAGCATTTACATTCAAAGGCATTGCATTCTACAGCTCACCGAAACATTTTACATCCTACACCAGCTTAAACCGCTTTTCATCCTACACCACTTTAAAACACTTTCCATCATACACCATTCGAAACCACTTTCCATCCTACACCACTCTAAACCACATTCCATTGTGCACCATTCCAAAATCACTTTCCATTATACACCTGTTTAAACCACTTTCCTTCCTACAACACTTTAAATAACTTTCCATCCTTATCTTATATCTTATATCCTTCCCGTGCCGTTAGACGTCACATAGGGCTCGCAAAGTAGTTCGCCAATTTTTCCTGTCCTCGGCGAGTCTTTCAACCTCATCAAAGGATTTTATGCCTGTTAATTTGGCCTCTCTTAACAATGTCCTCTTCAGAGTTTCACGCGGTCTGCCCCTTTTTCTGCGGCCTGTTGTGTTCCACTTCATAGCTTGTTTTGGGATTCTCTGCTCATTTCTTCTCATCAAGTGACCAACATATGTCCATCTCCTTTTCCTGATCACCCGTGAGACTGGTTGTTGTTCAGTCATCTGTCTTATCTCTGCATTGTTCTTGAATTCATTCCACTTGATGCCGAATATTTTCCTTAGGCATTTGTTTTCAAAAGAGTCTAATTTCTTTTCTATTTCTTTAGTTGTTTTCCAGCTTTCGCATGCATAAATGAGGGTGGATATTACATTTGAATTGAATAGTCTTAACTTGCTTTTTGTGCTTATAACTTTTGAATTCCATATGTTCTCAAGATTCTTGAAGATTGATGCTGCTTTTGCAATTCTGATCCTAACTTCCTTTCTAGTGTCACCATCCTGGTCTATGTAGCTGCCAAGGTATGCAAATTGATTGACTTCTTCAATATATGTCCCTTCTATGTGTATTTTTCCATTTTGATTGATGGGAATTTTCATTAATTTTGTTTTGTCCTTGTTAATTTCAAGTCCTATTTTGCTAGCCAGTGAAGATAGGCTATCTGTTTATTCTTGCATGGAATTCACATTATTACTGATAAGAGTTATGTCATCAGCAAAATCAACACTATAACACTATAAAATACTTTCCATCACACACCTTTAAAAATTACTTTCCATTCAGCAACACACTAAAACACTTTTCACCGTACATCACTTTAAATGACTTTCCATCCTAGACAAATCTAAACCACTTTCCTTCCTAGACAAATCTAAACCATTTTTCTTCCTACACAAATCTAAACTACTTTCCTTCCTGCACCAAATCATCATCACTTTCCTTCCTACACCAAACTAAACCACTTTACTTCCTACACCAAACTAAACCACTTTCCTTCATACACCAAACTGAACCACTTTCCTTCCTACACCAATCTAAACCACTTACCTTCCTACACAAATCTAAACAACTTTCCTTCCTACACAAGTCTAAACCACCTTCCTTCCTACACACAACTAAACCACTTTACTTCCTACACCAATCTAAACCACTTTACTTCCTACACCAAACTAAACCACTTTACTTCCTACACAAAACTAAACCACTTTACTTCCTACACCAAACTAAACCACTTTACTTCCTACACCAATCTAAACCACTTTACTTCCTACACAAATCTAAACCATTTTACTTCCTACACCAAACTAAACCACCTTCCTTTCTACACCAATCTAAACCACTTTACTTCCTACACCAAACTAAACCACCTTCCTTCCTACACCAATCTAAACCACTTTACTTCCTACACCAAACTAAAGCACCTTCCTTCCTACAACAATCTAAACGACTTTGCTTCCTACAACAATCTAAACCACTTTGCTTCCTACAACACTCTAAAACACTTTCCATCTTACACCACTCTAACACAATTTTCGTCATACACTGATCTAAACAATTTTCCATTCTACACTAGTCTAAAACACTCGTTTCCCGTTCTGCACTAGTCTAAATCACTTCCCATTCTAAACTAGTCTAAATCACTTCCCATTCTACACTAGTCTAAATCACTTCCTATTCTACACTAGTCTAAATCACTTCCCATTCTACACTAGTCTAAATCACTTCCCATTCTACATTAATCTAACTCACTTCCCATTCTACACTAGTCTTAATCACTTCCCATTCTACATTAATCTAAATCACTTCCCATTCTACATTAGTCTAAATCACTTCCCATTCTACACTAGTCTAAATCACTTCCCATTCTACATTAATCTAAATCACTTCCCATTCTACACTAGTCTAAATCACTTCCCATTCTACACTAGTCTAAATCACTTCCCATTCTACACTAGTCGAAATCACTTCTCATTCTACACTAGTCTAAATCACTTCTCATTCTACACTAGTCTAAATCACTTCCCATTCTACACTAGTCTAAATCACTTCCCAGTCTACACTAGTCTAAATCACTTCCCGTTCTACACTAGTCTAAATCACTTCCAATTCTACACTAGTCTAAATCACTTCCCATTCTACATTAATCTAAATCACTTCCCATTCTACACTAGTCTAAATCACTTCCCATTCTACACTAGTCTAAATCACTTCCCATTCTACACTAGTCGAAATCACTTCTCATTCTACACTAGTCTAAATCACTTCTCATTCTACACTAGTCTAAATCACTTCCCATTCTACACTAGTCTAAATCACTTCCCAGTCTACACTAGTCTAAATCACTTCCCGTTCTACACTAGTCTAAATCACTTCCAATTCTACACTAGTCTAAATCACTTCCCGGTCTACATTAATCTAAATCACTTCCCATTCTATACTAGTCTAAATCACTTCCCATTCTACACTAGTCTAAATCACTTCCCAGTCTACACTAGTCTAAATCACTTCCCATTCTACACTAGTCTAAATCACTTCCCATTCTACACTAGTCTAAATCACTTCCCATTCTACACTAGTCTAAATCACTTCCCATTCTACACTAGTCTAAATCACTTCCCATTCTACACTAGTCTAAATCACTTCCCATTCTACACTAGTCTAAATCACTTCCCATTCTACACTAGTCTAAATCACTTCCCATTCTATACTAGTCTTAACAACTTCCAATTCTACACTAGTCTTAACCATTTCCTTTTCTACACTAGTCTAAATCACTTCCATTTTTACACTATTCTAACCCACTTCCTATTATATACTAGTCTAAGTCACTTCCTTTTCTACACTATTCTAACCCACTTCCTATTATACACTATTCTAAATCACTTCCATTTTTACACTATTCTAACCCACTTCCTATTATATACTAGTCTAAGTCACTTCCTTTTCTACACTATTCTAACCCACTTCCTATTATACACTATTCTAAATCACTTCCTTTTCTACACTATTCTAACCCACTTCTTATTATACACTAATCTAAATCACTTCCTTTTCTACACTATTCTAACCCACTTCCTATTATACACTATTCTAAATAACTTCCTTTTCTACACTATTCTAACCCACTTCTTATTATACACTAGTCTAAATCACTTCCTTTTCTACACTATTCTAACCCAATTCTTATTATACACTAGTCTAAATCACTTCCTTTTCTACACTATTCTAACCCACTTCTTATTATACACTAGTCTAAATCACTTACTTTTTTACACTAGTCTAAACCACTTCCTATTATACACTAGTCTAAATCATTTCCTTTTTAACACTAGTCTAAACCACTTCCTATTATACAGTATTCTAAACCACTTTATATTATACACTAGTCTAAATTACTTCCTTTTTTACACTATTCTAAACCACTTCCTATTATACACTAGTCTAAATTACTTCCTTTTTTACACTATTCTAATTCACTTCCTATTATAGACTAATCTAAACCAATTCCTATTATACACTAGTCTAAATCACTTCCTATTATACACTATTCTAAATCACTTCCTATTATACACTAGTCTAAAACACTTCCTATTATACACTAGTCTAAACCACTTCCTATTATACACTAGTCTAAACCGCTTCCTATTACACTTTAGTCTAAATCACTTACTTTTTTACACTATTCTAAACCACTTCCTATTATACACTAGTCTAAACCACTTCCTATTATACACTAGTCTAAATCACTTACTTTTTTACACTAGTCTAAACCACTTCCTATTATACACTATTCTAAATCACTTCCTATTATACACTAGTCTAAATCACTTACTTTTTTGCACTAGTCTAAACCACTTCCTATTATATACTAGTCTAAACCACTTCCTATTATACACTAGTCTAAATCACTTCCTATTATACACTATTCTAAATCACTTCCTATTATACACTAGTCTAAAACACTTCCTATTATACACTAGTCTAAACCACTTCCTATTATACACTAGTCTAAACCATTTCCTATTATACACTAGTCTAAATCACTTTTTTTTTTACACTAGTCTAAACCACTTCCTATTATACACAACCTAAACGACTTCCTATTATACACTAGTCTAAACCACTTCCTATTATACACTAGTCTAAATCACTTACTTTTTTACACTAGTCTAAACCACTTCTTATTATACACTAGTCTAAACCACTTCCTATTATACACTAGTCTAAATCACTTACTTTTTTACACTAGTCTAAACCACTTCTTATTATACACTAGTCTAAACCACTTCCTATTATACACTAGTCTCAATCACTTACTTTTTTACACTAGTCTAAACCCCTTCCTATTATACACTAGTCTAAATCACTTACTTTTTTACACTAGTCTAAACCACTTCCTATTATACACTAGTCTAAACCCCTTCCTATTATACACTAGTCTAAACCACTTCCTATTATACACTAGTCTAAATCACTTACTTTTTTACACTAGTCTAAACCACTTCTTATTATACACTATTATAAACCACTTCCTATTATACTCTAGTCTAAATCACTTACTTTTTTACACTAGTCTAAACCACTTCTTATTATACACTAGTCTAAATTACTTACTTTTTTACACTAGTCTAAACCATTTCCTCTTATACACTAGTCTAAACCATTTCCTATTCTACACTAGTCTAAACCACTTCCTATTATACACTAGTCTAAACCATTTCCTATTCTACACTAGTCTAAACCAGTTCCTATTCTACACTAGTCTAAACCATTTCCTATTATACACTAGTCTAAACCCCTTCCTATTATACACTAGTCTAAACCTTTCCTATTCTACACTAGTCTAAACCACTTCCTATTCTACACTAGTCTAAACTACTTCCTATTCTACACTAGTCTAAACCACTTCCTTTTCTACACTAGTCTAAACCACTTCCTATTCTACACTAGTCTAAACCACTTCCTATTTTACACTAGTCTAAACCACTTCTTATTCTACACTAGTCTAAACCACTTCCTATTATACACTAGTCTAAATCACTTCCTATTATACACTAGTCTAAACCACTTCCTATTCTACACTAGTCTAAATCACTTCCTATTCTACACTAGTCTAAACCACTTCCTATTATACACTAGTCTAAACCACTTCCTATTATACACTAGTCTAAACCACTTCCTATTATACACTAGTCTAAACCACTTCCTATTCTACACTGGTCTAAACCACTTCCTATGCTACACGACCACGTCCTGTTCCTCCACGTGGTATAGATTAATGTAAGTACCGTCAGGCCTCTTTGCACCCAACCCCCCCCCCCCCGAACCTCCACCCCTCAGCCCCTGTTCAATAATTCTTCTTTTTCTACGGGTGGTTACTAAGGTGCCTGTTACTGGATTCAAATCAACCGCCCTTGGTCATGACAGACAAGTGCACTAATCACTTCGCTACCCGGACGCCCAACGTCACACGGTGTAAATCATAGCTTTACCTAACTTTCTCGCCGTCAATTCTTTAACTAACTCCCTAGTGGTCGTGTCTGAACTAACTCTTCCGTGGCCATATCTTTAACTAATTTCCCCTTGGTTCATATCTTTAACTAACTCCCCCTTGGGTCATATCTTTAACTAACTCCCCCTTGGGTCATATCTTTAACTAACTCCTCCTTGGGTCATATCTTTAACTAACTCCCCCTTGGGTCATATCTTTAACTAACTCCCCCTTGGGTCATATCTTTAACTAACTCCCCCTTGGGTTATATCTTTAACTAACTCCCCCTTGGGTTATATCTTTAACTAACTCCCCTTTGGGTTATATCTTTAACTAACTCCCCCGTGTTCATATCTTTAACTAACTCCCACGTGGCCATGTCTTTAACCAACTCTCCCTCTGTCATATATTTAACTTATTCTCCTGTGTTCATATCTTTAACTAACTCTCCCGCTGTCATATCTTTTACTAACTCTCCCGCTGTCATATCTTTAACTAACTCTCCCGCTGTCATATCTTTAACTAACTCTCCCGCTGTCATATCTTTAACTAACTCTCCCGCTGTCATATCTTTTACTAACTCTCCCGCTGTCATATCTTTAACCAACTCTCCCTCTGTCATATATTTAACTTATTCTCCTGTGGTCATATCTTTAACTAACTCTCCCGCTGTCATATCTTTAACTAACTCTCCCTCTGTCATATCTTTAACTAACTCTCCCTCTGTCATATCTTTAACTAACTCTCCCTCTGTCATATCTTTAACTAACTCTCCCTCTGTCATATCTTTAACTAAATCTCCCTCTGTCATATCTTTAACTAACTCTCTTCTGTCATATCTTTAACTAACTCTCCCTCTGTCATATCTTTAACTAACTCTCCCTCTGTCATATCTTTAACTTATTCTCATGTGGTCATATCTTTAACTAACTCTCCCGCTGTCATATCTTTAACTAACTCTCCCTTGGAGAGACTAACTACAAGATCCCTGCTCTTCAATGCTTGCTCTCCGTACGTCACGAAACATTCCTCTCACAGCCAGATGTAAGCATTGAACCCTGCACATGAACCTGGCACAGAGGCGCTCAGGATAATTTGCGGTAAAAGTTTCCAAATCCCAGGAATAATGATGGCACTGGGATCTGTGACGTCGATGAAAGTCTGCTAGCATTGTTCCTATTATCATACAAAATGATGTTTGGTCTGGCTGCCAGACGCGCCATGCCTGCATAATGTTGCTAATTTCAGAGGACGAGCCAAGATGTGCTGTTTATTTGAAGTTGTCACCGCTGTTTATATGTCTTAATAAACAGACAACAGCGACTGATAAGCCTTATTTCCGTCTTTGTTGATAGCTTATTTTTATCCATGCTCTGATTTTGTGTGTTTTACATTGGCTGTATACATCCACACATACACGCTCTGTTCACATCATTTTCTTCACAAGCTGGTAGTAATAAGAAAAGTGATAACTGTAGTGTCAGTAACAGAGCCTGTCTTGTCCAGGGGCTGAGAGAGATTTTGTAATGGGTACAAATTTGTTCTCTCTCTCACTCTGTCTCTCTCTCTCTCTCTATCACTATCTCTATCTCTCTTTATCTCTCTATATATATCTTTCTCTCTCTCTATCACTATCTCTCTCTTTATCTCTCTCTCTATCTTTCTCTCTATCTATCCTCTCTACCTCTATCTCTCTAGTACTCTGTCTCTCTATCTCCCTCTATCTCTATCTCTCTCTATTTCTATCTCTCAATCTCTCCATTAAACTGTATCTCTCTCATTATCTATATCTCTATCTCTCTATCACTCTATCTCTGTCGTTATCTCTATCTCTCTCTATTTCTCTATATTTCTCTATCACTATCTCTGTTTCTATCTCTCTCTATCTGTCTCACTATCTCTGTATATCTCTCTATCTATATTTATCTCTCTATATCTCTCCATCTATCTCTATCTCTTCATATCTCTTTATCTCTCTATCTTTATCTTTCCATATATCTCTATCTCTCTATTTCTCTCCATCTCTCTCTATCTCTATCTTTCTATCTCTCTCAATCTCTGTCTATATCTCTCTCTATCCCTGTATCAATCTCTCTCTATCTCTCTTTCTCGTTCTCTCTCTATATATATCTCTATCTCTTTCATTCTCTCGCTCTCTCTATCTCTCTACATCTCTCTCTATGTCTCTCTCTATATATATATATATCTCCCTATATATCTTTCTCTCATATCTATCTTTCTCGCATGCCTATCTTTCTCTCTGTCTCTATCTCTATCTTACTTTCTCTCTGTCTCTATCTCTATCTTACTCTTTCTCTCTCTTTATCTTTATCTCCTATCTCTCCGTCTATGTCTCTCTACCTCTATCTCTCGATCTCTATCCCTCTCTCTATCTCTATCTCCTGTCTCCCACTCTATCTCTCTCCTTCTCACTCTCTCTCTCTCAGTCAATTTTATTAGGTTAATGACTTCTTCTCTTACCTTGAATGTAATAGTTAAATCTTACACTCTTTTGATATGTTTTTCCTAATTTAATTTGTATTTTTGTACTAAATCAAGTGTGTGGGAAGAATGAAAGATGGGTGATGAAGGGCAGAATGTAAGACGGGCCTGCGTGCCCAATTCTTTACCCTTGAAAAATAAAGATTATTCATTCATTCATTCATTCATTCTCTCTGATCTCTATCTCTCTCCCTCTCTCATCTCTCATTCTCCATCTCTCTCTATCTCTCTCTTTATCTCTATCTCTCTACCTCTCTTCTTCTCTCTCTCTACCCCCACCCCATCCGATACATTGTTAAAGCTTTTCTGTTTCGTCTACTGCCACACACAAGAGAAGCCTCCAGGCGCTTAAACAGTGGAAATATTCGAGACAATCTTAAACAGTGGAAATATTCGAGACAATCTTAAACAGGGGAAATATTCTTGCCCACATTAAACAGGGGAAATATTCTTGCCCACATTAAACAGGGGAAATATTCTTGCCCACATTAAACAGGGGAAATATGTGGACCCACCTTAAACAGGGGAAATTTGTGGATCCACCTTAAACACGAGAAATATTCATGCCCACCTTAAACAGGGGAAATATGTGGACCCACCTTAAACAGGGGAAATATGTGGACCCACCTTAAACAGGGGAAATATGTGGACCCACCTTAAACAGGGGAAATATGTGGACCCACCTTAAACAGGGGAAATATTCATGCCCACCTTAAACAGAGGAAATATTCGGACCCACCTTAAACAGGGGAAATATTCATGCCCACCTTAAACAGGGGAAATATTCGGACCCACCTTAAACAGGAGAAATATTCATGCCCACCTTAAACAGAAGAAGACCTCCAGACTACGGTGGGGCGCATCGGCTGAACTCCTGTCTCATGTTATCTGGCTCTATCATGTGGCCTGGCCTTCTTATGTGGTCTGGGCCTATCATGTGATCTGGCCCTCTCATGTGATCTGGCCCTCTCATGTGGTCTGGTCTTCTCATGTAGTCTGGCCGTGTCCATCAACATTTTCATGCATTTGTGCTGTAATTTTTTTCTTCTATTTCGTCATATTTCAGTGTCTCAGAAACTTGACAACCATCTGCTCTTACGTGATAACCCTAGTTTAACTTTACCCCTACATAACAACACTAGCTTAACTCTACCAATACATGACAACTCTAGCTTAACTCTACCCCAACACAACAACCCTAGCTTAACTCTACTAACACACGACAACCCTAGATTAACTCTACCCCCACATGACAACCATAGCTTAACTCTGCTCACACACGACAACCCTAGCTTAACTCTACTCACACACGACAACCCTAGCTTAACTCTACTCACACACGACAACCCTAGCTTAACTCTACTCACACACGACAACCCTAGCTTAACTCTACTCACACATGACACCCCTAGATTAACTCTACCCCTACATGACAACCATAGCTTAACTCTGCCATATCATGAAAACCTTAGCTTAACTCTGCTCCTACATGACAACCCTAGCCTAACTCTACCCCTCATGACAATCCCATCTTACCTCTACCCTTACATGACAACCCAAGACTAACTCTACCCCTCATGACAATCCCATCTTACCTCTACCCTTACATGACAACCCAAGACTAACTCTACCCCTCATGACAATCCCATCTTACCTCTACCCCGACATGACAACCCAAGACTAACTCTACCCCTCATGACAATCCCATCTTACCTCTACCCCTACATGACAGCCCTAGCTTAATTCTACCCTATATGACAGGCCTAGCTTAACTCTATCCCTACATGACAAGCATAACATAACTCAACCCCTACATGACAACCCTAGCTTAACTCTACCCCTACATGACAACACTAGCTTAACTCTACCCCTACATGACAACCCTAGCTTAACTCTACCCCTACATGACAACCTTAGCTTAACTCTAACCCTACATGGCAAGCCTAGATTAACTCTATTACTACATGACAACCCCAACAACGACAACCACATGTCTTGCTTCCACCCGTCTCTTCCAACCACAAAGCTGGATATGTTGTGGCATCGATCCTGCTTACTTGTCTCATCTATCACACGTAAAGAAAGTTCTAGTTCACAATTTTACTATCACATTTCACTTCCGATCACGTGACAAAGAATAGAAACGTTCATGGGAAAAGAAATCAGTTCTCTATACAAGGAGCTCAGTCAACAAGGAAGTCAACAAGGAGCTCAGTCAACAATGAAGTCAACAAGGAGCTCAGTCAACAATGAAGTCAATAAGGAGCTCAGTCAACAATGAAGTCAACAAGGAGCTCAGTCAACAATGAAGTCAATAAGGAGCTCAGTCAACAATGAAGTCAACAAGGAGCTCAGTCAACAATGAAGTCAATAAGGAGCTCAGTCAACAATGAAGTCAATAAGGAGCTCAGTCAACAATAAAGTCAACAAGGAGCTCAGTCAACAATGAATTCAACAAGGAACTCAGTCAACAATGAAGTCAATAAGGAGACCAAGGACATCAGAGACAAAAAAATGTCCTAGAATCAAGAGCGATCATTTAAGTGTACATTGTTCTGAGCTTTTATTCTCATGGGCAACAAATTATACAAAATTACGTCTTAAATGCGGCCTTGAAGCGAGCAGACGCACATTTTCCTTTGTTCTGAAACTTCTTTGAAGACCTCTTCCTTTCTTTTCTTGTCTGTCCAGGGCATTTGTTGCATCTTTCTCCAAAAGCATATCTTTGTTGTTTGCATATTTTTTTTATCTTCTTTAAACAAAAATTGTCCAAGGTTTTAAACAAGAGACTAATATAATAGTCTGAGGCTTTTCTATGTCACCAGGAAGATAATGTTTGTGTGTGAGTATGTGTGTGAGTACGTGTGTGAGTACGTGTGTGAGTATGTGTATGAGTATGTGTGTCAGTATGTGTGTGAGTTTGTGTGTGAGTATGTGTGTGAGTTTGTGTATGAGTATGTGTGTGAGTTTGTGTGTGAGTATGTGTGTGAGTATGTGTGTGAGTATGTGTGTGAGTATGTGTGTGAGTTTGTGTGTGAGTTTGTGTGTGAGTATGTGTGTGAGTTTGTGTGTGAGTATGTGTGTGAGTTTGTGTGTGAATATGTGTGAGTTTGTGTGTGAGTATGTGTGTGAGTTTGTGTGTGAGTGACAGTCAACGGTGTATCTTTTAGTGTTAAACATTAACAGGTGAAAGTGAAACAAGTACTTTTCACCTTCGACAGTTAAAAACATCACATATGATATTTAACTCACATATTTCACCTTCGACAGTTAAAAACATCACATGTGATATTTAACTCACATATTTCATCTCCGACAGTTAAAAACATCACATGTGATATTTAACTCACATATTTCATCTCCGACAGTTAAAAACATCACATGTGATATTTAACTCACATATTTCATCTCCGACAGTTAAAAACATCACATGTGATATTTAACTCACATATTTCATCTCCGACAGTTAAAAACATCACATGTGATATTTAACTCACATATTTCATCTCCGACAGTTAAAAACATCACATGTGATATTAACTCACATATTTCATCTCCGACAGTTAAAAACATCACATGTGATATTTAACTCACATATTTCATCTCCGACAGTTAAAAACATCACATGTGATATTTAACTCACATATTTCATCTCCGACAGTTAAAAACATCACATGTGATATTTAACTCACATATTTCATCTCCGACAGTTAAAAACATCACATGTGATATTTAACTCACATACTTCATCTCCGACAGTTAAAAACATCACATGTGATATTTAACTCACATATTTCATCTCCGACAGTTAAAAACATCACATGTGATATTTAACTCACATATTTCATCTCCGACAGTTAAAAACATCACATGTGATATTTAACTCACATACTTCATCTCCGACAGTTAAAAACATCACATGTGATATTTAACTCACATATTTCATCTCCGACAGTTAAAAACATCACATTTGACATATACGAGGTGTGATTGATAAGTTCTCGGCATAAGCTACAAATACTTGAAACACACAGTTGATATTAGGTGCATTAGTAGATCAGGTTAATGTAAGATTAAACACAAAGTTTCACGAAATTAACCAATGTTTTTTACAGGCTGCTGAAGTGGTAAAGGGTGGCAGACAGTGAGAAAATGGATAAAATTTCTCATCGAGAAGTTATTCGCTACCTCTATATCAAGGGCTTATCATGGAAGGAGATCCATGAGGATATGGTAGAGTATAGGGGGAGAGTGCCTCTTCTTACAGTACAGCGAAGAAATGGGCAGCTCAGTTCAAACATGGAAGGGAGAGTCTGGAAGATGATCCCCGTCCAGGAAGACCAAGAACGGTAACCACCGATGAAACCACTGCCAGAATCCATGACATGATAATGGAGGATCGACGACTAACTGAGGGGTACATTGTTACTGAGTCGGGCATCTCCCAGGAACGTGTTCATGCCAATTATTTACAATGATCTTCAAATGACAAAGGTCTCTGTTCGATGGGTCCCGAAACTTCTTGGAGCTGATCACAAACGATAGCATCTCAACATGTCAAGAGACAATCTTGGTCATTTTTCTGCAGATCCTGAAAAGTTTCTTCAGCAATTTGTGACTATGGATGAGAAATGGGTTCATCATTTTCAACCAGAAACTAAAGAACACTCAAAGCAGTGGAAATATCATGGATCCCCACCTCCAAAGAAGGCAAGGGTGGTTCTGTCTGCAGGCAAAGTGATGGCTTCCATCTTTTGGGATTCAGAAGGTGTGCTATTGGTAGACTATCTTCAAAAGGGCAGAACGGTCACCGGGGCCTATTACGCTAATCTTGTGAAGCAACTGCGGGTAAAATGGAAGGAAAAGCGTGGAGGGAAATTGACGAGAGGAGTCATCTTTCATCAAGACAATGTTCCAGTTCACAAGTCGGCGGTGTCAATGCCTGCCATTCATGAATGCGGCTTCCAGCTTCTTGAACTTCCTCCTTATTCCCCAGATTTGGCCCCTTCCGACTATTACCTGTTTACCAATCTCAAAAAAGGAGCTCAGCGGTCACCAATTTGCTTCAGATGATGACGTCATTTTAGCTGTAGACCACTTTCTGCTGGCACAAGATGCCGACTTTTACAAAGAAGGGATCCGTATGCTCCAGTATCACTGGACTAAGTGCATAAACTTGCAAGAGGACTATGTTGAGAAATAACCCAAAAAATCTGTCCATAAATAATCCGTTGTACCTTAGGCCGAGAACTTATAAATTATCCATCATAAGACAAATATTCACCACCGACAGTTAAAAACCTCAATTGTGATATTTCACTCAAATACTTCACCTCCGGCAGTTAAAAATTTCGCATGCGATATTTAACTCAAGTATTTTACTTCCGACATTTAAAAGAATCGCATGTGATATATAACTCAAATTCTTCACTTCCGACAGTTGAAAAACGTCACATGTGATATTTAACTCAAATACTTCACCTCCAACAGTTAAAAAGTTCGCATGTGATATTTAACTCAAATACTTCACCTCCAACAGTTAAAAAGTTCGCATGTGATATTTAACTCAAATGCTTCACCTCCAACACTTAAAAACGTCACATGTGATATTTAACTCAAATAATTCACCCCCGACAGTTAAAAACATCGTATGTGATATTCACCTCAAGTACTCCACCTCCGCGGGTTAAAAGCATCACATGTGATATTTAACTCACATACTTCACATTCGACAGTTAAAAACATCGCGTGTGATATTTAACTCAAGTACTTCACCTCCGATAGTTAAAAACATCGCTGTGAAATTTTACAGAAATACTTCACCTCCGACAGTTAAAAAACAACACATGTGATATTTAACTAAAAGAAATAAAACAAATGAGAATATAAGAAACCAGAAGTGGAAAATGAATAATATCAATAAACTTGAACATATTTTCTATCAAAGAATGTTTGAAAACGAAGACTACAGCAGGCTAGCAATAATCATCTTTTCTTGCATAAAAATAGATATATATTCGCGATAAGAAAGAAAAAAAGTAACAAAGTAGGAATTTTCTCTCTGGTTTGTTAGAATCATTTCTCTGCTCTCATAAACTGATGATGGGATTAATAATGAGATCATTCTGAGAACAGCGAAAGAAACAAATTTCTAAACAATCAACAGAATAACCAACAAAATGTTCAACATTTATTTCAGGGCCGAATAAGAAATACATTCACACGGAATAATTGGAAAATAAATTGGGAAATATCAGGAAAATAAAGTGAAAGATAATATGACAATAAAGGAGCACAGTTCTGAAGATTAAAGAGAGAGAGAGAGAGAGAGACACACACACAAGAAGACAGAGAAGATAATGAACAGTCTGACTAACATAATGACTGAAACTACGAACTGAACACAGGGAGGGTAAGACAGTGAGAAATTATGTGAGAGATATCACAGCTGACGGCCAAGTATCAAAATATCAACAGGTAGCGATAATCGGTCTTAAGAATTCTGTCAAATCTGCTGATATGCTAATTCTTTTTTAAAGACTTTCGGTAGCAGAATTAGAACTCATTGAATAACATCTGGCTTCTGCTATGTAACAAATATTCTCCCCACGATGTGTATCACACGAAGTACACAACTATTTCTGTACTTTATGTCACATAAGGTATATTAATTATCTTCTTACTTATGTCACACAAGGTATATTAATTCTACCATTACTGATGTCACACAGGGTTAATTAATTCTCCCATTACTTATGTCACATAAGGCATACTAATTATCCCGTTACTTATGTCACACAAGGTATATTATTTACCCAATTATTTATGTCACATAAGGTATGTTAATTATCCCATTAATTGTGTCACATAAGGTACGTTAACTATCTCAGTACGTATGTCACATGAGGTATATTAATTCTTTTATTATTTATGTCACATAAGGTATATTAATTATCCAATTACTCATGTCACATAAGGTATATTAATTCTCCCTTTACTTATGTCACAGAAGGTGTATTAATATTTCCCATAATTTTGTTAAAAATAATTTCCTGTCGCAGTTGTCTTTGTCCACTTCCATTTTTTTATGTTTTATATAGCGATAGCTTTTTTCTATGTATTCCCTGTACCATTATGTATTTTGTATGTACTCCCTTTACCATTATGTATTTTGTATGTACTCCCTGTACCATTATGTATTTTGTATGTACTCCCTGTACCATTATGTATTTTGTATGTACTCCCTGTGCCATTATGTATTTTGTATGTATTCCCTGTACCATTATGTATTTTGTATGTATTCCCTGTTTGATCAGATTTTTAAGGGCATGCATCTTTCCCATCGCAACATATGCCTGTGAGACCTGGATACTTAACAAAACAGCTGAGAAACACATAAATGCCTTTAAATGTAAATGCTACATAAGAGTTCTTCAAATATCGTGGATACAAAAAAGAACAAATATATCTATACTACAAGAACTTAATATTGAAGAAGGCTGGCTAGTAAAGAGGATTAAACAGAGAAAACTTAAATATTTTGGACACATTAAACGTCATGATAATTTAGAGAAGAACATCTTGGAAGGGTACATAATGGGAAAAAGAAAGAGGAAGACCAAGGCGAAGATAGATCTAAGACATCGTTGATGATCTGCAAGTGGATACATCAGCAGCAGGTCATCTTGCTTACAACCGAGAGGCCTACAGGAGAGCTGTTAGGGAGGCAAAGTTCCGCAAGGGACATGCAAATGGCTGCCTGTGTGATTCATGTTGAGAGGATAACTACGTTTTAGTCTAAAACACTTTTAGAGTACTTTTGTATTACCCAGACTCGTATTTACAACCTCTATGTTTATAATATTCACTTTCCTGTCAGCGGCCCTTTCAACTTTCTTCTACTTCCGCGATTCTCGTGACCTCTCGGAAGGGTAGTTGGTCAAAGAGACCGACAGACCAGTCACACGGGCTCTTGCACTTCATCGACTTCGGCATCTGCTAACACGTGGGAAGAACAGCAAGTCCGCCCAAGGTAAAGGCGTGGAGTTCTGGTTTTGGACGCACGGACGTATGAAAGAGGTTGTGTTTAAATCTCTGGTTACTGACTTTCGTTGATCAGGCCACGCCCTTCACCATCTCCACCTCCAGGGACGTGTTACATCACCTGCAAAAAAACCGACACTGACCTGTTGCGTGTCAAGTCACGTGATGTTCTCAAATAGTTCTTCTCTTTCTTTTACTCGGAGTTTTGTCTTGTTCTTCATAATCTACCTTGCCGGCCACATTCCTGTAAAACTATTCATCACCAGCTTCTTCTGGAGCCAATTTCTGGCCCATGTACCTGCTTGATAATGACTCACCTGGCCCCTAAAAAGGTTACCGGCGGCGTTTATCATCCCTAAAATATCCAGGACGAGTCCAGACATTCTCTTCACGTACCAACCTGGCGGCACTCACAGCCACAACAAACCACATTCTGTATAAACATGTTAGCCGAGCAGAAAGAGACCAGGCTAATCTGGCTGTTTATACAGCGACAAACCACACAAGCCACAGATGCTGAAAGTAGAGACATGGTGTCTGGACTGGGCGATATTAAAGGAAAATTTATGAAGGTTTGTGGCACACATGCCCAGGAATGGCACACACACCTTGCCCCAGGTAAAGGCAGGTAACAGTTGATACAGGGAATGTGTATGTTGTGAAATGTGGGTTGACATGGTCTCACCAGAACAGACCAGTCTAAAACATTTGTTTTATGTATACATAAAGAATTTTTTTTAAATGATGCATTACAGGACAAAGAAAGTATTACACATCAAAGAAAGCATCATTACAGGACAAAGAAAGTATTACACATCAAAGAAAGCATCATTACAGGACAAAGAAAGTATTACACATCAAAGAAAGCATCATTACAGGACAAAGAAATATCATTACAGGGCAAAGAAATATCATTACAGGACAAAGAAATATCATTACAGGACAAAGAAATATCATTACAGGGCAAAGAAATATCATTACAGGACAAAGAAATATCATTACAGGACAAAGAAATATCATTACAGGACAAAGAAATATCATTACAGGGCAAAGAAATATCATTACAGGGCAAAGAAATATCATTACAGGACAAAGAAAGTACAAAACGAGTTCAATAACAGTACACATTATTATCATTAATTGCCTCAATCACAGACAGTACAACAAGAAAAAAAGGTCTATACAACAAGTACAGCAAGCGACAAGTCTGTCTACAGGTTAACTGTAACATTGTAGAGGTGGTTATTAACTGTAACATGGTAGAGATGGTTATTAACTGTAACAGAGGTGGTTATTAACTGTAACATGGTAGAAATGGTTATTAACTGTAACATTGTAGAGATGGTTATTAACTGTAACATGGTAGAGATGGTTATTAACTGTAACATTGTAGAGATGGTTATTAACTGTAACATTGTAGAGATGGTTATTAACCACTGTCCTACTATATGATTAAGAGACATGGGTTATGACCATCAGAGGATATATTCAGGAAACTCTCTACTGTAGAGAGCGGAACAACAACACAACTCCTTCAGATCATCAAGGAAGTACCCCTCCCCCCTCAGACAAGTGTTTAGGCCCCATCAAACTCCTGACACTCTAAGAGGGGTGGGCCCCTCTGGGTCATATTTCATGGGCGCTGGTGCAACACCGAATATTGAAATCAGGGACATTCCCTTACCATCACTGCTAGATGGTGGAAATAACTGGGATGTGATAGCGGACCTTCCAGGAAGAAGAGAATATCCGACTGCCATCAAGAACACAGGAATATGTCCGGACATTGTAGTGTACTCCATAGAAAAACAGGAACTAATAATAATTGAGTTTACGGTCCCATAGGAAACAAGAATAGAGGAGCAACATCTGTTCAAATATGAGAAGTATAATGACCTGGTCAAGCAACTGAGGTAGGAGGCAGGAATCAGGGCAAAAGTGATAGCTGTAGAAGTGGGAGCGAGAGGATTCGTAGCAACATCAGCATACGACCTGTGTAAGCAACTGGGCATAAAGGGACAAGCAAGAGCAAGGGCATTGAGAAGCCTTTCAGAAACAGCAGAAAAGGCTTCATGCTGGCTGTGGAGTATGCGAAACAACAAGCATCGAGAACATAAATACTTTCGTTTGTCACAACCAATACCAGTCCTTCGTAGCTAAATCGCTAAAGACGCACTTCAAAGTTCAGTGCCAACTCAATTCCGGGACGAAAAAAGCAACAACTCACAAGACCTCTGGGAGTTATGACCCAGAGGGGCCCACCCTTGTTAGATTGTCAGGAGTTTGATGGGGCCGAAACACTTGTCTGAGGGGGGGGGGTACTTCCTCTGATGATCTGCAGAGGTTGTGTTGTTGTTCCGCTCTCTACAGTAGAGAGTTTCTTGCATACATGGTAGAGTTGGTTATTAACTGTAACATGGTAGAGTTGGTTATTAACTGTAACATGGTAGAGTTGGTTATTAACTGTAACATGGTAGAGTTGGTTATTAACTGTAACATGGTAGAGTTGGTTATTAACTGTAACATGGTAGAGTTCGTTATTAACTGTAACATGGTAGAGTTCGTTATTAACTGTAACATGGTAGAGTTCGTTATTAACTGTAACATGGTAGAGTTGGTTATTAACTGTAACATGGTAGAGTTGGTTATTAACTGTAACATGGTAGAGTTGGTTATTAACTGTAACATGGTAGAGTTGGTTATTAACTGTAACATGGTAGAGTTCGTTATTAACTGTAACATGGTAGAGTTGGTTATTAACTGTAACATGGTAGAGTTCGTTATTAACTGTAACATGGTAGAGTTGGTTATTAACTGTAAAATGGTAGAGATGGTTATTAACTGTAACATGGTAGAGATGGTTATTAACTGTAACATGGCAGAAATGGTTATTAACTGTAATAGGGTAGAGATGGTTATTAACTGTAACATGGTAGAGGTGGTTATTAACTGTAATATGGTAGAGATGGTTATTAACTGTAAAATGGTAGAGATAGTTATTAACTGTAACATGGCAGAAATGGTTATTAACTGTAACATGACAGAGGTGGTTATAAACTGTAACATGGCAGAGATGGTTATTAACTGTAAGATGGTAGAGATGGTTATTAACTGTAACATGATAGAGATGGTTATTAACTGTAAGATGGTAGAGATGGTTATTAACTGTAACATGACAGAGATGGTTATTAACTGTAAGATGGTAGAGATGGTTATTAACTGTAACATGACAGAGATGATTATTAACTGTAACATGGTAGAGATGGTTATTAACTGTAACATGGCAGAGATGGTTATTAACTGTAAAATGGTAGAGATGGTTATTAACTGTAACATGGCAGAGATGGTTATTAACTGTAACAAGACAGAGGTGGTTATTAACTGTAACATGGCAGAGATGGTTATTAACTGTAACAAGACAGAGGTGGTTATTAACTGTAACATGGCAGAGATGGTTATTAACTGTAAGATGGTAGAGATGGTTATTAACTGTAACATGGTAGAGATGGTTATTAACTGTAACATGACAAAGATGGTTATTAACTGTAACATGGTAGAGATGGTTATTAACTGTAACATGGTAGAGGTGGTTATTAACTGGAACATGGTAGAGATGGTTATTAACTGTAACATGGTAGAGATGGTTATTAACTGTAACATGGTAGAGATGGTTATTAACTGTAACATGGTAGAGAATGGTTATTAACTGTAACATGACAGAGATGGTTATTAACTGGAACATGGTAGAGATGGTTATTAACGGTAACATTATAGAGATTGTTATTAACTGTAACATGATAGAGATGGTTACTTAATCCGTCGAAGCAACCCCTAAGTTTTCTCCAGATTATTTTAAAAATACAGAATTTCTATGTAGGAACTCACAAAGGTAAAAGGTAAAAGTGACCCTGTCATGTCTTAGAGGCACATAGGGATATGGTGTTAGTGCCCATATTTTCCTTGACCTGTCAGCACACTAGAGGGTGATATGAACTCACATAATCTGGAATCAAATTACTGACAGATTTCGTTTCATTGATTACATTTTTATTTAAAATGTCTGTTTATGCTCATAAAGCCTGCGAGGTTTGGAGTGAGTAAGGGGAGGTTGTGGTGATAGACTGAGGTCAAGGTTGAGATTTAGACCGCTTCCAGCCCAGAATCCTACCTTGATATTCTGGTTTCGCCCTCAGCAACATGTATGCATATATGGAATGGTGTCTTGTGTCTTCCTCCCCTCCTCCCAGCTAATCACTGCCAGATGTCTGGCCTGGTAGGTAAAATGGTTGCGGCCAGAGCAGAATTTTAAGCCTTCTCAAATATCGAAAGAGAATCCTAATTTCTTAAAAAGAGACATCGCTGCAGCCAGAAGCCTTTCATGGTTGACCTCAACAGAGTGATTTCCCTTGCTGGTTGCCCCAGATAAGCAACTGATCCTACTCACTGATCCCATTACCCCGTTCCCCCCCCCCCACCACTCAGAGTGAACAAATAGCAGTTTTACAGTACCCCAACACTCATCAGGCTGGAAACATCGAGGCTGATGCACGTTCACTTCAGGAACAAAGTTTGGATGATTAACCGAGAAAGATAGTAGACGAACCATGGACTCGAGAGAAAGGAATATACCTACAGAATAGCTGTGACTTGAACACTGGACTTCAGAGGGACCAGCAGCACCAGGGGGGGGGGGCAAGACCCTGTCACTTGGCCGAGAAGCGCACCTCACATGACAATACGTTTTTGGTGATTACAGGTTAGTACCTTCTTAAGATCAGTCTTTTAATGTTGTCGGCACGTCTCCAGACTATGACATAAGATATGATGTTAGGCAGATTTTATAGGAGGAAGATTCTGGCAGATTTTATAGGAGGAAGATTCTGGCAGATTTTATAGGAGGAAGATTCTGGCAAATTTTATAGGAGGAAGATTCTGGCAAATTTTATAGGACGAAGATTCTGGCAAATTTTTATAGAAAGAAGATGCTGGCAAATTTTATAGGAGGAAGATTCTGGCACATTTTTATAGAAGGAAGATTCTGGCAAATTTTATATGACGAAGATTCTGGCAAATTTTTATAGGACGACGATTCTGGCACATTTTTATAGGAGGAAGATTATGGCAAAAAGTGAACACATACTGAACTTGTACCCACCAGTGACATTTGTTACAGCAAGCACACACCAGAGTATTAGAGGCAGGTGAAATGTGGTTCCTATGAAAAATATTAGTATTACATGAACAGCTAAATATTACACAGACAGCTAAGTATTACACGGACAGCTAAATATTACACAGACAGCTAAATATTACACTGACAGCTAAATATTACACAGACAGCTAAATATTACACTGACAGCTAAATATTACACAGACAGCTAAGTATTACACGGACAGCTAAATATTACACTGACAGCTAAGTATTACACGGACAGCTAAATATTACACTGACAGATAAGTATTACACGGACAGCTAAATATTACACAGACAGCTAAGTATTACACGGACAGCTAAATATTACACTGACAGCTAAGTATTACACGGACAGCTAAATATTACACTGACAGATAAGTATTACACGGACAGCTAAATATTACACAGACAGCTAAGTATTACACGGACAGCTAAATATTACACTGACAGCTAAATATTACATGGACAGCTAAATATTACACTGACAGCTAAATATTACACGGACAGCTAAATATTACATGGACAGCTAAATATTACACAGACAGCTAAATATCACACAGACCGCTAAGTATTACACGGACAGTTAAATATTACACAGACAGCTAAATATTACACAGACAGCTAAATATTACACAGACAGCTAAATATTACACTGACAGCTAAATATTACACAGACAGCTAAATATTACACAGACAGCTAAATATCACACAGACCGCTAAGTATTACACGGACAGTTAAATATTACACAGACAGCTAAATATTACACAGACAGCTAAATATTACACAGACAGCTAAATATTACACAGACAGCTAAATATTACACAGACAGCTAAAATAAAACATAAATATGCCTTAGAGAAGCCAGTGAGAAACGAACCTTAATGAAGAGCACTGCGGGGAAGACAGTCTAGATTCATCTGTCATATAATGAGAAGAGGAGGAATGGAAAATGTCGTGACAGCACAGAAAACGGGAGGCAGGAGAGCGAGGGGTAAACCAAATGAGAAAATCTTAGATGGCTGGACAAAGTGACACGGAAGAAGAACATCAGAACTGATAAATAGCACGAAAGATCAGAAACCTGGAGAGACGTAGTAAATCACGCCTCCAGATATGGCATATGATGATGGTATGATTAATGATTAAAATATCTTAACTTAGACTTGTAGAATTATTTTCACATTTAACTTTAGGTAGAGCATTTTCTTCTTTGGCAGGAGTGGCTCTGTTTCATGTCAGAGGGGAGTGTATGAGTGTATGGCGCCTAGGTAGGAGTGGCTCTGTTTCATGTCAGAGGGGAGTGTATGAGTGTATGGCGCCTAGGTAGAAGTGACTCTGTTTCATGTCAGAGGGGAGTGTATGAGTGTATGGCGCCTAGGTAGGAGTGGCTCTGTTTCATGTCAGAGGGGAGTGTATGAGTGTATGGTACCTAGGTAGGAGTGACTTTATTCTTGTCAGAGGGGAGTGTATGAGTGTATGGTGCCTAGGTAGGAGTGACTTTATTCATGTCAGAGGGGAGTGTATGAGTGTATGGTGCTTAGGTAGGAGTGACTTTATTCATGTCTCTATTTCATAACATGAACTGTTCCGGGTAGATTTTATCCTCTTAGCTAGTAACTAGTCTGTGTTTCATTCTTCATAACGCTGCGCAGCTTAGTCACCTTGCGTGCATCAATCTATTGCGTACATGAATCTATTGCGTACATGAATCTATTGCGTACATGAATCTACATGAATCTATTGCGTACATGAATCTATTACGTACATGAATCTATTACGTACGTCAACGTAACTGTTGTTAAATCTTGGCGAGGAATAAATAGTGCTGCGAAAGTATAGACAGATAGTCAGAGTGAGAGAAGGAAAGAGAAATATGGAGAAAAAGAGACAGAGAAAGTGAAAAAGGGAAAGTAGAAAGAAAGAGAGACAGACAGACAGAGAGACAGAGAGAAAGGGATAAATATCTAACAAAAGCACAGTCCGTTCTTGTACTTAACTACTTGGTTTATTCCTTTCTTTCAGCGTTTTCTCTCTCTCTCTCTCACACACACACACTCACATACACACATACATCCTGATTTTAGTGAAGGACGATCTGTATTCTTGCTCACTGCTTGATCTCTCTGTTTACGATAAGTAAGCACCGAGCACCCAACATCATCAGCAGAGCATCACCTGCCACTCTCACCCCCTTGCTAGGAACTGCGCAAAGAACAAGAAGGCCAGTAAAGGCCTCATAATATCTAGGACAAGAACAAATCAGTCCAAAAATTCAGACAAAACAAAAGAATCAGGAGATGGTTCTAGAGTAAAACATCTCCCACTAGCAAACTTTTGAAGATGATAAAGTGTCTGAGTTTGTACTTAGGCCAAGCAAGTAATGAACGATAGTTTCAACACAGCTGGCTACAATAGGAGCTGATGTAGCCATGTCAGCATGGTGGCTTCTATCTGGGCCCAGGCCAGAGAAAAGATCTATAAACTGACGTGTGGACTTAACGAGCTTTGACTGGGGACTCCGAACGTGTTCTGACAAGCGTAAATTACCAGTACTACCTTTTTTTTTTCTTCTTCTTCTTAAATCTCTCTCGCCTCGTTCAGAGACCTGGCAGACCATTAGTGTTTTCTTTTCCGCGACAAAATGTTCTGAAATTGTTCAACTTTAGTCAGACTATCATATCTAACCCATCAAACAAATTGTGAAAATGTCCAAATATTGGCCAACAAATGAACGTTATTTGGACTGCGAAGAATTGAACAAGTGGACTTGTTTAACTTTTATATGTTTTTTTTAATCAACTTTCACGTGGTCACAGATATTCATCTCCATCACAATACATCAATAGTTCATCAGTCTAAAACATCATACAACATTTGTTGGCATTTAAATTCAACTTTCAACAAATATTAATGCAATTTAAATTTCTTACACAATTACAACAGCAACCAAGAGGTAGAGAGAGAGAGGGAGAGAGAGAGGGAGAGAGAACAAAGACAGAAAGAGAAGACAGAAAGAGAAACAGAGAGAGAGAGAGAAAAGAGACAAAGAGAGACAGAGAAACAGAGAGAGAACAGAGACAAAGAGAGATAGAGAAACAGACAGAGAGAACAGAGACAAAGAGAGATAGAGAAACAGACAGACAGAGAGAACAGAGACAGAAAAAGAAAACAGAAAGAGATAGAGATAGAGAGAAAGAGAGAGAAAGGAGATAAAAAGATAAGACAGAGAGTGACAGAAACAGAAACAGAGAGTGACAGAGGAAGAAATAGAAACAGAGACATAGAGAGAGAGAGAGAGAGAGAAAGAGCGAGACAGAGACAGAAACAGAGACAGAGAGGGAGACAGAAGATGAGACATAGAGAAACAGAGAATAGACAGACAGAGACAGAGAGAAAGAGACTAAGAGAGACAGAGACATAAATAGAAACAGAGACATAGAGAGACAGAGACACAGACAGATACAGAAAGAAAGAGACTGAGAGAGACAGAGACAGAAATAGAAATTGAGACATAGAGAGACAGAGACAGAGAGAAAGAGACTGAGAGATACAGAGACAGAAATAGAAACAGACATGGAGAGACAGAGAGACAGAGACAGAGAGACAGAGACAGAGAGTCGAAGAGACAGAAATAGAAACAGAGACAGAGACATAGAGAGGCAGACACAAAGACAGACAGAAACAGAGAGTGGCAGAGATAGAAATAGAAACAGAGACATAGAGAGACAGAGACGGAGAGAGACATAATACAGAGACGTTCAGAAACACACAGTGAGAGAGAGAGAGAGAGACAGACAGACAGACAGAAACAGAGACAGAGCAACAGAAATAGAAACTGAGACATAAAGAGACGAAGACAGAGAGATACAGAGACAGAGATATAGAGAGACAGAGACAAAGAGAGACAAAACAGAGACATAGAGAGACAGAGAGAGACAGAGACATAGAGAAACAGAGACATAGAGGGACAGAGACATAGAGATACAAAGACAGAGGGAGACGGAGACATACAGAGACAGAAGCTGAGAGAGACAGAAGCAGAGACATAGAGAGACAGAGACAGAGAGTGACAGAGATAGAAATAGAAACAGAGACATAGAGAGACAGAGACGGAGAGAGACATAATACAGAGACGTTCAGAAACACACAGTGAGAGAGAGAGAGAGAGACAGACAGACAGACAGAAACAGAGACAGAGCAACAGAAATAGAAACTGAGACATAAAGAGACGAAGACAGAGAGATACAGAGACAGAGATATAGAGAGACAGAGACAAAGAGAGACAAAACAGAGACATAGAGAGACAGAGAGAGACAGAGACATAGAGAAACAGAGACATAGAGGGACAGAGACATAGAGATACAAAGACAGAGGGAGACGGAGACATACAGAGACAGAAGCTGAGAGAGACAGAAGCAGAGACATAGAGAGACAGAGACAGAGAGTGACAGAGACAGAAATAGAAACAGAGACATAGTGAGAGACAGAGAGAGACTGAGGTAGACAGACAAAGATATAGAGAGACAGAAACAGAGAGACACAGAAATAGAGACATAGAGATACAGAGAGAGAGACAGAGACAAAAATAAAAACAGACATGGAGAGACAGAGACATATAGAGACAGAGGCAGAAACATAGAGAGACAGAGAGAAACAGAGGCAGAGACAGACAGAGACATAGAGAGACAGAAAGACACAGAAATAGAGACAAAGAGAGACAGACAGAGAGTTACAGAGACAGAAATAAAAACAGACGTGGAGAGACAGAGACAGACACATAGAGAGACAGAAACAAAGACAGAGAGACAGAGACATAGACAGACAGAAAGAGAGAGATTGATTGATTGATCCTTATTTCAAAAGGGTTAAGAATTGGGCACGCAGGCCTCTGTTGGCGAGATCTTCAGCTGCCGTGCGTGGAGCGGTGCTCTTCCCGGCCAATGAAGAAATTTGCAAATGAGGTTGCCGCGCAGCATCACTGCGGAACAGGTGGTTTAAAGATTAAATCGAAGCAAACAGTCAAATCACGGCACCTCTGGTCTGGAGGTCGGCCACGTCCTGAGTGCATTCATATCGGGTGAAATGCATGAACCGGCTTGTCCCAGAGGTTACGTCACTGCTGGCTTGACTCTTCAAATGCCGCGCGTGGAGTGAAGCTCCTCCCGGTTAAGGAAGTAAATGCGGAAATAAAGGTTGCTGTGCGGCGCCGATGGGAAAAGGTGGTGGAAAGTGAAGTATGTCCAGTAGTATCGCTATGAGAGCTATACCACGGCACCTCTGCTCTGGAGGCCGCCTACGTCCGAAATACACCTACACTGGTGAAATATGCCTAAACCGGCACACACCAGGGGTTGAACTCGATGGCTAGACATGTCATGCCACCTCCGCTCTAGAGGTCGGTAACGCCTGATAAACACCCATACTGGTGAATTTTGCCTAAACCGGCTCATACCAGGGGTGAATCTTGAAGGCTATGAATGTCACAGTACCTCTGCCCTAGAGGTCGGTCCCGTCCCAAACACGCCCATACTGGGAAATGCCTAAACCGGCTCAACCCAGGGGTAGAAGTCACTAGTGGCGAGGATTCGTCCTCCTGGACAAAAGCTCCATCCTGGTCACAACTAGGAAGGGTAGCGGCCACGACCGCAAAATGCTGAAGTCGGAGACACTGGACCAGGGAAGTCTAGATAGGCAACCACCTCTCACCCGGCGGGGATGTCTGTGTATCCTAATCACGCTGAGGTTTTCCGGTGAGAAAGTCCAACCCTGGACTGGATGGGCAACCACCTCTCACCCGGCGGTGATACACGGGTATCTCAAAACACGTCGAGGTTTTCCGGTGAGAAAGTCCAACTCTGGCCTGGGTGGGCTAACGCCTCTCACCCAGCGGGGATGCACTGATATTCCAAACACGTCGAGGTCTTCCGGTGAGAAAGTCCAACCCTAGACCAAACTGGTGCAATGAAAACCACGGTGTCACGCAATCCCGCTTCCGAGACCCACCAAGAATACAGGCTAAAGCACTGTGATACTCTGAACCCCTTGTGGTCCTTTCGTGGAACTCGTGTGGTCTATTTTGGACCACACAGGGGACCACGGGACCTAACGAGGACCACATGCGTGAATTCAGTAGGTTCACAGTGCGGTTTTTGGTGGTAGAAGTGAACGAAGAAGAAGAAGAAGAAGGGCACGCAGGCCCGTCTGACATTCTGCCCTTTATTATACCTCTTTCACTCTATTCCAGACATTCTACAAATATGCTGTTCATATAACAAACATAACTAACATTGAAGCTGAGAGACATAAAATAAAATATAACATTTACGTTTCGCTCTTAAACATTCACTCAGTACAGAAGTAACTACAAACACATATAAATGACTATCTACTAAACAAAAATGTCGAGACTATTCAGAATAAACAATTAATTGTATTCGGTGTCTGTAAGAGCAGTCTAAAATACACAGAAACAGAGACATAGAGAGACAGAGACATAGTGAGACAGAGACAGAGAGAGAGAGACAGAAACAGAGAGAATGAATTAACGAATGAATGAATGAATGAATGAATGAATGAATGAATGAATAATGTATATTTTTAAACGGTAAAGAATTGGGCACGCAGGCCTGTCTTACATTCTGCCCTACATCACTCACTCCATCTTTCATTCTTCCCACACACTTGATTTAGTACAAAAATACAAATTACATTAGGGGAAAAAACATCAAAAGACTGTAAGTTTAAACTATTTCATTCAAAGTAAAAGAGAAGAAGTAATTAACCTAATAAGATAGCACTCACGCACACATACACACGCAGACATATACATAAATAAAAATACATTGTAAATACAGATCTTCTAACATATGTTTTTAACAAACATTAAAATAATTTCTAACAATATCTAACAAGTTGCTTTTCTAACTATGTCATTTTAGTACTTGATGGCTGGCGAGTCATGGGTTGAGAGAGTGCTGGTTATTGTTTGGAGGCATATAATTACAAGCAAGTAAATAATGAAACAGGTGTGAGTTAAAGGATGAAGTATAACTAATGGATTTTAAATAGTAGGGGAGGGTGTTCCAGAGCTGTACTGCAGAGTATGCAAGGCTTTTCTTGTACATATCAATCCTGGGTTTAGGAAGAAGACAGTTTTTTAAACGCTGGCTATGTTTAGTGTTATACTTAAACAGTGACCACAAGTAAGGCGGAGCATTGTGCGACAGAATTCTGTGAACAAATTTAACTTTGTTAAAAATGATTCTATTTTTGAGGGGTAGAATTTTGAGTTGTTTGTGTTGATCTACAGTCTGTACTGGGTGTTTGTCACAAATAAGATTTAATGCTCGCTTGTGAAGTGAGTGGAGCCTTTTTGTGTTTGAGACTGAGCATCCATCCCAGATTGTGGAACAGTAATCTAAGTGTGTTTGTATGTGTGATATGTAGTATGTCTACAGAGACAGAAACAGAGACATAGAGAGACAGAGACATAGAGAGGGTGAAACAGACAGAAACAGAAACATAGAGAGACAGAGACACAGAGAAACAGAAACAAAGAGGGACAGAAACAGAGACAGAGAGAGACAAAAAAGAGATATAGAGAGACAGAGACATATAGAGACAGAGACTAGGGAGACAGAGAGAGAGAGAGAGAGACAGAAACACAGATATAGAGAGACAGACACATATAGAGGCAGAGATATAGGGAGAGAGAGACAGAGAAAGACAGAAACAGAGACAGAGACAGACATAGAGAGAAAGAGACATAGAGAAAAAGAGACATACAGAGACAGAGACATTGAGAGACAGAGACATAGAGAGATTGATTGATTGATTGATTGATCTTTATTTCAAAAGGGTTAAGAATTGGGCACGCAGGCCCGTCTGACATTCTGCCCTTTATCATACATCTTTCACTCTATTCCAGACATTCTACAAATATGATGTTCATATAACAAACATAACTAACATTGAAGCTGAGAGACATAAAATAAAATATAACATTTACGTTTCACTCTTAAACATTCACTCAGTATAGAAGTAACTACATACATTATAAATGACTATCTACTAAACAAAATTTTCGGGACTATACAGAAAACAATTAATTGTATTCGGTGTCTGTGAGAGCAGCTTAAGATAACTTTTAAGTTTTATAATTCATGGAGGCATGTAGTCGACATCAAATAGATACTGGGAAAGCTTGTAGTTGTAGGAAGGAGTATAATTTATATTTTTTATATAGGATGGGAGGGTATTCCAAAGATGAGCAGCAGAATAACTAAAGCTTTTCTTGTAAAGATCAAGTCTAGGTTTTGGAAGACATATGTTGTTTAGGCGTTGGCTGCACTTTGGGCTAAATTTAAACAGGTTCCATAGATAAGGCGGGGCATGCCGTGAAAGAATTTGATGTACTAACTTGGCTTTGTTGAAGAGGAACCTGTTCTTAAGGGGTAGTATTTTGATACGTTTGTGATGATTAGTTGTTTGTGCTTGATCTTTGTCACTAATGAGCTTTACTGCTCGCTTTTGGAGAGAGCAAAGCCTCTTTGTATTTGACACTGAGCAACCATCCCAAACTGTTGAGCAATAGTCTAAATGTGTTTGTATATGAGCTATGTAGTATGTCTTCCTAGTGTCTTGATCTATGAAGTGCTTAATTTTAGCTAATTGGTATACTTTTTGTGCTATGAGTTTTGTTAGACATTGCACATGAGAGTTCCAGGTCAGATGTTGGTCAATAATAAGACCCAGTGTTTTGTGCTCGCTAACGTTTTCTATCTGTGATGTTTCTGTACAGAGCCGAAGTGTTGTTTTTGTTGCGTTTTGTAGTTTCTGTCTTGTTGTTATGAGCATTGAGTTTGTTTTATCGGTGTTTATAATCATGCCATTATTTTTGCTCCATCCAATTAAATTGTATAACTCGACCTGAAGAGTTGATTCTAGATTAACACAATCGTAGTCACTGGTGTAGACTGTGCAGTCATCGGCAAAAAGGTCACAAGAAATACAGAGAGAAATACAGAGAGAAACAGAGACAAAGAGAGACAGAGATAGACAAAAAGGCAGAGATAGACAGAGACAGACAGAAACATAGAGAGACAGAGACAGACAGAAACAGAGACATAGAGAGACAGAAACAGAAATAGAAATAGAGACAGAGAGAGACAGAAACATAGGGAAACAGAGACATAGAGAGACAGAGGCAGAGAGAGAGAGAGACAGAAATAGAAACAGACGGAAACAGAGACAGATAGAATAGAAACACATAGTGACAGTGACAGAGAGAGAGACAGACAGAAACAGAGAGAGAAAGAAAGTGACAGAGATAGACAGACAGCGAGAGAAACAGAGACAGAGAGAACAGAGAGAGGCAGAGACAGAGAGAACAGAGATGCAAAGACAGAGAGAACAGATAAAAACAGAGACAGAGAGAACAGATAAAGACAGAGACAGAGAGAACAGATAAAGACAAAGACAGAGAGAACAGATAAAGACAGAGACAGAACAGATCAAGACAGAGACAGAGAGAACAGAGAGACATTTACAGAGAGAAACAGAGAAACAGAAACAGGGAGAGACAGGTCGTGACAGGGATAGACAGACAGCGAGAGAGACAGAGAGAACAGAGAGAGGCAGAGACAGAGAGAACAGAGAGAGACAGAGACAGAGAGAACAGAGAGAGGCAGAGACAGAGAGAACAGAGAAAGACAGAGACAGCGAGAGTCAGAGAGAGACAAAGAGAAAGACAGACGGACATAGACAGGGAGATAGAGAGTGAGAGACAATACAATATCAAACTAATATAACGCACCAGCGTAGGAATTTTTCTTTCAAATGATAAAGAACCGGGCCAACAAGTTCGTCTAACATTCTGTCCTTTAGTTTTCAGGTTACGTTCTGAGACATTCATTCATCACTTTATATAAACAGAAGAAGCGAAAGAGAGAAAGAGGGAAAGACAGAGAGGTAGAGAGACGGAATGAGAGAGAGAGAGAGAGAGAGAAAGAGAGCTTATTCGATTCCTTGAAACAAAATGGCCGCCGTTCTCGGCCAACTCATAGAAATTGTGCTTCATAGAAAAAGAAAATGAAGATTTTTTTTTTGTGTGTGCATATTCCCCGTCTGCCCTTATCTCAGCCAGTCCGTCCCGTATAAAAAAAGTCGCGTGTAAAGCAAAGCCTAGACAAAAAAAGCTCATATTTTGATTGCGAATAAAAACAATTATGTCTTGGCAGGTATAAAGTTTGGGAATGTGGACCTGCAATCTTCTTCTTCTTCTTCTTCCAAGTGAATGTGAGTCTGAAGTTCACTGTAGATGACACAGTTAAGACGTTGAGGCACATGTTAGTGTCGGATTGGGAGTGAGTTACGGCAGCTACTTTTATCAGTCGTTGGATGGAGCTGAAAAGCAAAATGTGTGAAGCTTCTTTAGCAGACTCCACCACCCTGGGGACTATGGCGATCCCTTCCCCGTTAGCCAGGCTAGGCCTGTTAATGGAGGTACCAGAGGAGAGGTGGGACAGGGTCTTGGTCAGGTATAGTTCGCCAACCCTGACGCTAAAATGTCAGCTTTTGTTCGTAATTCTTGAAGTTAGAATGTCAGATATGGTTCGCTAACCCTGATGCTAACGTAACCACATTCTTTACTCCCATCCTAACTCTCTTGTCCTATCTTCTCTACTCCCATCCTAACTCTCTTCTTCTATCTTCTCTACTCCCATCCTAACTCTCTTCTACTATCTTCTCTACTCCCATCCTAACTCTCTTGTCCTATCTTCTCTACTCCCATCCTAACTCTTCTCCTATATTCTCTACACCCATTCTAACTCTCTTCTCCTATATTCTCTACTCTCATACTAACTCTCTTCTCCTATTCTCTACTCCCATAGAAACAGAGACAGAGAGAGACAGAAACATAGAGAGACAGAGACATAGAGAGACAGAGGCAGAGAGAGAGAGAGACAGAGACAGAGAGAACAGAGAGAGACAGAGACAGAGAGAGACAGAAACAGAGACATAGAGAGACAGAGACAGAGAGAGAGACAGACAGAAACAGAGAGAGAAAGAAAGTGACAGAGATAGACAGACAGCGAGAGAACAGAGACAGAGAGAACAGAGAGAGGCAGAGACAGAGAGAACAGAGATGCAAAGACAGAGAGAACAGATAAAAACAGAGACAGAGAGAACAGATAAAGACAGAGACAGAGAGAACAGATAAAGACAAAGACAGAGAGAACAGATAAAGACAGAGACAGAACAGATCAAGACAGAGACAGAGAGAACAGAGAGACATTTACAGAGAGAACAGAGAAACAGAAACAGGGAGAGACAGGTCGTGACAGGGATAGACAGACAGCGAGAGAGACAGAGAGAACAGAGAGAGGCAGAGACAGAGAGAACAGAGAGAGACAGAGACAGAGAGAACAGAGAGAGGCAGAGACAGAGAGAACAGAGAAAGACAGAGACAGCGAGAGTCAGAGAGAGACAAAGAGAAAGACAGACGGACATAGACAGGGAGATAGAGAGTGAGAGACAATACAATACCAAACTAATATAACGCACCAGCGTAGGAATTTTTCTTTCAAATGATAAAGAACCGGGCCAACAAGTTCGTCTAACATTCTGTCCTTTAGTTTTCAGGTTACGTTCTGAGACATTCATTCATCACTTTATATAAATAGAAGAAGCGAAAGAGAGAAAGAGGGAAAGACAGAGAGGTAGAGAGACGGAATGAGAGAGAGAGAGAGAGAGAGAGAGAGAGAGAGGGGAATGAAAGAGAGATTATTCGATTCCTTGAAACAAAATGGCCGCCGTTCTCGGCCAACTCATAGAAATTGTGCTTCATAGAAAAAGAAAATGAAGATTTTTTTTTTGTGTGTGCATATTCCCCGTCTGCCCTTATCTCAGCCAGTCCGTCCCGTATAAAAAAAGTCGCGTGTAAAGCAAAGCCTAGACAAAAAAAGCTCATATTTTGATTGCGAATAAAAACAATTATGTCTTGGCAGGTATAAAGTTTGGGAATGTGGACCTGCAATCTTCTTCTTCTTCTTCTTCCAAGTGAATGTGAGTCTGAAGTTCACTGTAGATGACACAGTTAAGACGTTGAGGCACATGTTAGTGTCGGATTGGGAGTGAGTTACGGCAGCTACTTTTATCAGTCGTTGGATGGAGCTGAAAAGCAAAATGTGTGAAGCTTCTTTAGCAGACTCCACCACCCTGGGGACTATGGCGATCCCTTCCCCGTTAGCCAGGCTAGGCCTGTTAATGGAGGTACCAGAGGAGAGGTGGGACAGGGTCTTGGTCAGGTATAGTTCGCCAACCCTGACGCTAAAATGTCAGCTTTTGTTCGTAATTCTTGAAGTTAGAATGTCAGATATGGTTCGCTAACCCTGATGCTAACGTAACCACATTCTTTACTCCCATCCTAACTCTCTTGTCCTATCTTCTCTACTCCCATCCTAACTCTCTTCTTCTATCTTCTCTACTCCCATCCTAACTCTCTTCTACTATCTTCTCTACTCCCATCCTAACTCTCTTGTCCTATCTTCTCTACTCCCATCCTAACTCTCTTCTCCTATATTCTCTACACCCATTCTAACTCTCTTCTCCTATATTCTCTACTCTCATACTAACTCTCTTCTCCTATATTCTCTACTCCCATACTAACTCTCTTCTACTATATTCTCTACTCCCATCCTAACTCTTTTCTCCTATATTCTCTACTCCCATACTAACTCTCTCTTCTCCTATATTCTCTACTCCCATCCTAACTCTCTTCTCCTATCTTCTCTACTCCCATACTAAATCTCTTCTCCTATCTTCTCTACTCCCATACTAACGTTCTTCTCCTATATTATCTACTCCCATCCTAACTCTATTCTCTTATATTCTCTACTCCCATCCTAACTCTCTTCTACTATATTCTCTACTCCCATCCTAACTCTCTTCTACTATATTCTCTACTCCCATCCTAACTCTCTTCTCCTATATTCTCTACTCCCATCCTAACTCTCTTCTCCTATATTCTCTACTCCCATCCTAACTCTCTTCTATTATATTCTCTACTCCCATCCTAACTCTCTTCTACTATATTCTCTACTCCCATCCTAACTCTCTTCTATTATATTCTCTACTCCCATCCTAACTCTCTTCTACTATATTCTCTACTCCCATCCTAACTCTATTATATTTTTTACTCCCATCCTAACTCTCTTCTCCTATATTCTCTACTCCCATCCTAACTCTATTATATTTTCTACTCCCATCCTAACTCTCTTCTACTATATTCTCTACTCCCATCCTAACTCTATTATATTTTCTACTCCAATCCTAACTCTCTTCTACTATATTCTCTACTCCCATCCTAACTCTCTTCTACTATATTCTCTACTCCCATCCTAACTCTCTTCTCCTATATTCTCTACTCCCATCCTAACTCTCTTCTACTACATTCTCTACTCCCATCCTAACTCTCTTCTATTATATTCTCTACTCCCATCCTAACTCTCTTCTACTATATTCTCTACTCCCATCCTAACTCTCTTCTATTATATTCTCTACTCCCATCCTAACTCTCTTCTATTACATTCTCTACTCCCATAATAACTCTCTTCTACTATATTCTCTACTCCCATACTAACTCTCTTCTCCTATATTCTCTACTCCCATCCTAACTCTCTGCTCCTATATTCTCTACTCCCATCCTAACTCTCTTCTCCTATATTCTCTACTCCCATCCTAACTCTCTTCTACTATATTCTCTACTCCAATCCTAACTCTCTTCTATTATATTCTCTACTCCCATCCTAACTCTCTTCTCCTATATTCTCTACTCCCATCCTAACTCTCTTCTATTATATTCTCTACTCCCATCCTAACTCTCTTCTATTATATTCTCTACTCCCATCCTAACTCTCTTCTCCTATATTTTCTACTTCCATCCTAACTCTCTTCTATTATATTCTCTACTCCCATCCTAACTCTCTTCTCCTATATTCTCTACTCCCATCCTAACTCTCTTCTATTATATTCTCTACTCCCATCCTAACTCTCTTCTCCTATATTCTCTACTCCCATACTAACTCTCTTCTATTATATTCTCTACTCCCATCCTAACTCTCTTCTCCTATATTCTCTACTCCCATCCTAACTCTCTTCTCCTATATTCTCTACTCCCATCCTAACTCTCTTCTACTACTACTCCCATCCTAACTCTCTTCTCCTATATTCTCTACTCCCATCCTAACTCTCTTCTATTATATTCTCTACTCCCATCCTAACTCTCTTCTACTATATTCTCTACTCCCATACCTGGTCTCCTCTGTTATGTTCTTCATCCCTGTTGGCGAACTCTTTTATCATGTTCTATGTCTCCTCCCATACTCTTATTTACCAAGTCATCTCAACTATTTCTGCAGTCATCTCAATTATCTGTGCAGTCATCTCAGTTATTTGAGATGTTATCTCAACTATTTCTGCAGCAAATAATCTCTCAACTTTTTCAATTTCTACAGCAATCACAACTATTTCTATTTCTGCAGTCATCTCAAATATTTCTGCTGTCATGTCAACTATTTCTTTTGCTGCAGTTATCTCAACTATTTGTGCAGTCATCTCAACTATTTCTGCAGTCGTCTCATCTATTTCTGCAGTCATCTCAATTATGTCTGCAGTCACATATTCTTGCACGTTTCTATATAATAAAATAACTTCTAAACCGCAACTTTGAGATTTAATGTTGCGTTTCTCTCGGACCTTCCAGGCTCTGACATGATTATCTGTGTCACTACCATACTATGGCGTCAGCATCATGTGCCAGATACAGTAAACACTGAAATACAACAAACATGATAACGTCAAATAACAAGACAAACTATAGTGTACACTAGGAAGTTGTGTCCACAGTTTGGAGAGAGTTAAATTGTACAAAGATGTCAAGAAGATAAACTAAACCAAACGTACAGTATGTGCAGAAACAAAGAATCAGCTGGTTTGGCCACTTAATGAGAATGACACATGTACAGGCAGTTGCGAGGGCCTTCAGCTGAAGAGCTACAGGACACAGATCAAGAGGAAGACCCTGTGAAAGATGGAAAGATTGAGTTATAGAAACACGAACTACGGCATGAACATCACTGAGGCCCCTCATGTCTCAAAGACGTCAACTGCGTCTCGTCTGAGGAGCTCGCAGTAGAAGAGGAAAGATGAAGCTAAGTAAGGCAGGTAAGTCCACACAACAGAAGACCGCAAGTGTGAGGGAGATGGCGTGTGGGGTGTGGTTTGTAGGAGATGACATTTTGAGTGTGAGCAAGCATGAAATGACAGGTGGTTTGCAAGAGATGACATTGCGGTGTGAGCAAGCATGAAATGACAGCTGGTTTCTGGGTGATGACATGTGAGGTGTGTTCAAGCATGAAATGACAGCTGGTGTTGGTGATGGCATGTGAGGTGTGATCAAGCATGAAATGACAGGTGGTTTCTGGATGATGACATGTGAGGTGTGATCAACCATGAAATGACATGTGGTTTCTGGGTGATGACATGTGAGGTGTGATCAAGCATAAAATGACAGGTTGTTTGCAGGAGATGACATTGCGGTGTGAGCAAGCATGAAATGACAGCTGGTTTCTGAGTGATGACATGTGAGGTGTGATCAAGCATGAAATGACACGTGGTTTGCGGAAGATGACATGAGGGATGTGAGCAAGCATGGAAAAATAGATTGTTTAGGGGAGATGACATGTAGTGTGTGATCAAGCATGAAATGACAGATCGTTTTGGGGAGATGACATGTGGGATTGAGCAAGAAAGAAATGACAAGAAATTCTGAAAGGAGAAAGAGATCTACAAAGTGCCACGAGACAAGTGTCACAATTGACACAATATAAGCAGGACAACAAAACAAAAGTGTTAAAAATCATTATTCTTTATAAAGATGTTCAGGTGTCCACATGCAAGCTGATTCAGTTTAGAAAACACATTACCAACCAACAAACACACTACACGTCAACGAACGCTCTACACAGCAGCACGGCACACGCAAAATGAACACACAGGAGATGAATGAACACACATGAGATGAATGAACACACATGAGATGAATGAACACACATGAGATGAATGAACACACATGAGATGAATGAACACACAGGAGATGAATGAACACACATGAGATGAATGAACACACATGAGATGAATGAACACACATGAGATGAATGAACACACATGAGATGAATGAACACACAGGAGATGAATGAACACACATGAGATGAATGAACACACATGAGATGAATGAACACACATGAGATGAATGAACACACCAAAAACAGGAACAAACAAAGAAAAATTAATAAACATCCACAACTCAAGCAACAAACACGTCAACTAAACTCCCAGTAAACTAAACTCTCATTAAACTAAACTCTCAGTAAACTAAACTTTCAGTAAATAAACTCTCAGTAAACTAAACTCCCAGTAAACTAAACCCTCTGTAAACTAAACTCTCAGTAAACAAACCCTCTGTAAACTAAACTCTCAGTAAACTAAACTCTCAGTAAACTAAACCCTCTGTAAACTAAACTCTCAGTAAACTAAAATCCCAGTAAACTAAACTCTCTGTAAACTAAACTCTCAGTAAACTAAACCCTCTGTAAACTAAACTCCCAGTAAACTAAACTCACAGTAAACTAAACCCTCTGTAAACTAAACTCTCAGTAAACTACTCTCGTCGAACTAAACGCTCAGCAAAGACTCTCGTGACATCACGTCGCCACTTCGCGGAAGCTGATTGCTAAGTTGATAACATAATCATCAGCTTCCAGCAACTCATTGGCAACATTTCGCTGCCAAGTCTGGAGTTACATACAGCCTGGTTTATTGATCAATTTATGGAGAAACTCCGTTTCCAGCCTTTAGAATTTGGGCAACATTTTTTGACACTTTAAATAATGAGGTGACTCGCTGGGGGCCTATTCTCAGTAGCAAATGTGAAGATTCATCTTATCTCGTCTTCAGGTCTTTTGAAAGTGCTCGGTTCTTCGGTCTTTATCTGCTCGGAGCCGTACTTTTTCTTGTGCTACAATCTACAGTCAAACCTAACAAATGTGTCACCGTCGAATATAAAGTGAAGGGATATATCACCTTGACATATAAAGGGGAGAATACATATTAACGTCACATATAAAACTAACAAATATAGTGGTTTCAAGTATAAACTGAAACATAACCAGGACCTAGAAATGTTAGAAAATATAAATGTACATGGCCAGGACATAGAAATGTTAGAAAATATAAATATACATGGCCAGGACATAGAATGTTAGAAAATATAAATGTACACTGCCAGTACCTAGAAATGGTAGAAAATATAAATGCACAAGGCCAGGACATAGAATTGTTAGAAAATATAAATGTACATGGCCGGAACCTCGGAATTATTAAAAACATGTACTGGCAACATCCGGTAGTAGTAAAAGTTTGACAAGAACGTGGACAATACCAAGAAATTAAACTTTGCCTGCGTCACGTGTTATCATGGGACGTATTTTCCCTCTGCAACGAAAACATAATCAGCGCATATTAAAGAACTACCTGGAACAGTAGCAGGTGAGTATAATTTCAACAACTTACGATATGTCCATGACACAGTCTTAATAGCTAAAAATATAACTACAGGAACTACTTGATGTTCTGGTACAGGGAAGCAAAAGACGAAGAATCTGCTTAGATAAGAAGAAAACTGAACTTATGGTCATCTCTACGAAAAGAGAGACGCATAAATGCACAATAACGGTACATGACACAACATTAAAGCAGGTAGACACGTTCAAATATCTAGGGACAACACTGACATTAGATGGAAGACACCTAGCGAAGATAAAGAGCAGAATAATCCAAGTTAAGCTAATGTTCCGAAAAGATTGAAAGTATTTTGTTAAGCAAATAACTGCCACAGAGTGTAAAGAGAAGGTTGCTAAAGTGCTACATACAGCCGGTTCTGATCTATGTAGAGCCTAGACAGTTACTAAAGAGATACTGTTCTGATCTATGTGGAGCCTGGACAGTTACTAAAGAGATACGATTCTGATCTATGAAGGTGGAGCCTGGACAGTTACTAAAGAGATACGGAAGCGTGTGGAAGCCAGGGAATGTGGTTTCTTACAAGAATGTTAAGGGCACAATGGTGAGTGGGATGTGTGTAAGAAAATGAAGTGAAGAAATTTTGAGACCGACTTGATAGGACAAATAATATTTACAACAGTCAAGAAAAGACAGTCTAAACTTATAGGACATGTCACGAGAGAAGGCAAGCTAGAAACACTGTGACAACAGGAAAGTTAGAGAGGGGAAAAGAGGCCAAGGGAGACAAAGAGAGAAAATCCTGGATGAGTTGGCCAGATGGCATGAAACGAGGACTACCAGAGCAACTCCAGTACAGAAAAGAGAGTTGAGAAGAGTTATGACCACTTAGACCAGTAGGCGTAGCACTTGAGAGTTACAGAGATTAACGTGGAGAGATATATCGGGCTCTTTCATAACAAGGGACACACCTATTGACGTCTTGATTAGAGTAGAAAAAATGTATAATGTATTCGTGTATAAAGTGGAAAAAAAAACATAATGGTGTTATTCATAAGGTGGGAAAAATATACTGGTGTTGTGCAAAAAGTAAAAAAATATACTGGTGTTGTGTATAAAGGAAAAAATATATTGGTGTTGTGTATAAAGTAAAAAAAAATATTGGTGTTGTGTATAAAGTAAAAAATTATATTGGTGTTGTGTATAAAGTAAAAAAATATATTGGTGTTGTGTATAAAGTAAAAAAATATATTGGTGTTGTGTATAAAGTAAAAAAAATATATTGATCTTCGGCATAAAGTCAAAATATATATTGGTGTTGTGTATAAAGTAAAAAAAAATTTATGTTGTGTATAAAGCCAAAAATATAATAATGTTGTGCATAAAGTAAAAAAATATATTGGTGTTGTGCATAAAGTAAAAAAAAATATATTGGTGTTGTGTATAAAGTAAAAAAAAATATATTGGTGTTGTACATAAAGTAAAAAAATATATTGGCGTTATCTAGAGATTTTAGTTTTCTTGGCATTAAGATAGAGGTTCTGCTCTTCACTGTTCTTAGGACTGACATAATTAGTTGTTCCATTCCTTTTTGTGTTGTGGACAGTAATACTGTGTCATCAGCATATCTAATCTCTGGTATTTCATAACCTGCACTTGTTATGTCATCGTAATATTCTTTGTCTACGTCTTCTCGTGAAGCACATTTGTCTATGCCTGCAGTGTACTCGACAATAGTTACTAACACCGTCCCAGAACCAGGTCATCAATTAACGATATTCAAACAACAGTCACGACATTTAAACAACAGTCACAGTATTCAAGCAACAATCACTACATTCAAATAACAATCACAGTATTCAAACAACAGTCACGTCATTCAAACAACAGTTACAGTACTCAAACAACAGTTGCGACATTAAAACAATGTCACGACATTAAAACAACAGTCACAGTATTCAGACAAGAGTCACGACATTCAAACAACAGTAACGACATTCAAACAACACTCATGACATTCAAACAACAATCACGACATTAAAACACAATCACGACATTCAAACAACAATCACGACATTCAAACAACAATCACGACATTCAAACAGCAGTCTCGACATTTAAACAGGAGTTACAGCATTCAAAACAACATTCGCGACATTCAAGCAAAAGTCAAGATATTCAAACAACTGACAGGAAGAAAGAGATGGTTATACATAGCTATAGTCATCAGAGCGAACAAAACCAGATCTTTCTCCGAAGTGATGATGGTTGTTTGCCACGACGACATAAAAGACAGTCTTCATCCAGGCAGTCTCACGTCCACAGCTGATAGTGGACGACTGCTGGACCAGCGCTGAAGAAAGCCATCAGCATGAACAAGCAGCAGTGCAAAGTATAAACGGAAGTGCAAGTCTGTGGGCAGACATGATCACAACCTGTACTGGGGGTGATTTGCTAGTTTCAAAGTGATGTAATCATACTGCTCTGTACGTGGATGTTTTTTTTTTTGTTCTTTGTACAATCTGGCAATTTATATTTTTAATGCCAAAAACTGGAACTCAAGCCAAGCTTGATCTGACTGGCTAAGGAAATATCATCCTTGCATAATGAGGCAACAGCTACAGGTGTAGGAAATGAAAGAAGAAGAAGGTAGAAGGACCTGTGAGGCCTTCATGTAGCCAGTAAAAACCTGTGAATGTGCCATATTATACTCTGTGATAAATTTATCGAGTTCATCAAAATTCAGTTTCATCAACAGATACTGCAAAGACAAGAAGCATATATTTTACGTAGAAGTGTAGCCAGTACATCTTGCCCGTCTACCCAAGTTTATGTCATCTCTGGCGTAGCTTTCACATGACAGCCTCGCTTCTATTAAAATCTCATTTTAATTACTTTCACAGTGGACACACACATATGGGCCCTACGTTACAATCAACGCCATCTAAGGCTTAAATCTCCAATCTGTCGCAATCAGTCCTTGTACTTTTCACCGTAATTGGTTTTCTGATGTTTACACTGTCTCCCAGCGAACCATCTCATTTCCTCGTCTAGTGTGGACAACAACCAGATTACAATGACAGAACCAGTAGATATGTGTTTGTAGTGTAATGTAGTGTAATGTAGTCTAGAATGCGCGGACAGGCGATGTTGGTGACCTCAGGGATGTTTGTTGTAAATCAGAGCCTGGAAAAGTGTGATATACTCCTTGTATTTTTTGTATCATGTCAGCATTAGTCGTACAAGTATCTGCCTTTTTTTATCATGTCAACGGTAGCCGTAGAAGTATCTTCTTTTTTTTAGTCATGTCAGGGTTAGCCTTAGAAATGTTTTCCTTTTTCTATCATGTCAACTGTAGTCGTAGAAGACTCTTCCTTTTTTTAATCATTTAAGCAGTAGTCGGAGAAGTGTATTCCTTTTTTATCATGTTATCAGTAGTCATAGAAGTATCCTTTTTTTATCATGTCAGCTGTAGTCGTAGAAGTTTTCCTTTTTTTATCATGTCAGCTGTAGTTCTAGAAGTTTTCCTTTTTTTATCATGTCAGCTGTAGTTCTAGAAGTTTTCCTTTTTTTATCATGTCAGCTGTAGTTCTAGAAGTTTTACTTTTTTTATCATGTCAGCTGTAGTTCTAGAAGTTTTCCTTTTTTTATCATGTCAGCTGTAGTTCTAGAAGTTTTCCTTTTTTTATCATGTCAGCTGTAGTTCTAGAAGTTTTACTTTTTTTATCATGTCAGCTGTAGTCGTAGAAATGTCTTTCTTTTTTCTTTAATCATGTCAGCTGTAGTCGTAGAAATGTCTTTCTTTTTTCTTTAATTATGTCAGCTGTAGTCGTAGAAATGTCTTTCTTTTTTCTTTAATCATGTCAGCTGTAGTCGTAGAAATGTCTTTTTTTATCATGTCAGCTGTAGTCGTAGAAATGTCTTTTTTTTATCATGTCAGCTGTAGTCGTAGAAATGTCTTCCTTTTTTATCATGTCAGCTGTAGTCGTAGAAATGTCTTCCTTTTTTATCATGTCAGCTGTAGTCGTAGAAATGTCTTTTTTTTATCATGTCAGCTGTAGTCGTAGAAATGTCTTTTTTTTATCATGTCAGCTGTAGTCGTAGAAATGTCTTCCTTTTTTATCCCCTTCTCTGGTTGTAATTTTATCAGTTTTATAGAAAGATAAAAAGAATGAGCGGACAAGAACATGTGCGACAAAAATTAAGATGAGCACGTAGAAATAAAGAAGAGACAAGAATCCAATATTTCAGCAAATGCCTTTTTCAAGTACCACATCCAGAAACAACACACCAGATAAAAACATAAAAAATACATCTTTTATGCCAAGTTTCCTTATTTTTTCAAATAAAATATGAACCTTACACCTTTATTGCAGGAAGACATTTTACAGCAGCCGTCACTTCTTTTATTCCTTGTTTTGTTACATTAATCAACAGGTGGACTATCTTGGGATGATTATATAAAGAACAATTTGTTTCTGTCATCATTAGGTGTACTAGTTTGGAAAAGATTATATGAACAACAATTTGTTTCTGTCATCATTAGGTGTACTAGTTTGGAAAAGATTATATGAACAACAATTTGTTTCTGTCATCATTAGGTGTACTAGTTTGGAAAAGATTATATGAACAACAATTTGTTTCTGTCATCATTAGGTGTACTAGTTTGGAAAAGATTATATAAAGAAAGATTTGCTATTATCATCACCAAGTGGTAGTAAATCATAACCACAACAGACTCTAGTAAATCATAACACGGCAGATTCTATTAAATCATGACCACAACAGACTCTAGTAAATCATAACCACAACAGATCTAGTAAATCATAACACGGCAGATTCTATTAAATCATAACCACAACAGACTCTAGTAAATCATAACACGGCAGATTCTATTAAATCATAACCACAACAGACTCTAGTAAATCATAACCACAACAGATTCCACATAATCATAAATGTAGATAGAGGTGTATAGTTCTAGTAATAAATGTAGACAGAGGTGTATGGTTCAGTTTTAAACGACCAAGGAAATGAGGAAACTCACCAGAAATACACAGAGAACAGCAGAGAATAAGGAAGCAGATGACAACGTAGAAATGAAGAACATACAACATCCACTATTTCGGTGTCGGCCCTTTTCAAGGATTACATTAAAAAAAAAGACAACCCAACACATAAAAAAAGACAACCCAACAAATAGAAAAGACAACCCAACATATAAACAAAGACAACCCATCACATAAAAGACCCCATAGAAAAGGATGAAAAACTTAGCTGTTTGGTCTCCTCCTGCTTTGAAAGTGGAGCATGGATGGAACAGGTAAACAAAAATCTAGGGTGAAAACGATGTGATTGTTTGAGAGATGACGTGGGATAACAACTCCAACCAATCGGAAATCTTTAGAGTAAAAAAGGTGGCGTGGATGGAAAGCGAGAGAACAATAATGGGGGGAGGAAAGGGGTGGGATTTAGAGAGAGACAGGAAAGCTATAAATATCTGAAGGCTGTTATAGCAGAAGAAGAAGGCTAGGGGAATAAAGCTAAAACTGCAGCAGAATGATGTGCTGTGCTAGGGGAATAAACTACAGCAGAATGAGGTGCTGTGCTAGGGGAATAAACTGCAGCAGAATGAGGTGCTGTGCTAGGGGAATAAACTACAGCAGAATGAGGGGCTGGTTAAGGGGAATAAACTGCAGCAGAATGATGTGCTGTGCTAGGGGAATAAACTGCAGCAGAATGATGTGCTGTGCTAGGGGAATAAACTGCAGCAGAATGAGGTGCTGTGCTAGGGGAATAAACTGCAGCAGAATGAGGTGCTGTGCTAGGGGAATAAACTGCAGAAGAATGAGGTGCTGTGCTAGGGGAATAAACTGCAGCAGAATGAGGTGCTGTGCTAGGGGAATAAACTACAACAGAATGATGTGCTGTGCTAAGGGAATAAACTGCAGCAGAATGATGTACTGTGCTAGGGGAATAAACTACAACAGAATGAGGGGCTGGTTAAGGGGAATAAACTGCAGCAGAATGATTTGCTGTGCTAGGGGAATAAACTGCAGCAGAATGATGTGCTGTGCTAAGTGAATAAATCTAAAACTGCGACAGAATAAGGGACTGCGCTAGGGGAATAAAGATAAAATTGCAGCAGAATGAGGTGCTGAGACAGGGAAATAAAGCTAACATTGTAGCAGAATGAAAGACTGCTCTAGGGAAATAAAGCTAAATCTGCAGCAGAATGAGGAGCTGGTTTAGAGGTATTAAGCTAAAACTGGAGTAGAATTGGTGGCTATGCTGGCATAAAACAGGTAAAACTACAGCAGAATTAGCGACTGTGCTAGGCAATAAAGCTGAAACTGTAGCAAAATGAGGGGTTGTGCTAGAGTAAAATAGGTAAAACTGCAGCAGAATGCCGGGCTGTGCTAGGGTAAAAAGGTAAAAGTGTAGCAAAATGAGGTTCTGGTCTAGGGGAATAAAGCTAAAACTACAGCAGAATGAGTGAATGGGCTATGATAATAAAGCGAAAACTGCAGCAGAATGAGAGGCTGTGCTAGGGCATAAAGCTAAAACTGAAGCAGATCTAGGGGCTGGGAAAGGAAAATAAAGCTAAAACTACAACAGAATGAGAGACTGTACTAGGGTACAATAGGTGCAACTGCAGCAAAATGAACGACAGGCTATGCTAAAATAGGTAAAACTGCAGCAGAATGAGGGGCTGTGCTAGGGGAATAAAGCTAAAACTGCAGAAGAACGACGGACTGTGCTAGGAAAATAAAGTTAAAACTACAGCAAAATGAGTGGTGGGCTAAAGGAATAAAGGTAAAACTGCGGCAGAATAATGGACAGTGTTAAGGTAAAATAGGTAAAACTACAGCAGAATAATGGACAATTCTAGGATAAAGTTTGTAAAACTACAGCAGAATAATGGACAATTCTAGGATAAAATGGGTAAAACTAGAGCAGAATAATGGACAGTGCTAGGATAAAGTTGGTAAAACTACAGCAGAATAATGTACAATTCTAGGATAAAGTTGGTAAAACTACAGCAGAATAATGGACAGTGCTAGGATAAAATGGGTAAAACTACAGCAGAATAATGGACAATTCTAGGATAAAATAGGTAAAACTGCAGCAGAATAATGGACAATTCTAGGATAAAGTTAGTAAAGCTACAGCAGAATAATGGACAGTGCTAGGATAAAATGAATAAAACTGCAGCATAATGAGCGACAGGCTATGCTAAAATAGGTAAAACTAGAGCAGAATGGGGGGGGGGGGGTTGTGCTAGGGGAATAAAGCTAAAACTGCAGCGGAATGTCTGGGTCTGAGACAAGAGAGTGAAGTATTGATTTCAGAAAGTAGGTCGAAATCTAAAGACGTTTAAAGAAAGCTGAATTTTGTTGTTAATTCCATCTCTGGGTAGAGACAGCCACCTTGGAAAATAAGGCGCTGTTCTAGAGTCTTCCTGGAACGTTCGTCGGAAGAACAGATTGCAGCAACAGAAATGTCCCGTTTTCCTTGGTGGTTTCTTTGGCATAAGTGTTGTGCCACTGGCGCCCGTGCCCCTCTGAGATATGTCTTTAAGATATTTGCGAAAACGAACTCATACACCTCTATCTACCTTTGTTACTAGAACCAGTTTTACTGTAGTCGTTATCTCTTTTGTCTCTACCAAATCATAATCACTGTAGACCCTCAAGACAACACAACTGAAATACTAATAATTGTACTGAATACGGGAGACAACCCTTATTCACATACAGGAAGTGCGCAGAAATATTTCAGGTGCAGAATATCTAAAAATAGGAAGCAGAAACAGGAAGTCCCCGAACTTGGTCTCCACAAATAAACAGAATGTCACTGACGCTTCCGTGTTTATATTGAGAGGGGGGAAAAAGCGAATTTGAAATATCTTTCGGAATATCAGTGTTGTGTGACAGGGAAGTCTAAGACTATTTGAGGCCTGGCAAGGTTGACGTAATTTACTTCCTGGCTGATTTAGAAAAGAGGGGAGAGACGAGCTCTAACTAGGAACTAAACAACTGGAGGTATCTAATTCAAACAAACAACTAAAAGAAAGAGAATAAGATAAAGTAAAAAAGACTATAGAAGATGTTTAGTTCGTGGCTCCCACTATGATGTGACACTATGATGTGACACTATGATGTGACACTATGATGTGACACTTTATGTATCAGTTTATGTACCCGGATATAAAGGCAGCTATCACACACATGTCTATTTTTACTGTGTACTTAAATGTTAATATGCGGCTCTCTAGTGCTTACTGCGGGTACCAGGGTCTTGGGTACCAGGGCCTTGGGTACGGGGTCTTGGGTACGGGGTCTTGGGTACGGGGTCTTGGGTACGGGGTCTTGGGTACATGGTCTTGGGTACGGGGTCTTGGGTACGGGGTCTTGGGTACGGGGTCTTGGGTACTGACAGAGATAAGGGGATTTTATAGACGGATGAACTCGCTCCTGATAGCATAAAGTTGTCCACTTGTGCCGGCTGCTGGTCTGTTAGCATCTATTCATGTTTAACACTGAAATGTTATCCATCTCTGGACGTATTTATCCGATTTGTTCTCAATAATTTACTGTAGCCCATTGATCCACTGTCCATCTCTCTCAGTAATTTGTTGTCCGTCATTCGATGTAATCAATTGTTCATCTCTCGATGTAGACTCTTGATCAACTGTATGTCTTTTCGTGTAGTTCATTGATTTACTTTCACTCTCACACGGTAGTCTATTGATTTACCTTCACTCTCACACAGTAGTCTATTGATCTACCTTCACTCTCACATTGTAGTCTATTGATCTACCTTCATTCTCACACTGTAGTCTATTGATCTACCTTCATTCTCACACTGTAGTCTATTGATCTACCTTCATTCTCACACTGTAGTCTATTGATCTACCTTCATTCTCACACTGTAGTCTATTGATCTACCTTCATTCTCACATTGTAGTCTATTGATCTATGTCCCTGTTGTTGTCTTGCCGTTTTCTTCCTTTGTTCTTGAGTTGAGTTTTCAGTGTTCTCTTGTTCTTATTGAATGTGTTCCCACTTTTCTGCTGAAGTAAACAACATTACAATCAATCAAGTGCCGTGCCTTGTTACGTAGGCGATCATTTCTCTCCACAATTCCCTGTCTTTAGACTTGATTATGAGATCCACCGATGACTTTCTTCCTAGCCACACTGACAGCCCATCCAGTAACTTCTCTCTCTCTCTGTCTTCCTCTGTCTCTTCTTCCCTCAATTTTTCCAGTTGCCACAGTGTGTTCTAATTTTCCTCTTCTCAGGAAATGTTCTATAAATTTCGCTTGTCTGCCTTTGATCTTTGCTATAGTTTGATTTTTAACTTCAACCTTTCTTAAGACTTCTTCGTTGGTTTTTTTATCTGTTCATGGTACCTTCAACATCCTTCATATAAACACATCTGTATGGCCTCCATTTCTCGCTGTACTCTCTTATTCATGGACCATGCTTCAAATCCATAAAACAAAATTGGCTCGATGTAATAATTAAGTACTCGGAATCTTGTTTCCATTGATATGGATCTATTGCACATGTCTGCTTTTTCTTTCATTCTGACATTTCCCAACAGCTGTTATAGTTGTTCCTAAGTACTTGAATCTATCAACGTGTTTCAGTTCTGTGCCATCGATGATAATGCTACATTTTTGGTGGTATTCTTTTCATTAAGATGACCATCTCTTCAGTCTTCTTTTAGTTCAGGCTGAGACCTTTACTTTTACTTTCACGAACCACGATGTCTAGAAGAGCCTGTAGCTCCCCTTCACTTTTAGCAATCAGAACTGTGTCGTCTGCATATCTTAAGTTGTTAAGGGTGTACTCGACATCTGATATTCCTGGCAAGCTCTCTATATTTCTCATTAAGTTTTCGCTGTACAAAGAAAAGAGGTCAGGAGATAGAACACATCCTTATCTCACTCCCAATTTTATGTCTTGGAATGATCCTATTTGGTTCTCAACCTTCGTTGCTGCTGATTGCTGCCAATATATGTTTTTTATAAGTTTCAGATCTTTGCCATCTATATTGATGTCTTCCAGTATTCTTATAATTTCTGTGTGTCTCACTTTATCAAATGCTTTACAGTAGTCTATGAAGCATAAGTATAGGTCCGTCTTTAATTCTATTGAACTTTCCATCAGTGTTCTCAATAGATAAACAAAGAACTAGATAGAGACCTGTTACGGAAAGATAAGTCAATACAAGCACAATATAGGACTATAGTACATTATAATGCTATAGAGAAGATTGAAAAAAATTGATGAACAATGGAATATGCTTAAAAACTCTGTTCAGCAAACATCAATCGAAATCCTACCTCCAAATAAAAGACAAGCTAAACAGGGGTGGATGACAGAAGAAATTTTGCAACTAATGGATCGGAGAAGTCTTAAGGAAGATAGAGATGAATATGACAAAATAAAGAAATAAATAAGACACAAATGCAATAAAGCTAAAGAAGAGTGGCTAAATAAGAAATGTAATGAAACAGAGACACACCATCATGGAAACGCAAGAGATATTTACAAACAAATAAAGGAGTTAACAAACAAAAGGACATACCACAAGACTGGTTGCCTGAAGTCAAAGGAGGGACATACAATAATAGACAGAGATGAAATAATGGCACGATGAAGCGAATACATTAGAGAACTCTATGAGGACAATAGAAACGAAATAGATATACGAAATAATAATGAAGGGCCTCACATGTTAAATGTCGAAGTGGAAGAAGCCATCAAACACATGAAAAACAACAAAGCACCAGGACCAGATAAAATCACCAAGGAAGAATTGGAGAGCCTAGCACAGAAATAATTATCGGATTGTTGAATGACATCTATAACAGTAACTGTGTCCCATCAGACTTTTTGTAATCAGTTTTCACTTCCCTACCAAAGAAACAAGGTGCAGTTGAATGTGAAGGCATCGAACCATTAGTCTTATGAGCCATGTTACCAAAATCCTGCTTCGTATTGTCATGAGAAGAGTCAGGATCAAAATAAAACCAGAAGTCTGGGAAGAACAGTGTGGCTTCGTCGAAGGAAAAGGCACAAGTAAGGCCATGTATAATGAGAACATTGAAACAACATTACAGAAGACAGTAAAAAAAAAGCACACAAAACAACTGAATGGAAGATGAAGTTGAGGAGTGCAGCTGTGTCACACAGAGAACAGACAGAAAAGCAAAAACAAAAAAAAAAGGAGAGGAAAGAACTACAGATATAAGAGGGAAATGCTTAAGTCTAAATGTGTATCATGTGTGAAAACACAGAACACGTTCACCTTTTCATCTACGCTGGATATTAAAACACATGTCACGTTTCTCACAACCTCCTGGCATGTTCTTCATCAAGCCAAGACTGGCAGACATTAACGCCAAAAATTATGCAGAAAGCTGGATGCGCCTGGACGTGTTTTACTCCAACATTTTCCAGAAAGCCTTGAAGAGCCAGGCGCACTATCTTCAGTGCTGCACACACAGTACACACGGTACTCAAACTTTGAACACGAAACATCGCTGCTTCTCTCAGATAGAAAGCTGCTGGTGAGCGTAAGAAACTGGAAAGTATATATCTGAGACTGAAGCCGGTGTTGTGTAAGGATCCACTGGCACTTTCTGAAGGAATGATTTCAAATGAAAGATGAATGTTGGAGGTGAAACTGAAAGACAGACCTGTGTGTTCTACTACTCATTAGAAATTTAATTTCTTTTCTGGTCTTTGATGTTTACATTTCTTACGTGCATGATTCTACACTTCATTGGAAGAATAATGTTTTCGACTTCTTATATGGCTGATCTTACTCTTCGTTGAAAGTACAGTGTTTTCGACTTCTCTGTTCCATCTAAAAGCGGACTAAAAAAAATCGATCAATTCTGAACTAAACCATTATCGCTTTTTTTAAGACTCTACAACTTGGCAGTGGATGTAAATGAGAACTGACAGTAGAACACAATCTACATGACCGCGGGCTACTGGAGAACTGTGGAAACAGGCGTCTCTCTCTCTCTCTCTCTGTCCAACTCTCCTCCTCTTTTCCTCCCTATCCCTTTCTCTCTCACTCTCTCTCCCCTCACTCCTTCTCTCTCCTCCTCTCACCTCTCTTGCTCTCTCTCACTCTTTCTCATTCTCTCTCACTTTCTCACTCTCTCTCTCTCTCTCTCTCTCTCAGCAACCTCCAATGTTCGGAGACGCCACATCCCTGACACCAGTAACATAGACACATCTGAGGCAAATATTGTCATGATTTAGGAAAGAATTAAGAGAACCAGCCGAAGAAGAAGAAGAAGAAGAAGAAATGGCATGACATGAAGCAAGATCAGGTATATTGATAGGTGTCTATCAGAACAATCTCCATGGAGACGGCGAGATAAAAAAAATGTTGAGATCGAAGATAAGCTAGAACTGCAGAAATGGAGAATCTTTGTGAACACTCAAATCTAGGTCTTTGATCATCACATGCGACACATAACAAGATCAAGCCTCCATCTCTCGCGTTCAGCTGACACAAGCAGAAGGAATGATGATTTCTCTCGATCAATCAACACAAGCGAAAGGAATGATGATTTCTCTCCATCAGCCAACACAAGCGAAAGGAATGATGATTTCTCTCCATCAGCCAACACAAGCGAAAGGAATGATGATTTCTCGCGATCAATCAACACATGCAGAAAGAATGATGATTTCTCGCGATCAGCCAACACATGCAGAAGGAATGATGATTTCTCGCGATCAACCAACACATGCAGAAGGAATGATCATTTCCCTTGATCAACCAACACATGCAGAAGGAATGATCATTTCCCTTGATCAACCAACACAAGGGAAAGGAATGATGATTTCTCGCGATCAACCAACACGTCCAGAAGGAATGATGACTTCCCAAAGGACTGCAATAAAGCTTCTGTTTGAGCTTCCCCGAGACAACGATCAGGTGATCCCCTGTCTGGTTCATGCAGACCGCTGAGAAGACAGAGCAGAGAAGGTGGAGCTGTGAAGAAGTCTCTCTCTCTCTGGATCTCTCTCTGTCTCTCTCTCTCTGTGTCTCTCTGTGTGTGTCTCTCTCTCTCTCTCTGACTGGTGTAGCTAATCAGTACAATGAACAATGGCCCCTCTGTTGTCATCTGATCAGGAACCAAAAGTCACTCCTATGGTTGTAGTATCGTCTGATATAAAGAGTCAGCAAAAAGTCACTCCTATGGCTGTTATATCGTCTGATATAAAGAGTCAGCAAAAAGTCACTCCTATGGCTGTAGTATCGTCTGATATAAAGAGTCAGCAAAAAGTCACTCCTATGGCTGTAGTATCGTCTGATATAAAGAGTCAGCAAAAAGTCACTCCTATGGCTGTAGTACCGTCTGATATAAAGAGTCATCAAAAAGTCTCTCCTATGGCTGTAGTATCGTCTGATATAAAGAGTCAGCAAAAAGTCACTCCTATGGCTGTAGTACCGTCTGATATAAAGAGTCATCAAAAAGTCTCTCCTATGGCTGGAGTACCGTCTGATATCAGGTGTCAGCAAACTGACGCAAACTGCTCTTTATCACACAACTTTTACTCTGTTGCACACATTCTACAAATGGAAAACTGAGAAACATAAAATAAAATAAAATAATTACGTTTGGCTCCTATCAATGCACTAAGTACAGAAAGTAACTACATACATATGTAAATAACTATCTACCAAAAAAAAAAACATGTCGGTGCTATTCAGAATAAATAATTAACCGAATTCGGTGTCTGTAAGAGCAGTCTAAAATAACTTTAGCCAGAGAGAGAGAGAGAGAGAGAGAGAGAGAGAGAGAGAGAGAGATGCTACTCTTTCTTTCATTCTTTCACAGATATAGAAATATCTATGCTAATCTTCTCTCCTGGAATAAGCTGGAAACGACGTCACAGACAAGCCAGTATCCTGGTTACAATAATAACCAGGAAACGTGTGATATTTTCTGGTACACGTTTACACGCAGACAAAATAACTCCAGGCCAGAAACAATCGCTGTTAATGGCTAACATTGTCAAAACTTGTGAAATAAATGTCTCTTACAAAGCCAGTATTTTGTAGGGGGTGCCCTCCCCTCGGTGAATGAGATATTTGCAAATATAAACGAATGCAGTGAGATATTATTCAGATCTAGAAACTTCTAAAAAGAAATGCTCAGACTCGCTGGCGCCAGAATTACTGCTGAATTAACAACATATAACACGTGAATAACAACATGAGAATAACACAGCGTGAAACTATCTATCCGTACTCTAAATCAAAGAATGCCACGAATGTACACTCGGGCAAAATGGACGCAGGGCTGAAAAGAATAATTCTGCTCCATTAATCTGTGTCTGATTCATCTTCTTCCATGCCTTGTTACATAACTGAACTAATTGTCCGCGCAGACCCGTTCTAGTTCAGGTTTGTTATGTTTGAAAAAAGCTTTGATCTACTTGCCCTGTGATGTGCCAGCTGAGAGCTCTACCAAGCGAACATAATTATACAAAGAGGAGGAAGCGACTCTTGTTCGAATATGAGGAGTACGGAGTGAGAAAAATGTGCATACTCCTTTGTTGAAAATATGTTAACATAATATGTTGTCTATGAAGTGAATGAGGCAACATAATGTTGGTTGTAAACGAGGCAAGAGAGACAACATAACGTTGGTTGCCAATGAGGTGAGAGAGACAACATAATGTTGGTTGCCAATGAGGTGAGAAAGACAAAATAATGTTGGTTGTCAATGAGGCGAGAGAAACATCACAATGTTGGTTATCAATGATGTTTGTCACATGAAAGTAAACTGGAAGACATATTGTAATTGTTGTGTCTGAGACAGACAAAAGAGAAGTGATGTAATTGTTGTGTCTGAGACAGACAAAAGAGAAGTGATGTAATTGTTGTGTCTGAGACAGACAAAAGAGAAGTGATGTAATTGTTGTGTCTGAGACAGACAAAAGAGAAGTGATGTAATTGTTGTGTCTGAGACAGACAAAAGAGAAGTGATGTAATTGTTGTGTCTGAGACAGACAAAAGAGAAGTGATGTAATTGTTGTGTCTGAGATACTAGTAGAAGGAAAAATGACATACCTCATAGAATTAGAAACAAAAGAACATATTTGTCATAAAAGTAGAAACAAAAGAACACACTTGTCATACAATTAGAAACAAAAGAACATACTTGTCATAAAAGTAGAAACAAAAGAACATACTTGCCATACAGTTAGAAACAAAAGAACATACTTGTCATAAAAGTAGAAACAAAAGAACATATTTGTCATAAAAGTAGAAACAAAAGAACACACTTGTCATACAATTAGAAAAAAAGAACACACTTGTCATACAATTAGAAACAAAAGAACACACTTGTCATAAAAGTAGAAACAGAAGAACACACTTGCCATAGAAGTAGAAACAAAAGAACATACTTGTCATACAGTTAGAAACAAAAGAACATACTTGTCATAAAAGTAGAAACAAAAGAACTTTTATACAGACATGTGTTCTATGGAGCTCTGAGCAAGATAGAGGACGTACAGCGTTCTTGAAATGGCAGACAGAAACCTCAAAGAACATGCAGCGTTTGGAAATCTCTTATTTCATTTATATTTTCTAACTGTTGTGAGATTACTCCACGTGTCTAAAAAGAAACTCTTCAGCTGACCCTGGACATGATGTACCCGATGTAAGAGAAGACGTTCAAATCGCTCATTCTTGAGAAACTCATCTAACTCAGTGGAAAACTTTGTTACGTGTGTAAAACTTTGTTACGTGTGTAAAACTTTGTTACGTGTGTAAAACCCGTTACGTTTCCCATGATTTAACCTTCACATTTTCTGAGTTACGTTTCTGAATGTCTGTCTTTGCTATGAGAAGGGGACGATCTGGAGGACGGCGAGTTGTCTGATATGTGGGGGCGGGGGGGGGGAGGGATGTTGAAGAAAAGGGAGGAGATGGACGCTTGACCAGTGCGGGTGTGTTTGCTTGCCGTTGCGTTATGAAGTCTTTAGTGTGCCAGGAATCTTGAGGTTGTACAGCAGCGGTACTGTCTCATCAAGTTGGGTTATACAGACAGTACAGCAGCGGTACGGTCACATCAAGTTGGGCTAGCAGACAGTACAGCAGCGGTAAGGTAACGGCAAGTTGGGCTATACAGACAGTACAGCAGCGGTAAGGTAACGGCAAGTTGGGCTAGCAGACAGTACAGCAGCGGTAAGGTAACGGCAAGTTGGGCTATACAGACAGTACAGCAGCGGTACGGTCACATCAAGTTGGTCTGAAGTACAGTATAATGTAATTACTGTCTTTTAAGAAGGAAGATATAATGAGAGAAAAAAAAACAGAATAACAATGAGAAGAATGAGAAGAATGAGAGAATACTGAGAAGAATGAGAGAATACTGAGAAGAATGAGAGAAGACTGAGAAGAATGAGACAATACTGGGAAGAATGAGAGAATACTGGGAAGGATAAGAGAAGACTGAGAAGAATGAAAGAATATTGGGAAAAATGAGAGAATACTGGGAAGAATGAGAGAATACTGGGAAGAATGAGAGAATACTGGGAAGAATGAGAGAATACTGGGAAGGATGAGAGAAGAATAGGTATAGTGAGAAAAGACTGGGTAGAATGAGAGGAGAAATATGTTGTACATCACTTGGCAGAATGAGAGAACAGAAACATATTGTAGATTGTCACGTATAAAGAGCCATATAGTCTGATATGTGATCTGCAGATCCCTTATCTGTATATAGAAACAAAACCTTTAAAAAAAAAAGCATTACCCGTTACACGAGGCTGAAGTATGATACGACCTGCCACTCACAAGTATGCTTCTTAATAAACCTGCAACAATCGAGGCACCGGCGAGTGTTGGTGTTGTTGTTGTGCTCTATCTCCTGCAACTTCCAGCAAAAAGTTCTTAAAAATCGAATCTGCCAAGATAAAACAAACACTGTAAGAGCCTGGAACAGTTGGAGAGCAGTTAGCTTGAAGAGTAGACCCAGAAGCTGAGTTTCTAGGCCAAATACAGGATTATGGGCCAAGGCGAACCATTATCCTGAGTTCTTTACTTGGGACACAAACCAAGAGCTGGCACAGGGTCTTTGCGGGCTCAGATAGCTGGAGCATTAAACTACTCGGCCATTTTGTCCCCAGTGACGCGTGTACGAGAATTGTTCTTGTGACGCGTGTACGAAAATTGTTCTTGTGACGCGTGTACGAAAATTGTTCTTGTGACGCGTGTACGAAAATTGTTCTTGTGACGCATGTACGAAAATTGTTCTTGTGACGCGTGTACGAAAATTGTTCTTGTGACGCGTGTACGAAAATTGTTCTTGTGACGCGTGTACGAAAATTGTTCTTGTGACGCATGTACGAAAATTGTTCTTGTGACAAGTGTACGAAAATTGTTCTTGTGACGCGTGTACGGAATTGTTTCAGTAACGCGTGTACAAGAATTCTTTCAGTGACGTGTGTACGAGAATTGTTTAAGTGACGCGTGTACAAGAATTGTTCCAGTGACGCGTGTACGAGAATTGTTTAGGTGACGTGCTTACGAGAATTGTTCCAATTAAGTGCTTTCGAGACTTGTCCCCAGCATTACGAGTATGACATTTGTCCCCAGCACCATGTGTACGAGACTTGTCCCCAGCACCATGTGTACGAGACTTGTCCCCAGCACCATGTGTACGAGACTTGTCCCCAGCAACACGTATACGAGATTTATCCACAACACCACGTGTACGAGATTTATCTACAACACCACGTGTACGAGATTTATCTTCATCACCACGTGTACGAGATTTAACCACAACACCACATGTACGAGATTTATCGACAACATCACGTGTACGAGATTTATCCATAACACCACGTGTACGAGATTTATCTACAACACCACGTGTACGAGATTTATCTTCATCACCACGTGTACGAGATTTAACCACAACACCACGTGTACGAGATTTGTCCCCAACACCACGTGTACGAACGAACATACTTTATTTTTAAAGGGTTAAGAATTGGGCACGCAGGCCCGTCTGACATTCTGCCCTTCATCATACATCTTTCACCCAGTCACAGCCATTCAGCATTTATTAATGAGCATTAATAATCATGAAGACACATTAAATGATTACATAAATAAATAATAAACTTATCTCTTGTCCATACACTCTACACTCTGATTTATGCAACAACATGAAATAAACTTGCATTCTTACATTCATTCAAAACTAACAAATTTATAGAAAAGCAGTATTAAAAAATTACAACAATCAAGCCATACTTTAAACTACTTTAGACTATGCTTAGGGAGGCATATAGTCCATATCAAACAGATGCTGACAAAGGTTAAAGTTATAAGAACGAATATAAGTTTAACGTGAATTGGTAGGGCATTCCAAAGGTGGGCAGCTGAGTAAGAGAAGCTTTATTTAAACATGTCAAGCCTTGGTTTTGGGAGAATACAATTGCTTAAGCGTTGACTGTATTTTGGGTTGGATTTGAACAACTACCACAGATATGATGGAGCATTGTGCGATAGAATTGTATGAATTAACTTGGCCTTGTTGAAAAGAAATCTTTTCTTGAGGGGTAGAATATCAAAATGTATGTCCTTATTTGTAGTACGTGCTGCATGTTTGTCATCTATAAGCTTTACTGCTCGTTTTTGAAGTGAGTAAAATCTTTTCATGTTTGACATGGAACAACCATCCCAGACTGTGGAACAGTAGTCCAAGTGTGTTTGTATCTGTGATATGTAGTATATTTTTCTTGTGTCTATGTCAAGAAAATGTTTAATTTTAGTAAACTGGTAAACTTTTTGTGCAATGAGTTTAGTTAGATTGTCTACATGATGATTCCAGCTGAGGTGGTGGTCAATCATGAGACCTAGAGTTTTATGTTCACTAACATTCTCTATCTGTGAAGTTCCAGCAGGGAGCTGTAGTGTTGTTGTTGGTGAATTTGTTCATTTCTGTCTTGTTGTAATGAGCATGGACTTTGTTTTGCTGGTGTTTATGAGCATTTTGTTGTTGTTGCTCCACTTAATTAGACTGTTTATTTCAATTTGAAGAGTTGACTCAAAGTTAATACAGTCATTGTCACTAGTGTAAACTGTGCAGTCATCAGCACAGAGGTCACAAGATGATTTTTTGAGATGCAGTGGAAGATCTTGACGAGACTTGGCGAGATCACAAAGTCTTGGCAACACAGTAATCCATGACAAAGGGAAATAATCTTCCCCGGAAGCTCAGACCGGAATTAGCTCAAAATTGTGTCCAAGCAAACACTGTAATAGACTGGAACAGAAATATACAGCCTGACGAAGTAACATGGTTTTACACTGAGTCTGACGAAGTAACACGATTTTACACTGAGTTTGACAAAGTAAAATAGTTTTACACCGAGAAATTTGGTAAACCTATGACCAGTATGTGACTGCTCCTATTATTTGTTATACTTCTCCTAATACACAGATAAGATAGTTTTACTTTTATCTGTCTTACTGAACTAAACTTGCGTAAATACTTCTTTTACATCAGCCCTGTAGGAAGGCAGGCACAGTAACTCTGAAGTAAGGTGACAAACTCTAAAGGTTACCGCAGCGGTACGCGGAACATGTTTTCATCGAGATTAGGAACCAGAGGTGTCACTAAACCTTCACCTTATATGTCAGTGTACAAACGTGGAGACATAGTGGGGATTAAGGGTGATGGTGCCATTCAAAAGGGTATGCCACACATGTCTTACCACGGCAAGACATCACATGGGTTTAATGTGACCCAACTTGCAGCTGGTATTAAAGTCAATAAACAACTTGGCAGTCGCATCATCCCAAAGAGGATAAATGTAAGGATTCAGCACACCAAGCTTAGCAACTGCGGGCTTGATTTCTTGAAAAGGGTCAAGAGAAATGAGGCTGTTAAGACAGAGTCCAAGGAGGAGGGCATCAGAGCTAACACAAGAAGAGTGCCTGCATAGCAAAGAACAGCTCATTTCGTGAGCGCAAAGTTCATGAAACCAGAGTTCTTAACACCAGAAGAGTGCCTGCATAGCAAAGAATAGCTCATTTCGTGAGCGCAAAGTTCTTGAAACCAGAGTTCTTAACACCAGAAGAGTGCCTGCATAGCAAAGAACAGCTCACTTCGTGAGCACAAAGTTCATGAAACCAGAGTTCTTAACACCAGAAGAGTGCCTGCATAGCAAAGAACAGCTCACTTCGTGAGCACAAAGTTCATGAAACCAGAGTTATTAACACCAGAAGAGTGCCTGCACAGCCAAGAAAAACTCATCAAATCAGAGTTCTTAACACCAGAAGAGTGCCTGCACGGCCAAGAAAAACTCATCAAATCAGAGTTCTTAACACCAGAAGAGTGCCTGCACGGCCAAGAAAAACTCATCAACAAAGAGTTCTTAACACCAGAAGAGTGCCTGCACAGCCAAGAAAAGCTCATCAACAAAGAGTTCTTAACATCAGTTCCCTATGAAATTACTGCTTAAATTATAATAAACATTGCCAACGTGAATAGCAAACTTGCGTATATTCAATCTTTCCTCTTTTCTTCTTGGGAACTTCGCTTGAATTCTTATATTCTATTTGATTTGTATATTACTTTTATCCACTAATAATGTTTTGTGTTAAGAATTTCTATTCTTCAGTATTTTTCACTGCTATTTCTAATCCTCGTTTTTTTCTTTTCAATTTTTACTTTTTTGTTTGTTTGTTTTCCAATTATGATTTCCTGTTTTATGTTTTCATTTTTAAAAATAATAATTTTGTCTCTTATCTTTTTTTTTCACTTTGTGCTTCTGATCTCTCATTTCTTCAGTATTTCTCGTTATTTTTTATTGATTTTTTTGTCCCATTTTTGTAATAATTCTTTTTTATTTTGTTTCGTGTTCGCTTTTCTTGTATACTACTTTTCTTATATCATCGTTTTTCTTATTCTTCTACTTTTGTTCCATCATTGTTTTATTCGTCTACTTTTGTTCCTGCACTGTTTTCTTCTTCTAAGATTTGTTCAATCATTGCGTTTTTCTTCTTCTACTTTGTTCGATAATTGGTTTATTCTTCTTCTACTTTTGTTCCATTATTGCTTTATTCTTCTTCTACTTTTGTTCCTTCATTGTTTTCTTCTTCGTCTACTTTTGTTCTATCATTGTTTTTTTCTTCTCTTCTTCTACTTTTGTTCTATCATTGTTTTCTTCTTCTTCTATTTTTTTCCATCATTGTTTCTTCTTCTTCTAGTTTTGTTCCTTCATTGTTTTCTTCTTCTTCTATTCTGTTCCATCATTGTTTTTCTTCTTCTATTTTGTTCCATCATTGTTTATTCTTCTTCTATTTTTGTTCCATCATTGTTTTCTTCTTCTTATATTGTGTTCCATCACTGTTTTCTTCTTCTTATATTGTGTTCCATCATTGTTTTCTTCTACCTGTTCCTCCCATGCTGGGATAACCTTGTCTGCTATCTCTCCAGTAACCATAACAGCTTCCTGATCATTTTCCCGCCTAATTTTCTCACCGTAAACACTTATTTCATGTTTATCAACCTCCAGGAGTTTGTCGAGGGCAACATTGGTGAATGAACGCCCAGAAACTCGGAACTGCCGGCGCGTCTTTGCTCTTGTTCATGCACGAGATGACGCCGCCATCAAGCAACGTCTGTCAAAGTTGTTTTCCGCTGCTATTCTCATACTGCCCCTTTAAAGTTTTCTTCATACACGGACATCTCTTGGCCATTTCTGTGTTGCTAAATCAGCTTGTAACCATCTGGGACAGCTGGCAGCCACGGCACTGTGGGTAGTGGTCTTCCATGTCAGATTTTCAGTGACCGGCTGAGAAACAGAGCTGCTTGCACGGATTAGAAACAGAGCTGCTTGCACGGATTAGAAACAGAGCTGCTTGCACGGATTAGAAACAGAGCTGCTTGCAAGGATTAGAAACAGAGCTGTTTGCAAGGATTAGAAACAGAGCTATTTGCAAGGATTAGAAACAGAGCTGCTAACAAGGATTACAAACAGAGCTGCTAACAACGATTAGAATGACGCAAAGAAAGAAGTATGGACCACAAACTTCACAAGTTCTAAGTATGGCAGTGATATGTACTGCGGAACACATCAAGTTTTAACACTAACAGAAATGGGCCAACTTGAACTTGACGTAAACAAAGAGGTTACCATAGCGACAAGTTGTTAGGAACGCCAAGAAAATTTAATTTGGTATTCATGGAGTTTGGGTGGTAAGTTTCTAAATGTGATTTAACTGGATAATTTGAGAGATCTCTTCAGTACGGCCAGGGATTTGGTGTGCCTGGGAGAGGACCAGCTTGGAGTCCTGATCCAGTACATTAGAGAAGAAATAAGAAACATCAGAGAAGAAGAAGAAGAAGAAGAGAGAACGTGACTCCAGCGCGTAGTTGTTGTTGTTGTTGTTGTTGTAGTTGTTGTTGTTGTTGTTGTTGTTGTTGTGTGTGTGTGCGTAGAGAGATCTGGTACATGAAGCCAAAAGAAGAAAAAACACTGACAAAATACTGAACAGAAACTTTCGGGTCCACAAATTTCTCCACAGGACAAAGATTCTCACAAGATTTCTTATTCTAGGCAGACGTTTTTCTTCATTTCTTTCAAACATCCTCTGCTGGAGGAAACCACGTGATGCATCCTCTGCTGGTCTGAAACCACGTGACGCATCCGCTGTTAGTCTGAAAATACGTGACGCATCCGCTGCTAGTCTGAAACCACGTGACGCATCCTCTGCTGGACCGAGACAACGTGACGCATCCTCTGCTGGACCGTAACCACGTGACTCATCCTCTGCTGGACCGAGACAACGTGACATAACAGCGACTTCCTGGAGAAAGTTTACTTTCTGATCAAAGATGTCTTCCTCCATCCTCGCTCGCGTAAGTGACTGAGTCTCTCATCTCATACAACAGGTCTCATGACTCAGTCATTATATTACAACATTATTTCAGTGCCGGGCTGAGCAGTTATGTAAGCAAAGTAGTCATGTGCTAATAGTAGAGACAAACAAAGCTCAGTAAGCAAGACGGGTATGAGATAAATAGTCCATCCACAAGAGTTTTCAACGAAAAATTGTAAAATGATCTGTCTGCAGAGTTAAAGAAGGACGGATAATGAGATAAATTATCAATATATAGACCCAATGTCACAAAGTATAATGAAATAAATGATCGACATAGAGAATTAATGATAAAGAATAATCAGATAAATAATTGATATATAGACCTAATGACATAAAGGATAATGAGATAGATGATCGACACATAGAATTAATGATAAAGAGTAATGAGATAAATAATCGATGTACAGAATTAATGACGTAAAAAATAATGAGACAAATAGTGCGACCGACTATAAAACTTGTCTACAGCGACCCGAAAAGGGACATAATATCTCACAGGATGCAAAAAACGTGATAAAACTGAAGATGGAGGATATTTCTATCAGGAAGCATGGACTGTGTAACTTCAGGTGTAGGAGCTAATCATGCAGCACTAATCTGTAACAAAAGTTCACGTATATTGTCTTTCACCTGTCAAAAATGCAGCACCCAGGACCAGAATATCTGCTTTGTTAACACATTTTGGTACGTGCAATAATTCAAACCGTTGATAAATCTCTGGTAGGCTGGGCCGAATTAACATCTACTTACCGTTGATAAATCTCTGGTAGGCTGGGCCGATTTAACGCCTACTTACCGTTGATAAATCACTGGTAGGCTTGACTAAATTAACACCTCCTTCTTATCTTATATCTTATATCCTTCCCGTGCCGTTAAACGTTACATAGGGCTCGCAAAGTAGTTCGCCAATTTTTCCTGTCTTCGGCGAGTCTTTCAACCTCATCAAAGGATTTTATGCCTGTTAACTTGGCCTCTCTTAACAATGTCCTCTTCAGAGTTTCACGCGGTCTGCCTCTTTTTCTTCGGCCTGTTGTGTTCCATTTGATAGCTTGTTTTGGGATTCTCTGATCATTTCTTCTCATCACATGACCAACATATGTCCATCTCCTTTTCCTGATCACCCATGAGACTGGTTGTTGTTCAGTCATCTGTCTTATCTCTGCATTGTTTTTGAATTCGTTCCACTTGATGCCGAGTATTTTCCTTAGGCATTAACACCTCCTTACCGTTGACAAATCAGTAGTAGGCTGGGTCGAACTAACACCTCCTTACCGTTGATAAATCAGTAGTAGGCTGGGTCGAATTAACACCTCCTTACCGTTGATAAATCAGTAGTAGGCTGGGTCGAATTAACACCTCCTTACCGTTGATAAATCAGTAGTAGGCTGGGTCGAATTAACACCTCCTTACCGTTGATAAATCTCTGGTAGGCTGGGTCGAATTAACACCTCCTTACCGTTGATAAATCACTGGTAGGCTGGGTCGAATTAACACCTCCTTACCGTTGATAAATCAGTAGTAGGCTGGGTCGAATTAACACTTCCTTACAGTTGATAAATCACTGGTAGGCTGGGTCGAATTAACACCTCTTACCGTTGATACATCACTGGTAGGCTTTGCCGAATTAACACCTCGTTACCGTTGAGAAATCACTGGTAGGCTTGCCGAATTAACACCTACTTACAGTTAATAAATCACTGCTAGGCTAGGCCAAATTAACACCTCGTTACCGTTGATAAATCACTGGTAGCCTAGGTCAAATTAACATCACTGGTCTACGTTTGGCGATCCTTGGCGTAAATATCGAGCTTCTATTATTATTTTTCTGGGTTTTTTTTTTATCCAGTCATCAAATATTCTTATCTTCCACTAGGTTAGAAATCTGTCATCATCAGCTTTCACTCATCATTATATCTCTTCTCTCACACTCTCCTCCAAATTACGGTCTGGAGACAAATTCTAGATATTCCAGGCACAATTTTCACTCCCTCTGCAATTTCGTTTCTTGAAATATCTCATTTTTGGATTTGTTCTTTTCCTTCACATTATCTTTCTTTTGCATCCTCATCCTTCACAGACTTTATTTTTAAGCGTTAGTTTTCTTCCTATATTTCATGTTTATCTTTTTTTACATATTCTTCTTTTTTTCTCTTCGCTATTTCATTCATTTATTGTTGTTTTGTTAATCTTCCAGTTTCTAGCGTTTATTCTGAATCCTAGTTTCTAATTCATAATTATTTTCTTTTTTTTTACAGTTGTTATTTTTTCCGTGTTTGTCTTGAATTATTTCTTATCTAATTTTCCTCTCTGCCAATATTTGCATGTTCTGCCTCTTGTTACACACGCAGCTATTTTTTTTTTGTCATTATCGCTTTCCTTTCATGTTTTTTATCATTTGTTATTAATTTTTTCATTTATATATATACATATAATCTAGTCTTGTTCTTCGTATGTGGCCACGTTATCACCTTCTCTCTCCCAAGCCTTCTGCGTCCATTACTACATAAGGCCGAGTTTCCATTTTCAACAGAACCCAGTGTTTCCACTTTCATTGGGATCCAGTGTTTCCATAGAAGCCAGTGTTTCCACTTTCCACTGAAGCCAATGTTTCCTCTTGCTACATAAGGTTTTCCTTCCAGTTGTTTCACAACCTCCTGCTGCTACATAAACCTTCGCTCAAGCTTGAGACGGTTAACCAAACGATGTTTTTATCCATACTCATGTATAGATATAGATACATATTTGAAGGTATGAAATATACGATCAAATTAGAAACCTTTAGTTTATAGGTTAAGCGCTGTAGCTACGAGCTTTATGAGGAAGGAAATGATGGACGAGATATAACTTCTCGTTGTCCGGCCTGAGTTAGATAACTGGACCACTTGAAACAACACCAGAAACTTTTTTTAGGGGGGAGGGGGGAATGGAAAAAAATGGGATTTCCAACACATTTGACACAACTAACATCACTGTTGTATCTAGACCAACAAGCAGCAGTAATGTGTACCAATGAGGAAAAACTGGAAGAAGTGGAGAGTTTTGAATATCTTTGATCATTACTAACTAATAATGGAGATACAATGAGGGAAATTGTTTTCTCTACAAACATGTGAGGGAAAGTTTTCTCTGCAATCATGTGAGGGGAAGTTTTCTCCACAATCATGTGAGGGGAAGTTTTCTCTACAATCATGTGAGGGGAAGTTTTCTCCACAATCATGTGAGGGGAAGTTTTCTCTACAATCATGTGAGGGGAAGTTTTCTCTACAATCATGTGAGGGGAAGTTTTCTCTACAATCATGTGAGGGGATGTTTTCTCTGCAATCATGTGAGGGGAAGTTTTCTCTACAATCATGTGAGGGGAAGTTTTCTCTACAATCATGTGAGGGGAAGTTTTCTCTACAATCATGTGAGGGGAAGTTTTCTCTACAATCATGTGAGGGGAAGTTTTCTCTACAATCATGTGAGGGGAAGTTTTCTCCACAATCGTGTAAGAGGAACCCTTGTTAAAACCCGCCCAGAGCCTGGTACACTTAATGTATTTTAACTGAAGGAAACTTCTCGAAATATTTATCATGTTTATACTTTCTCTTCATCCAATTTTCAGATTTATCTCCTTCCCCGCCCCCATCCCCAACCTTCCATCTCTTGTTTTTCCTTTCTCATTCTTCTTCATTCGTTCTTATTTATCTTTCCTCATTATCATTCTAATGGCTCATGGTTTTTTCCTTGTTCTTCGTATTAAAAAAAAACATTCAACCAAGTGCCGTGCCGCGTGGCGTAGACGATCATTTCTCTCCACAATTCCCTGTCTGTATACTTGATTATGAGATCCGCCGGTGACTTTCTTCCTAGCCACACTGACAGCCCATCCAGTAACTTCTCTCTTTCGCTCTCTTCCTCTGTCTCTTTTTCCCTCAATTTTTCCAGTTGACATAATGTGTTCCAATTTTCTTCTTCTCAGAAAATATCCTACAAATCTCACTTGCTTGCCTCTGATCTTTGCTGTAACTTGCCTTTTAACTCCAGCCTCTCTTAAGACTTCTTCGTTGGTTTTTTTTAGCTGTCCATGGTACCTTACACGTCCTTCTTATGAACCACATTTCCGTGGCCTCCATTTCTCGCTGTACTCTCTTATTCACGGACAATGCTTCACATCCATAAAACAAAATTGGCTCGATGTAACATTTAAGTACTCGGAATCTTGTTTCCATTGATATGGATCTGTTGCACATGTTTCTCATTTTATGGAATGCTGGCTTGGCTTGATCACGTCTGCTTTTTATTTCGTTGTGACATTTCCCATCAGCTGTTATAATCGTTCCTAAGTACTTGAATCTATCAACTTGTTTCAGGTTTGTGCCATCGATGGTAATGCTACATTTTGGTGTTATTCTTTTCTTTGAGATGACCATCACTTCAGTCTTCTGTTTATTCAGGCTGAGATCTTTACTTTTACTTTCACGAACCACGATGTCCGGAAGATCCTGTAACTCCCCTTCACTTTTAGCAGTCAGAACTGTGTTGTCTGCATATCTTAAGTTGTTAAGGTTGTACCAGCCAATTGATATTCCTGGCAAGCTCTCTATATTTCTCATTATGTTTTCGCTGTACAAGGAGAAGAGGTCAGGAGATAGAACACATCCTTGTCTCACTCCCAATTTTATGTCTTGGAATGCTTCTACGTGGTTCTCGATCTTCATTGCTGCTGATTGCTGCCATTATATGTTTCTGATGAGTTTCAGATCTTTCCCATCTATGTTGATGTCTTCCAGCATTCTTATAATTTCTGCGTGTCTCACTTTATCGAATTCTTTATAGTAGTCTAATAAAGGATAAATAATTCTATAGAAATAGAAAAAAAAACTTTCCGAAGGATATCAGCATCTTTAGTGGCTGACACTAAAACTTTTACATGTTTGTCTATATTTTTGTGTCCGTTATGTCCAGTAAAAGTACTTGAAATATGGAATCAGTATTACTTTTCGTATATAATCAATGATAATAATAATTATTCGAGATAAATAACACAGCTTTATGTTAGAGTTTGTGTTAGAGTTTGTGTTAGAGTTTGTGTTAGAGTTTGTGTTAGAGTTTGTGTTAGAGTTTGTGTTAGAGTTTGTGTGAGAGTTTGTGTTAGAGTTTGTGTGAGAGTTTGTGTGAGAGTTTGTGTTAGAGTTTGTGTTAGAGTTTGTGTCAGAAAAGGCGGCTACTCTGTTGGCAGATGTGGGTGGTGGAAACAATAAAGAAGTCTTTCTGTTCTCCACTCCACTCCTTGACCCGGCCCGAGAATAATCAGCTAACACAGGGTCACGATGACCGCCAGTAATGAGAGCCCGGTGTCACGTGCTTCATCACCGTAAACAAGTGACAGATTTTATGTTCGTCAAGGTTTGTGTGACTGGTCTTCTCCTGTCAGTCTGCTCCTAGACAGCTCCAAGAGATCTCATTAAATATTAGCGGGCATGCGCATGTACTACTTCCGGTGAGGTTTTCTGCTATAGCTTCCTATTGCGTCACTTCCGTTTTGTCAGTCAATACCGTCTTGCTTCTGCCTCGTTTAGTTGTATGTATGTATGTACGTATGTATGTATATGTATTTATGTATGTGTATATGTATGTATGTGTATATGTGTATATATATGTATGTATGTGTGTATGTGTATATGTATGTATGTATGTGTATATGTGTATATTATGTATCTATTATGTGTGTATGTGTTCATGCATGTATGTATGTGTGTGTATATGTATGTATGTGTGTATATATATATATATTATGTATGTGTGTATGTGTACATGTGTATGTATGTGTGTATATATATTATGTATGTATGTGTGTATGTGTACATGTATATGTATGTGTGTATGTGTATGTGTATATATATTACGTATGATATATTGCGTGTATGTATATATGTACATGCATGTGTGTATGTGATGAAGTATATGTATGTATGTATGTGTTTGTATGCATATATCTATGTATTTGTATGTATGTATGTTTATGTATTTGTGTGCATAGTGTATTTTTTTCCAAAGGACTAAAGTTACTCTTCTTTCTTTGTTTCTACGCTTTTCATCATCATCATCGTCGTCGTCGTCGTCGTAACCTTGTTATTATTATTGTTGTTATCATCATTATTATTATTATTCTTTCTAGTTCTAACATTACAATTGTCCTGACATATAAACTTTGCTGACGCTATCGAAGACAGCATTTTCCTGCAGCTCAGAGTAGCAAGCGCTGTTTGCTCAACTTCTCATACAACCTGCTCATACAGCCTGCTCATATAGCCTGCTCATACAGCCTGCTCATACAGCCTGCTCATACAGCCTGTTTTTTCAATGTGTTATGCACGTGGCTGTTGAGTCTGCAGTTTATTGTCGTAAGTATAAACAAAATAATTTGTTGAAAATGATCTATGTTCTACGGATACAAACTTTTTTGTTTCTTGGATAGATCAAGTACAGGTTCTGCTTGAACAACCCTGAGATTTTTATAAACTCTGTGTATGATTGTCTGCAATCTTTCTTTACATCACGGTGCCTCTATATGTCTCTTCATTATCATACCTATGTCTTTATATTATGACATCTATGTCTTTGCATTATCATATCTATGTATCTACATTATCATATCTATAGATCTACATTATCATATCTGTGTCCCTACATTATCATACCCGTGTCTTTATATTATCACATCTGTCAATACTTTCTGTACTAAATAAGACGAAACAGTCTCTCAGCTTTCCAATGTTAGTTATGTTGGTATATGAGCAGCATATTTGTAGAATGTCTGGAACAGAGTGAAAGTTGTATGATAAAGTGCAGAATGTCAGACGGGCCTGCGTGCCCAATTCTTAACCCTTTGGAAATGAAGATTAGTCAAGCAATCAAACAATCTATTTGTTTATCTTACTTGCACCCCCCCCCCCCCACACCGCTATTTCCATGCTTTCCTCTCTGAGAACTCACGATACATGCCAAGTTTCTCCGAATTTTTTTGTTCCAAGTGAAAAAATGAACTCAGCCGCCAAGAAGGGATACCTCTCTTCTAGGCTTATTCATCAGCTTCCACACAAGATGGCGGAAAGTCAGTGTTTACACGTCACCAGAGTGGACTTTGTCAGTGAAATCTCACAGATATCTTAGGTCAGTCACAGTTTGTAGGTTGTCAGCAGTACTCAGGAAGAAAGCCAAGATATCTGGTTTTATAAGGCGAAATTGCTGTTGTCAGGTTGAGACAAACAGAAGACAAGAGCCCCATAAGAAGGAAACAGAAGACAAGAGCCCCATAAGAAGGAAACAGAAGACAAGAGCCCCATAAGAAGGAAACAGAAGACAAGAACCCCATAAGAAGGAAACAGAAGACAAGAACCCCATAAGAAGGAAACAGAAGACAAGAACCCCATAAGAAGGAAACAGAAGACAAGAACCCCATAAGAAGGAAACAGAAGACAAGAACCCCATAAGAAGCAGACATGCCCCACTGAGCACATTTCTGATTTTTTGGACAGCATTTTCCAGCCGCTAGTGCACAAACTACCCTCCTTTTTGAAAGATACCAACCACGCCGTAACAACTTTTGATACGATCACACTCTCTCAACACCACACCTATCACATCTTTCTCCTTGATGTCTGCTCCCTATACACCTCTACCCCTCATGAGGAGGGACTCTTGGTACTCCTCTATTTTCAGGACAAAGACCCTCACCCCACCACTAACACTGATATCATAATAAGACGCACACAGCTAGTACTCAACCAAAATTCCATTGAGTTCAAGGGCGAATACTTTGACCAAATCAGAACAAAAATGGGTCCCAGGTATGCATGCTTATTTACGGGCTTTCTTAAAATCAAATTATTGGAAATATACACTGCAGACTCCCAGAAAACTAAAAAAGGTTCATCGATGATAGCACTTGAGTCACCAGTATGCCACAGGACGAGCTGGAAATTTTTATTGAATTCGCTAACTCGCTTAATAAGAACATCAAATTCACTTATGAAATTTCTGACAAGTCTGTCAATATTTAAAACGTCAAAATAGCTATTGGGACAGAAAGTCTTGTCACCTCTGTATTTTACAACCTCACTGACAGCCACACCTATTTACTTTACACCTCCTCCAATCCTGAAGCTTGTAAGGACTCTATCCAATACTCCTAACTCCTCAGTCTTCGCCGCATATGTCAGGATAACTTGGACTTTATAGATCAGTCCAACAAGCTATTAGAATTTTTCCATCATAGCCACTACCTGGAAAATGTCCTTAGTGAAGCCTTCAACCGCAACCAACTAGTGAGCCGCTACAAGGCATTCAGAAAAAAAAAACATATTATCCCATCTAACAGAGTTAAGTTAGTACTGCCTTTCCACCCGCATGGTCACATGATTAAGAAAATTCCTTTTCGCCATCTGCCGCTAATCCAACTCAACCTCACCATTCGCGACATTTTCTGTGATTATTATTAACATACTGGCATACAAACGTGAGCCAAATCTTAAGGACATCCTCGTCCACAGCCACTTGAAGCAGAGCCTTACATATGCTGGTACCAGAAAATGTAACCGCCCTCGCTGCGTTACCTGCCCGGTAGTCTGGTGAAACGAAAACGATCACCTTTCCCAAAACTATCCTCACTCTTCATGAGGGATTCACTTGCGAGTCTCGTAATGTGATATATGTCATTGTATACAAAAGATGCAGGATAACGTATATTGGTTAAACTGGTCTCAGATTAGGGAACCACATGCAGAAACATCTCTCTGATATCACCCAGCATGCTTCGAAGCCAGTCCCTAATCATTTCAATGGCCCTTGCCACAGAGGTAAATCTGATTTTCCAGTAACAGCCATCAAACACAAGCCGCCCAGCACAAGAGAACCACTACATTCAGGAGTATGGGACACTTGAACCACATGGTTTGAATTCGCAATTCATCAACACTTAACATTCCCCTTCTTCCACAATCATATTCCCTCTGTTCTAAGTTCCACTCCTTTCTCATTTGTAATGTATAGTTCAGAACCTCCTCACAGCATCACACTACAGCCCCTCTTTCCCAACTATAATCACCGATTCCACTTTCTCGGGGGTAGATTACCATTGTATCATTCTCTCCCCTTTCTACAATTCATTCTCCCCCTCCCAATTTATGATCCACCTATCACACATCACAAGTCTCCATTTAAACATTTCTTACACTCCACCATGCACACTTCTGAACACAGCCTCTTACAAGTCACAGTTAAGTGCTCCATTCATTTTATTTCATTTTATTCGAATGTTTTTTTCCATTCCTATTTTCCTACATAGCATTCATGTGAATTTATATTTTATCTTCTCTCTCTCTCTCTCTGTTTCTTCGTTCTGTGTGTTTTTGTATGATTAAGGCTCACGCCCAAAATGTCACAACTGTGTAGTCGTTAAATAATAAAGTGTTCCTAATTTTTTTTCCTAGTTTACATATTTTGGTCACAAAGCTGGTCGTATACGGTTGATGATGATGATGATAATAATGATGATGATGATAATGATGATAGTTTATACAGCGGAGATGAATTATTAAGAATATGTGAGCTTGCGAGAGCAAAGTGTACAAGTATGTAGCACAAATTTATCAGAGTGTAGCAATATGTAATACACATTTGTGAGAGTGTAGCAATATGTAACCCAATTTCGTCAGAGTGTAGCAATATGTAACACACATTTGTTAGAGTGTAGGAATATGTAACACAAATTTATCGAAACGCACAATTCGGGACAACCTAAACGTGTACATTTCGGTATAAACTAAGAGTGATTCATTTAGGACAAAACAAAGAGTGTACAACCCGGGACAAATCAAGCTGTACAAACCGGGACAAACCAAAACATGTAGAATTTCGAAGATGGTAAACATTTCGCGTGACGTTAATAAAAACACATACACACGCACGCACACACACACACACAACACATAACAACCCAGTTCCTTCCCTTGTTTGTTCCTGGCGTGATGGCAGGGAAGTTCAAGACCTGCCTCGTATGAAAGCGTTTTCTTGTTTACTGATGAATCAAACAATGTTAGATTAATTTTTGTTGTCTTAACACGGGAAGTTCTCTTCACTGCTGTTTTTTTTTTATTCTTCTCAACAATTAGGAAAAGTTAGCCAAGGTCAAGAGAGAGCTTTCTAACGACCTTTCTTCGAGTTAACTACGATTTCTGAACATTAAGCTTGGTGTGGAGGGATGTCGTGGACGTGGTCAACTTGAGGCCTGCTTTAGGTCCGTTGAAGTGAGCACGTGGGATGGGAGATAATTCTAAACGCATGATCGACAAACTCAGGGCAAAACACTGGCAATGTTTAATCATTTTTTCTCCATGGAGGACAGAGGGCTGATTGTGCTTGTCAATGATTGGACAGTGATTAAAGGCGTTCGATGATTGGACAGTGATAATAGCTGTTCAATGATTGGACAATGATAATAGCTGTTCAATGATTGGACAATGATAATAGCTGTTCAATGACTGGACAATGATAATAGCTGTTCAATGATTGGACAATGATAATAGCTGTTCAATGACTGGACAATGATAATAGCTGTTCAATGATTGGACAATGATAATAGCTGTTCAATGACTGGACAATGATAATAGCTGTTCAATGATTGGACAATGATAATAGCTGTTCAATGATTGGACAATGATAATAGCTGTTCAATGATTGGACAATGATAATAGCTGTTCAATGACTGGACAATGATAATAGCTGTTCAATGACTGGACAATGATAATAGCTGTTCAATGATTGGACAATGATAATAGCTGTTCAATGATTGGACAGTGATAATAGCTGTTCAATGATTGGACAGTGATAATAGCTGTTCAATGATTGGACAATGATAATAGCTGTTCAATGATTGGACAATGATAATAGCTGTTCAATGATTGGACAATGATAATAGCTGTTCAATGATTGGACAATGATAATAGCTGTTCAATGATTGGACAATGATAATAGCTGTTCAATGATTGGACAATGATAATAGCTGTTCAATGATTGGACAGTGATAATAGCTGTTCAATGATTGGACAGTAATAAAAGGCATTCGATGATTGGACAGTGATAAAAATTATTGTTCAGTAAAAGCTCGCACCACAAAGCCGCATTCTTTATATTTTCTTCATTATATACATTCCCATATACAAACATACATAAAACACACATATAAATATACATGTATAATACATACACATACATACATAGAAACACGCATACATACATACAAACATACACACATACACAATACATGCATACATATAAACATACATACATACACATATACACATACACAAAGATACAGACATATATACAAACATGCATACATACATACACATAAACACACATACACAATACATACAAACATGCACACATACATACATATAAACGCACATACACAACGCATACACACATCTGTACACATTTATGCACACATATATACAAACATGCATACTTGCACATTCATTCATTCATTCATTTGCATGTCCCTTGCGGAACTTTGCCTCCCAAACAGCACTCCTGTAGGCCTCTCGGTTGTGATCAAGATGGCCTGCTGCTGTTGCATCCATTTGCAGATCGTCAACGATTTCTTGCAGCCATCTTCGTTTTGGTCTTCCTCTTTTTCTTTTTCCCATTATGTATCCCTCCAATACGGTCTTCTCTAGATTATCATGACGTTTAATGTGTCCAAAATATTTAAGTTTTATCTCTTTAATCCTCTTTATTAGCCAGCCTTCTTCAATATTAAGCTCTTGTAGTATAGATATATTTGTTCTTTTTTGTGTCCACGATATTTGGAGAACCCTTCTGTAGCATTTACATTCAAAGACATTTATGTGCTTCTCAGCTGTTTTGTTAAGTGTCCAGGTCTAACAGGCATATGTTGCGATGAGAAAGATGCATGCCCTTAAAACTCTTATTTTTGTAGTTCTGTCTGTTCCTCTCCACAGAGACTTTATTTGTTTTACTTTCTGAAGAGGAATAGATGTCCTCCTTTTAATTTTCCTCATTGTATCTCTATTACTAGTTAGTAGTGATACAAGATATTCAAAACTCTCCACTTGCACATACATACACATAAACACACATATACAACACATACATACATACATACATACGTGCACATTTATACACACATATATACAAACATACATATAAACATACATACTTACGTATAAACACACATACAAACATATATACATACACATATACATAATAAATACATGCACATATACACAATACATACATACACATATACACAACACACACATAAATATATACATACACATATATACAATACATACACATAAACATAAAAACATACACATATACACACAGACGTTAGCCGAGTGTGAAACAAGGAACAAAACAACAGAGAAAAATACGAAAAAAAGGAGAGCCGGTTAAAAAGTCTTTTCTTATATTTTTCTGTTATTACGTTCCTTGATTTGCGATTACTTTTTGACTTGTCCTCGTACATGCATGAAAACATACTTGTGCACACACAGTTACTCATGGGAGAGGGAGGGAGTTCATTCGGTGCAGTTCTCTGTGTCCCGTAAAACTTTCCTTGTTTATAAGATGGATGAGGGAGGGAGGGTTAGACAGGCAGGGGACCGGTGCGGACGATAAAAGATAAGAGGGGATGGAAAGAGAAAGAGAGACAGAGACAGAGGTAGAGAGAGAAGGAAGAGAGAGAGGAGAGAAAAAACAGAGAGAGAGAGATAGAGAGAGAGGAGAGAGAAAACAGAGAGAGACATAGAGAGAGAGGAGAGAGAAAACAGAGAGAGACATAGAGAGAGGGAGAGAGAAAACAGAGAGAGACATAGAGAGAGGGACAGAGAGAAAGAAAGAGAGAGACGAGAGAAAACAGAGAGAGACATAGAGAGAGAAATAGCGGCATACCTTCTCTGAAAATCCGCGCATGCGCATACACTCGCACATAGAAACCACTCACTAACCGCTTTACTACACCCTCGCTCATAACTACCCCCATTCTCATGCGAAGGTTAGTTTGTACCCCCAAGAAAAGAAAGCTGGTCTAATGATGCCAAAATAATGTGAACAACTCAGAAAGTTCCGAATGACGCGCGTTCATTCACTCGAGTATAACACGCTTTCATGCGCACGAGCATAACACGCTTTCATGTGCACGAGTATAACACGCGTTGAAAAGTTTCCTGGCCACACGGCAATACTTTGGCAAGCTAAGGGAAGAATATGCCTGCGTGAAGATAACAGATCGTAAATGTGATATTCACAGTAATCCGCGTGTTCTTGATGTGAACTGTGGCTGAGAAGGCAAGTTTATCTGGGATGAGTGGAGACAATCATATTACTGACGTCACACCTGGTTCTGATAATTACATCAACATATTACATGTTTCACATCTAACCTAACAGCAGGGGACATGCCTTTCTTCATTATCATCATCTTTCGTTTATCACCTTTGTCCGTTGATGTAGAGAGTCGAGCAATAGCAACCTTTTTCCTTCCACGTTTTCAGCGGTTATTTTTAGGTTTCTTTCTTTCTTTTTTTTTTTTGGACAGTTTTCTTCAAAATATTATTTTTGTTTTGTGCGTGTATGTGTATGTGTGTACTGTACGCGTATGACGTGGATGTTTGTTCATGAGAGAGAATGAGAGATAACTTATTCCACAGACGAGCAGCTTGAATGTAAATTTTTATATCACAGTGTTAGCAGACTGACTCTATATTTTCATATCAGTCTGTTGATAGCTTACTCTACATGTTCACATAAATCTGTTGGCACCTTGACTCTATATTTTCATATCAATCTGTTGGCAGCATGAATCTATATTTTTCATTTCAGTCTGCTAGCAGCTTGACTCTATATTTTCATACACATCTCTTGGAAGCTTGACTCTTATTTTCATAACAATGTGTTGACAGCTTGCCTCTATATTTTAATAGCACTTTGTTGACAGCTTTACTCTGTATTTTCATATCAATCTGTTGATAGTTTACTCTGCATGTCCACATAAATCTGTTGGCACTTGACTCTATATTTTCATATGAAACTTTTGGCAGCTTGACTGTATATTTTCATTTCACTGTTCTGACAGCTTGAATCTATATTTTCATATCAATCTGTTGGGAGCTTGACTATATATTCTGATACAATGTGTTGTCAGCTTGACTGTATATTTTCATATCAATCTGATGGTAGGCTGACTCTATATTGTCATAGAAATCTGTCGGCAGCTTGATTGTATAATTTGATACTTCTGTGTTAGCAGTTTGACTTTATATTCTTATATCAATGTGTTGAAAGCTTGATTCTATATTTACATATTAATGTGTTGGCAGCTTGATGCTATATTTTGTTATTACTGTGACAGCATCTTAACTCTATATTTTTATATCAGTGTGTTTAATGCTTGACTCCATATATTCATATCAATGTGTTGGCTGCTTGACTATAAATTTTGATATCAGTCTTTTCATAGCTTGATTTTATATTTTTATTTCAGTCTATTGATAGGTTGACTGTACATTTTCATTATCAATCTGTTGCCAGCTTGACTCTATATTTTGATGTCAATCTGTTGAGAGCTTGACATTATATTTTAATATAAGTGTGTTGACTACTTGATTTTATATTTTTTTATATCAATGCATTGACAACTTGAGTCTACATTGTCAAATGACTGTGCTGACAGATTGACTCTATATTGATGTATCATTGTGTTGACTGCTTGACTATATTTTCAGTTCAATCATCTGGCAGCTTGACTCTACATTTTCATATCAGTGTGTTGACAGCTTCATTGTACATTTTCACATTAATCTGTTAGCATTTTGACTGTACATTTTCATTATTAATCTCTTGGCAGCTTGAATGTATATTTTTATGTCATTCTGTAGACAGCTTGACAGTACATTTTCATATCAATCTGTTGACAACTTGACTGTATATTTTCATATCAATCTGTTGACAGTTTGACTGTATATTTTCATATCAATTGGTTGACAACTTGACTCTATATTTTCATATCAATTGGTTGACAAAATGACACTATATTTTCATATCAATTGGTTGACAACTTGACTCTATATTTTCATATCAATTGGTTGACAAAATGACTCTATATTTTCATATCAATTGGTTGACAAAATGACTCTGTATTTTCATATCAATGTGTTGATAGATTGACTCTATATTTAATATCAATGTGTTGATAGCTTGACTCTATATTTAATATCAATGTGTTGATAGCTTGACTCTATATTTAATATCAATGTGTTGATAGCTTGACTCTATATTTTCATATCAATTGGTTGACAAAATGACTCTATATTTTCATATCAATTGGTTGACAACTTGAATCTATATTTTCATATCAATTGGTTGACAAAATGACTCTATATTTTCATATGAATTGGTTGACAGAATGACTCTATATTTTCATATCAATGTGTTGATAGCTTGACTCTATATTTAATATCAATGTGTTGATAGCTTGACTCTATATTTAATATCAATGTGTTGATAGCTTGACTCTATATTTAATATCAATGTGTTGATAGCTGACTCTATATTTTCATATCAATTGGTTGACAACTTGAATCTATATTTTCATATCAATTGGTTGACAACTTGAATCTATATTTTCATATCAATTGGTTGACAAAATGACTCTATATTTTCATATGAATTGGTTGACAGAATGACTCTATATTTTCATATCAATGTGTTGATAGCTTGACTCTATATTTAATATCAATGTGTTGATAGCTTGACTCTATATTTAATATCAATGTGTTGATAGCTTGACTCTATATTTAATATCAATGTGTTGATAGCTTAACTCTATATTTAATATCAATGTGTTGATAGCTTGACTCTATATTTAATATCAATGTGTTGGCAGGTGAAGAACTAAAAGAATAAAAAAAAACTACAAAGTATTTTTCTTATCCAGATTCCCACTTTATCTTTCATTACTACTCTCCTAATCGTTTTTTACAACTCCCCATATCTCATCACGTGACGTCGATTACTCATCACATGACGTCGGTTGCTCATCACGTGATGTCGATTACTCATCACATGACGTCGGTTGCTGCTCATCATGTGATGTCGGTTACTCATTACCTGACGTCGGTTGCTCTTCATTACGTGACGTCGGTTGCTCCTCATTACATGACGTCGATTGCTCCTCATCCCGTGATGTCGGTTGTTTCTCATCACGTGACGTCGGTTGCCCTTGCACAAGCAGAGAACGCTCGGCTGTTATTCACCACGTGATAGGTCGACATGCTCCAGTGTAAGTGCTTGCATGAAAGTCTCCAACCTGTCAGATATCTATGCTTTCTCTCACTGGCAACTCTTATGTCACAAACTAGTTTCAAGTTATGTCACAAACTAGTTTCAAGTTATGTCACAAACTAGTTTCAAGTTGTGTCACAAACTAGTTTCAAGTTGTGTCACAAACTAGTTTCAAGTTGTGTCACAAACTAGTTTCAAGTTGTGTCACAAACTAGTTTCAAGTTGTGTCACAAACTAGTTTCAAGTTGTGTCACAAGTTTCAAGTTATGTCACAAACTAGTTTCAAGTTATGTCACAAACTAGTTTCAAGTTGTGTCACAAACTAGTTTCAAGTTGTGTCACAAACTAGTTTCAAGTTGTGTCACAAACTAGTTTCAAGTTGTGTCACAAACTAGTGTAACGTTGAGTCACAAACTAGTGTAACGTTGAGTCACAAACTAGTGTAACGTTGAGTCACAAACTAGTGTAACGTTGAGTCACAAACTAGTGTAACGTTGAGTCACAAACTAGTTTGAAGTTGTGTCACAAATTAGTGTCACGTTTGAAATCCGAAACATTTGCTTCATAACGGGTTAGCGGGGTGTTAGTATGCCGTATGTAAGACGTCTCCTTACCTCCGTCAGTCTACGGGACACCCTTGGGCAAGGTGGAGTACCCGTATAGCCTTCCCCCCCCCCCCCGATCAAAGTGACGTGAAGCCATGGGAGCAGGTGGTGGATGGAATGGGAGAGCAGCCGACAGATAATGTTGGTTATGGTCACCATTCTATGATGGTAGGCAGATGATCTCAATGTAGAGACAATGGCTACGATCACTGACTAGTACAGTCACTACCCGGAAGGACAGCAATGGTAAACTATCTTCTGGAAATATACCAAGAAACCCAAACAGCAATCATGGAAGGTCAGATAGGAAAAAGATCTGGTGGTGAGTCCCCCAGGCCAGATAGATCTAATTTTAACACTGGGGAAGAGTGTGAGACAGAGGTCAGTACTAGTAATTGTGATGACGGACAAAATCCTGACAGTGTTACCAAGGAAAACCCCTGCATCAAACTAAAAAGAAAAATAAGAGTAGGAACATGGAATGTAAGAAGTATGTATGAGGGAAAGTATCAAGTAATAAGTGATGAGATGACAAGAACGGGGATACACATTTTGGGAACCTGCGAACATCGATGGAAAGGATCAGGACACTTCAAGAGCGAGAATGATAATATCTTTATATACTCTGGTGGAGAATTAGGAGGAAAGAATGGAGTGGCTTTTTACTTGGACAAATCAACATCAAAAGCATTACTAGCTTACAATCCAGTAAGTGATAGAATCCTCACAGTCATAGAAATGTAACAATCATCCAGATATATGCACCTACATCAGCAGCAGAAGAAGAAGTGGAAGACTTTTATAACACACTGCAGACGACGATAGACCAGGTACGGAAAAATGATATTGTATTAATAATGGGGGATTTTAATGCAAAGACTGGTACAGAAAAAGCATAAGATGAAGGACATGTTGTAGGGAAATTTAGCATATGACATAGAAATGAGGCAGGTGACAATCTAATGGCGTTTTGCATGGAAAATGAGCTAATGATCGCTAACACACTTTTTAAACAACATCCAAGAAGACTTTACACATGGATATCACCTGATGGGAAAGCCAAGAATCAAATAGATTACATTTTAGTGCAAAGAAGGTGGAGGTCAAGTATAACATCAGCAAAAACTTTACTAGGTGCTGATTGTTACACGGAACATGAGTTATTAATAGCAGACAAGAAGATAAAGATAAAAAAGAAAGTTACGGGATCAAGACCACTCCGCTTTGATCTTACAAAAATACCAGAACAATACGGTATAGAAGTGAAGAACCGTTTCGAAATCCCGATGGCTGTACAGAAGGAGATGACACAAGATGATTTGGTTACACAGGCCAGAGATATCTTAATAACAACAGCTAAAGACGTGGTTCCAGTAAAGAAAACACAAAAGAATGAATGGATTACAACAGCCACACTAGAACTAATAAAACAACGTAGAGAAATGAAGATGAAAAGGAAAGTGACAAATAACAACACAGAGGAATATAAACATTAACAAAAGAAATAAGAAAAAACATAAGAAAAGACTAAACAAAATACATACAAGATTGTTGTGAAAGAATAGAAGGACATCAGAAGTGTTGAAGACATAATGAAAAGTTTAAAGAAATGAAGACATTGACAAGAAATGTCACACCTAAGCTAAATGTAATTTGTGATGAGATGGGGAATACTCTGACAGAGACAGAGGAAATTCTAGAAAGATGGAAGGAATATTGCAGAGGAATGTATGAAACAACTTGCTGTGAAAGCAGAAATCAACAGTGTGAATTATTATTGGAGGAGAAAGAACCCGAACTGACAATAGAAGAAGCAGGAGGAAAGGAATGTGCAAAATCTATCATGCACTATGTACAACGATATGGAAGCAGGTATTTGGCTAAAAGAATGCAAAAGAACTGTATTCATACCACTGCCAAAAAAAAAGGGTAACCTCAAATTATGCACAAACTACAGAACTGTTCCCCTGATTAGTCATGCCAGTAAAAGTCTGTTAAAAATCATAATGGCTAGACTTCGTAAGAAAATAGAAGAAGAAGTCGATATGGTCCAAGCTGGTTTCAGGCAAGGAAGAGGATCAAGAGATCATATATTCAATAAAAGATTAATAATAGATAAATGCAGAGAGTTTAATGTGAATCTATATTTATCTTTATAGACTATTCAAAAGCATTTGATTGTGTACAACATCAGAAACTTTGGGAAATAATGGAAAAATTGGGATTTCCAACACATTTGATACAATTAATATCACTGCAATATCTAGACCAACAAGCAGAAGTAAGAATAAATGGTGAAACAACAACTTGGTTTGACATAAAACAAGGGGTCCGTCAGGGTGCATATTGTCGCCTTACTTATTTAATTTGTATACTGAAAATATAATGAGGAATGCTAGAGAAGTTGTAGACAAAGAATACTACAATGCCATAACAATTGAAGGTTATGAAATATCAGACATTAGATATGCTGATGGCATAGTATTACAGTCCACAATACAAAAAGATATGTAAAAACTAATTAAGTCAGTCCGAAAGAATAGTGAAAAACAAAACCTCTATCTTAATGCGAAAAAACTAAATTGACGACAACTGACAAAACAAACAAGGCAGCTGAAATGTATGTCCATGTGGAAAAACTGGAAGAGGTGGAGTTTTAAATATCTTTGATCATTACTGACTAATAATGGAGATACAATGAGGGAAATTAAAAGGAGGACATCTATCGCTGTTCAAAAATTTAAACAACTAAAGAATCTGTGGATAGGAGCAGAGAGAACTACAAAAATAAGATTTTTAAGGGCATGCATCTTTCCCATCTCAACATATGCCTGTGAGACCTGGACACTTAACAAAACAGCTGAAAAATAAATAAATGTCTTTGAATGTAAATGCTACAGAAGAGTTCTTCAAATATCATGACACAAAAAAAGAACAAGTATATCTATACTACAAGAACTTAATATTGAAGAAGTTTGGCTAGTAAAGAGGATTAAACAAAGAAAACTTAAATATGTTGGACACTTTAAACGTCATGATAATCTAGAGAAGACCGTCTTGGAAGGATACATAATGAGGAAAAAGAAAGAGAGGAAGACCAAGGCGAAGGTGGCTACAAGACTTCGTTGATGATCTGAAAATGGATGCATCAGCTAGAGTGCCTAAGATTTAAGAATTTTTTTTAGATTTTTAACTGAGAGACCTACAGGAGAGGCAAAGTTCCGCAAGGGACATGCAAATGACTGACCTACTGTCTTGCTTCATAATATGATATGTAGTGACACACAACTTCATACTGCGACATACAGGCAAACAATAACGTCACTAAACTAAATACAGTCAAACTATAGCTTCATTCCGCTAAAATTTGAGAAATTAACATTATGAAGATGAACTTATGCATAAGAAACAAAGAAAATGTTCAGATTTGCGACAGAATTGAACAGCTGAAAAGAACTTCCGATTCATCAAAAAACGAGAAATGAAAGTACAAGAAAAAGTCTGAGAGAGTGGGACAAAAATTAGGAGAGAAGACACCACTCTGATCCAGACAGCCTTGACCTTCATCATCAGCGAGTCCCAGAAACAGATTAC